>JAVHNL010000210.1:0-387764 GCA_031216105.1 Dalbergia cultrata | reverse complement strand
GCCACATGACAGCACGGTGTTGTGTGCCACGCATTCCCAGGTGCCAATTTGGATGAGGATCTGATGGTCCCATGCAGACATATGTCCACCATTCCTGTAACAAAACCACCTTCCTCTAGTGAGCAAATAAGAGTACGTGTGCCAGAACAAGCACAACAGCAATACTGATACACATTCTACTATGCATCAGTCATTGTTATTACTCCGGTCTAGCATTTTTTCATTATGCATCGTATTATGCATAGAAACATCAAAAATGGAATTCTTGCATTTAGTTCTCCTAGCAAAATATTACCTCACCATTCTCTGGTTGTAATTCAGCAATAATATCCTTGACTAGGTCCTCCCGATTGCCCAAAACCCATTCACTGCAAAGACACATTCAGTTTTTGAGCTTACTTAGTAGTAAGAGATTTCTGATTTCCTTCCTCCCCTTTCTATTTTACCATTGTAAAAATTAAGTTTTTCCACATGCACAAAAAATGAGAACTAGAAATAAGCCAATCAAGATATCCAAAATAACACAATAGTTTAGTAACCCAAATAAAGTTCAGGTTACACTTCTCACTTGGGTCTGAAAACGAACCGCATAGAAGTTTTAAAAATACGTATCTGATCAGGGAGGTTAGATAAAGGTTACCTTGTACAATAAATTTGATTATGAGGACGCAGGAAACCTGGAACTTTGACAAAAGCCTCAAATGGAGTAGGGGCAAGAGGTGCATCATTTGGCCCTACATAGAAAAATAATAATAATAATCATAAAATCAGAAACTTCATTCCGAAAGAAGAATGAACTTCAGAAGTTAAAATAAAAGGACAAGGTGGAGAAAATTTAAAAGACAAAGGTATTACATAAACCAAAGCCATTGCCAAGATGGAAAACAACTTAAAAGACAACAGAGGGGAGAAACTTTCATGTAGTCTGTGCATAAGACAGCAGAGGTTAGGTCATAAATTATTAAAAGGTAGACAAAGCATACCAGTATAATAAGTAGTTAAAACACGAGCATCTGGAGCATAAGCATGAATCTCACTGGCCAAGTTGCGAAGAGAATCATATTGTTCGAAATTGAGTGGCTGGAAGAAAAACATGACAGCAAATCGGCTTATCAAGATCATATTAAACTGCAACAAGTTTATAGTTACACCACCGAAGACAAATAAAATATAATGAAGCTACTAGAGTATTTAGTTTGGCAGGAAAGCATGAAAAAAATTGTCTCATGATAACTGCAAAAGTCATTTGCCTGTTTTTTAGTAGCACTATCCAATCCAGAGTTAGGATAAAGACAGATAATAAAAACTAAGACATCACCCAAGGAATGAGATACTATTATATTGTAAATGGCAACACACTGTTTATACCTCATCCCACAAGTAGAAGTAAGCTTTTCTCCAGTGAGTCTTGGTTCTCAATATCTCAACTTGTTTTTGCAAGTAATCCTTTGCCGCGTCATTACTGTGGCACAATACCAGGTGGCTTGAATATCATCAGTTTTCATTGCAAATATATCTGACAGAAGCGAACAGAGACAGTAACATGCATACCTGGTGACTACTTGACCATAGGGCACAGCATATGCTGCCAACCGTGGGTCTGAAAAATATTCATCTGATTTTGGGTGATCCGCTACAGTTGCAAGAACAGAGCAAGATTCAGCAATGCTATTATTTCTTCTATTGGGAATGATTCTGTAAAGCATAATGCCTTATAAATATACCTGGCCATGGACATGTGTATGTCAAAACACGCAAACCGTCAGCCCATCTGCAAAAATAGGGGCTGATTCTATATTGAAGAAGCCATTTGAAATGCTGATCCAATTCCTCATACCACTCAGCTGTCCCATGTTCAATGGCAAAGCGGTCCTCAATTACTGTATCAGATATCTAGTGTAGAATAAAGGAAACAACCAAGTGCTCAACAAATAAAGTTTCCTAATTTCACAAAGATGAAGCCCATATTGCATCAGTGAACGGAAGATGCTAAATAACCAATAGTAGTTAAACAATATAAATGGCAGTTACATCTTTTGAAAAACCTAACAAATAAATGGGTTTGAGTGTCTGACATTTAATAGGGGTAAAGGATACACCAAATACAGCAGGGAGAGAAGGAGTTTCAGGAAGTACAAATTCCCAAACAGTCAGATTCAATTTCACCCGTAGAGAAAGGCTTGAAATGGCATCTTCGTCCATTATATCCACTGGTCCATTATCTGAAAAGAATTCAGAAAATGATGGAGACAGCAGAATCCTTCTTAGAGATGTACTTGTGGATTTCACCCTTTCAACCTAAAAAACAGATATTCGCATGAAAAGCCCATAATAATAACACAAAGGTTAAGAAAAAGGGTGTACAATGAAATATAGTGATGGCAGGAGAAAAAAACCCACCACTTCATCTAGTGGCTTTCCATCGATGGGATCAACTGTTTCAAGGCAGTCCTTAAGCTCCCTATACAATTGATGTTTCTCAACTTTGCTTAAACTTTGACCAGGATATCTGTGCAATGGTTGAAGTTCACAAAGTTGACCAAAAATGTTATACTTCAAAATGCATAACACACGTTACCAAAAAACTTGTAACACAAAATCAAAAGTAACAGATATATTAAAAGTATTTTAAAAAAAAAAAGGCTCACTCTGCATCTGCCTTTATAGCAGTAATGATGATCTCTCCTTCATATTGCCCTGGGGGTTGAGCACTAGGAACATCAATGGATACCCAAAGAGCAGTAGTCTCTCTGAAGAAGCAAAATAATGCCAAAAAAAACAAAGAGCAAAAAAGTACTCAATCATCCAGTATCTTGCGCACATGGCACTATATGAAAACCTCAACAAAATATCAATCAGACAATTACCCTGGAAATAGGTTTATTTGACCTGGAAGATCAAGGGGTACAAGAGCGTCAGGTACACCTAATACGGGCACCACCCGCCGCAACAGTATTGACTGCCCAGCAATCAGTCTGCCAACGTCTATGTCAGAAAAACATTAAAGTATATCATATATTTATTCCATGCAATATGAAAAAAACCCCAACCTGTCTCCAGCAGTGGAGCATAGGTCACTACACTGAACTTGCACAGTCCCTGCAACACTAGAACCACCCCACGAAAACTTTGGTCGGATAGCTATTTGAACACTTTCCCTCTCATTTCTAGCTGCCAGTAGGTTCGTCTTCAAGATAAAGAAAAATTTTGAGTGTCAGAAGCACAATAGCAGATTATTAATGATCCTATTATCTACAGTTTCTTCGGTCCAACATGTTTCGTCAACCTCAGACTAAGGTTCAGAACAATAAGGTTCCAACTTCCAAAAGTGAAAGCCATGAGTGCATCTATTGAGAAATATTCCACCCATATCCTTAACTTATTTGAATTAAAATTTGGAGTAACATCAAGCATTAACTAATCATATGATACAAAAACAATTGTGACTTCAATAAGTCATAGCCACGTGTATTGAGCATGTAACTGTTCAAGTATAAATCGTGAAACAAACCACATTTCATTAATCGCTGATGCATTCCTATGCACAAACAACAAGCGCTAGTAGGGTCATGCTAACAGATGTACTTACGCTTATTAGGAGTAAAACAAAACGCCACAAAATTACCAAAAGGATGATTGTGAATAGAGGCCACCATGTGACAAAATAAAAATACTAACCGGCTCCAAATGTCTAGGCATATCTTGAGGTCCAACATTTGCTGTGCTTGGCATGCACCATACATGCACTAAATCCTTAGTTTGAACTTCCGTAGGGTCAATTGATCCCTTGAGATTACTCAAACCAGTTGTGACACCATCATTCCACCCATAAGCCGTACCGCCCCCTGCAACACCTTCAACTGGTGGCACAGCCGCATCTCGAGGATTTCCTGCCAGATGCATCAACAAATGATGGCGCAATTAGATTGAAACATCTTAGTACACAGTCACTTCAAAGTACAATGCACTGTTCACAAATATTCTTAATAAAATAAAACGAACAATCTCCTATGACCCAATGGATCTATTCCTCAAAGGAAAGTCAAAACGAGACAATTTTCCCTTTCTTAATAACGTCTTACTTCTGACCAAAAAGTAGAAATCATCAAGATTCGATATCGCGCAAATTAAGTTCAAGTTATTGTGAAAACAACGTAATTTCAAATATAACTGCTACTGCACAGTTAAATTTGAAGTAAGCTCCAAGGATCATGTATATTCTCCACACAGAAAGCCCTTTCAACCTCATTGTATATACACACAGCTGCCAATACTCAATAACCGCCATAGATCGGTTCGCTCTCTCGCTCTCCCTCTCTCTCTCTCTCTAAGGCCATAATACAATAAGAAACCTAACCGACCGCAGATGAAAAATAGATATGAAAGCAGAAAACAAAAGAAGAGCACGCGAAAACGGCGAGTCGTATTGATTGCAGCCAAATTGAAACGAGAATCACCGATAACTCAGAATAGGTGAAACGAGCAAACTATTTGTTTTTGGATTACGATTTATAAACATAGGAACAGGAATATTTCTGAAGCAAGAAAAATAAAATAAAAAGGAAGGAAAAGAAAACAGAGTAAGGCGTATTTTGTTTGAGAAATTGAAAGAGAAGAGTACAAACCGGAGTTGGCCATGTTGGAAAGTGATCGCGCTTTGTTCGTTGGGGAACTAAGAGAGCCTCACAGTGTGTCCAATTCAATCCAAAGGGGAAATTGGTAATAGCTTATTGCTAGCTAGCAGGTGGTAGCGAGTTGTGAGTAGCGAGTACTGCTGCAAGTAACTTTGCTTTGCGCACTAACTCTTCTCTCCTTTGCAAACGCTTGGGATGCTCCAGAAACTGTCCACGTATTTATAGTCAAGTGTTAGAGTAACATTAATGTTACATTTCTTTCACAAACAGATCAGGTGAGGCACACCATTACCAAAAGGAAATAAAAATTTTAACACAACTTATTTGGTTTATTGTTTTCAATTTTTAATTTTTATTAAAAATAAATAAAAAAATTAAAAATTAAAAATAGCAAACCAAACATATCCTTTTGGGATGAAATTTTTGAGAATGAAGTGTAGGTCTCTTTAGGGAAAAAATCTGAGCCTAACTTGATTTATTTCTACCATTTGATTTTAGTGATGGATGGATTCCATTAATTTACTTCAAGAGTTTGAAAAAAATTAATTTGGTATCCATTGTGTCAATATTATTTAATAATATTTATTTAATACTTGTTATTTATAAAATTATCAATTTATTAATTATATAAGGTACAGTATTTTTTTCTAATTGATGACTAATATATATTATTTATTTATTTATTAATTATTAACTAATATTAAAGAAGTCTTAAATATAATCTATTAATTATTAATTACCAATCGTTCATAACTTTTTCAGATCACCATACAATGTATTTCTTACTTATACTAGTATTTGTAAATCTAAATATCATTAAGTAATTAATGTTATGAATATTAATTAATTAATACTCACTGTTTAATCATGATTCATGAATCAATAATTTTGAATTATTAATATTTATAATTAACTGTGATTTTCAAAGTGCCATTTATTTATTGCCAGTTATTATGTATTTATTTTTTTTTTATTTAATTATAATAAAAATTTAAAGTATCAATAACTATTTTATATTAATTATTATTTACCATTTTATTATTTATTTTTATTGATTACATTATGTATTACTTAATAATTTATTATATTTTCTATTTATCGACTATTACATTGAATCATGATTTAAAATCATAAATTGTTAATTGATGCTTTCATATATATTTTTGTGGTATAGTTGACCCCTTCAAATAATTCATTATTCAAAAATAATAATTATTCTTTAAAAATAAAATTGAATTTTTATGATCTTATAATATATTTAATTATGTATTATTACATAAGTAAAAGTGATTGACCCTCACACGCGTTGGTTAAATAATTATACAAATAAAAATATTTTATTAAATTTTTATATTATTAATACATTAAAATTAAACTCTGCAAACATTAAATAAATCAATTGGCTAGTTCACAAGTTGAAAAGTTGGTTCATTAGAATCACAATCTAAATAAACCAAAATAAAAATATATAATTTTTTAAATAGATAATTTTAGTAAATAACCAGCACAATTAACAAACACTTGTAATATATATCAAATATTTTGTTTTCATTATCTAATTTTCAGTTTGGATTTTTCTTCATCTGATTTGGGCAAACATGGAGAGTTTATTTTTGTTTTTATTATTGCCGGTCCCCTTTCAATTCAACTTTCAGCCAAGTGTTGGCTTCGGAATTTGCATCCATGTGGCTGTGGATAGTCTTTTTTTTCTTTTGATAGAGCCGTGGATGGTCTTCTAAAACATATCAGATCACAAAGGTAAGATTTTGAAAGTGGCTATGTTTATTTCAATTTTCAACGTAGATATTGATCATAACGTTGACATTTGGCAAAATATGAAATGTGCGATTTTTTTTTCAATTTAATGCATAGTATGTCCATAGCCATTAAGATGTACCCAAAAAAAAAAATAAAAAAAAAATTTCCTGAGTCCATCAAACGCAACGCATCCATTATATTCTCTGTTTCAATTTATTTGTCAAAAAATAAAATGACATAAATTACAAAAAATAATAAACTGGTTTTGGTAATTATACAAAATTGTACAAGTAAACAAAATAATGCCCATTCACTTTCGTTAATTTGAGAATCATTTTCACTTTTACTGCAATTTTTTTTTTGTGACTTTTACTGCATATTTAATGTAACAAGTGAGGTATTGAACAGTTAATTAGATCGCTTTTTTTATTTTATATGGAATTCCGTATAATCCCTGGCAATTCAATTAACTCTACTAAGTCAACCACAACCGTTTCCAAGTTGATTCCTTGCAAATAAGCCCCTAAACTTTAGCTGTGATGCTGTTGAAGAATCTTGATAAACTGAAGCTAGCCTAGAGTTGCGATCAGCAGATTTTCTAAGCATGTAGGAACCTGTTGCTTCCCCCGCCAGGGATGCCTTGCCTTGAAGTAGAGTCATATACCTGAGATCTCCATTTCTATTATGCATCACTTGAGCACTGCTCCAACAAGAGTCTCCACAGGAGCCTGATTCTAAGGGAGCATTCAATTGTGTCGTCGGCCGTCACGTCACGTCCCCTATGAGAACTCCAAAACTGCACCTGATCTCTCCCAAATACGATGTATCAAGATTGCCCCCTTTCCATGCCCTGCTGTCATCACGTGAATCCCTTGAGCCTTCAGTTTTTCTACAGCTTGTGTTGTATTCGAAGGATGTTAACTGTGATCTGTTCTGCGCGGCATTCACGGCCAATATGAATACAAAAGGAAGAACGATGGTTGATTATTGAAAACGCCTCTATGCATTTTGAAGTCATTATATCAACAGATCGATAATATTAATGTCAGCTAACATTTTTCTTATACTAACTCCCGTCTATTTTTAACTATCTTCTAGTCCTAGATAATCAACAAAAGTATAGTATATTAGAAACTCAATACATCTAGACACAAATTGTGTCAGGTCATATATTGAGTTCCTATTATATCAAATTTTTGTTGATTCCCTAAAACACTTAAATAGTGAACAGAGAAAGTAGTTCACAGAAGTTTCTTGGGGAAGGCCGAAAAGGAGTAACTGCGGCACTGAAACATTGATTCATTTCATCGTTTTCTTCTGCAATGTTATTTCTTTCAAAAATTAGAATGTTCAGTACCAAAAAAAAAAATATAATGTTTGAGAAAGAGGATAACACTTCGGGTGCTCGATTAATAAATGTGGGGAAAGACCAACAAATTCCAATCTCTTTCAATTAATTTAGGCAATCTTAAATAATCATATGATCAAAATTTCCCATAATACGTCAAGCTCTTGTGTCTGTCTTAATTGGCTTCTTTGCTAGCTTGAATGCGTCAAAGACTATCTCGTTTTGTTCAACTTCGGCAATCTGGACACAATGCTTTGCATGCAGCGAAGAACTCCTTAATATCTCCAAAAGCGAAACACTTGAATTTTGAGATGTGGAAGTCGAGGTGGCATATTTTTTCTGTGTATTTCTTTGGAACTTGGCAGAAGCAGCTTTTGGTGGTTGACTCTCTCTTTGAACCTGTAATTTAGATGCATCAAAAACGCAATCCAATTTCCAGGCATTACAAATCGACAAAGAAGCAAGCACGGTAATGTCAACTGTCAAGATATAAAACTATAAATGAAAGCCAATTTCGGATTATTGGATAGTTGCAATGAACAAGGGGTGAAGGATGCGAACATGCATATTTATTGTCATCACTGGGATCATACTCCTAGTAGTATTATACTAGACATAGATGAGAAAACAAAATAAAATGTTTCCTTCACATGATGAATTGTTAGTAATGGAATGCTGAGCTTCCAAAAGATATTTACAATTTGATATACAGCAGAAAATTTTTTTCAGTTTACACTATTATCTAATTATATGATACATACATTGAGAGTATAAATTTTGCAAATAATAGCTATCATGATCAATTGTTTCTAATAGTTAAACAACACATGACTGTACGATAATAATTTATGTGAAAGTTTTCATAAAATCAAAATTAAACTCCTTTAAGACATTGGCAACAAATTTTCAAAAGCACAAAACAAGTTTGCTTTAGTATACCATGCTAGCTATCAAATTTCTGATAGTCATTACCGTATCTGAAAAATCCTCTGGCGTTGAGACCGAGGTCCTGCTATTGCTGTCATCTCGCCCAAATATAAAAGACCGAACCTTGCTTGAACCCTGCTTTTTAGATAAGGGCATGAAATGATTTGAAGCCCGACCGATAAAAGATGACTGCAATGTTAAAGAGGGAAATCAGATACGGCATCTTACATATAGCTTATAAGTTGTAACACTCGGTATTTCTGATGGAAACACATGCTTTTTTCTCAGGTATATCCTTGAAATTTATGTCGAACAAATAAGCATCCAGGCACACAGATTCATACAAGAAAAGGGTTGTTCCATCAATTAACAAAGCTTCATTTGTTTCACATCTAGCAGTCCAAATTAACTAACCTTTGATGATATATTCACTTTTTGTCCAAAGAGCGACATATCAAAGAAGGCTGCAGCACGAAATAATAGTAGACACAATTAGTATTCTCACGAAGAATCCATGAACAATAAACATTGTGTAGCTTTTGCTATCTGTGATTTGGTGAAATCAATAGATCTTACAAGGAGTTTTTCCTTTTCTCTTGGTGTCGGGCACAATATTTAATTTCTTTATGAGACTGAAAACTTCCCTACTACTTTCATCCTCAGCCGGTGATAAGAATGTAGCTTTCTCCTCCTGGTTCACATCACAATATTCAGAATATTCAGAATCAGTTCTTATTATTGTATGAATACCTCAAGACATGCAAAGACAGAAATCCAAGTCACTAACAACAATAATTCCAATAAAAAGGAAAGTGATATTAAACTCCAATAGACAACTACTAAGGTTGCTGAGAAGTTAGAACTCACAGCTTTATCAAATAGGCACTGCTTAGCCAGTCTCTTTTCAGTTTCCTCATCATCAGATGAGGCATATGTATCATCTTTATCTGTAAACATCTGTGGAATCATCTGCTTTGCCATTTTCAGGTTCATCTTTATGGCATCTGATGGAGCAATGTGTTCTTCAGCTTCATCATCAGATTCTTTTTCAGTTTCTTTGCTTTCTTCATCTTCATCTTCAACAAATGTTGATTCTTTAAATTTTGAACCACAATTAAGTTTCTGAAGTAGATTATCCATTCCAGCTAGATCTTGTTGCTCAAGCCACTGCTGGTGGAGTTGGTCACGCTTTTCTCTATCAATTGACTTTTCTTTGTATTCAGGTGTTATCATTTCATTAAGTTCCTCAATATCATCATCATCTTCACCTTCTTCATTATCTTGGAAACGCTGCATGTCATTGTCACTGTCATCTTCCTCTTCAGCTTCTTCATCAACAAAAGCCTTAACAGGGTCACCACTTGGAGGCGAAGATAAGCCAACTGATCCCTGTAAATGTGGATCTATGTTCTCCTTGTCATTGTCCTCATCATCAGAAGAGCTGGAGAAAAGAAGCACTTGTCGTTTTAACTTTAGTTGCAGGCTTATGATTTATCAAAAAACAAAAGGACAAGTATTATCAGTTGGTTGCTCATCAAATGAATCCTCCAATGTGAAAATGCCACCCGTCATCCATACACACACACACAAAGGTGTATTTATCCTAAAGTCACAACAACATAACCAAAGTTCATCCTAAGGTAAGAATTCTAGTTTCGTATTAGCACTAGCAACATTGTCACGATTGATTACAAATAGCCAGTGGCACTAAATCTGGAGACAACCATGGAAGAAACTTATAGACACTTACACATCATCATCATCAGGAGGAGCAGAATCAAGTTTCAAGTTCATGACAGGCATAGATGGAGCTAATGCTTCTTCTGAAGGGTTACTGGATTCCTCACATACAACCTCATTGTTGGTATCAGTACTTTGGGAATGATAAATGAGCTCCTATAAGTTTCAGACAAACAGGCAATTAGTATGCAAAATATGTAGTAAAGGGCAAGGATCTTCTTAAATGACTGATAAGAAACCTGAGTGTCACCAATAGGAGCTCGAAATGCATGCTCAGGTTCTGAACCCACAGCCTGAAAGTAGGTTAAAACAGTGATTCAGATTGTGATTGCATCTCGACATGTTTGGAGCAAAACTCCTTGAATGAAAAAATAAAGGTACTAGAAGAAACAGAAAGACCAAGGAAAATATGCAGTTACGTTGCACATCTTTGACATTTAAACATTTGAGTTGACATTTGTCTCAATATATACACGAGCATCACATTTCTTAAATCAATAAAAAAAATAATGATAGCACATACAATCATACAAATACCACATTCCAAGTACATACACATCATATTTTCTATTATTTTGGACTGAATCGATTCCAAATGCAATTGTGTAATCAAACTGGAATATTAGTTCCAAAAAATTGTTTCTTTTCATAGCTTTTAATTACCACTGGGGAAGGAATGTTTTCACAGCTTGGATAATCTGCAGCTTCGTTAGATCCGCCAACATGCGATGTATTCAAATTGCTGTTGGTGGCTGCAGAGCAAGTAGATGCTTCCTCCACTTGGGCTTCCTCAACCTTATCTGCTATCTCCTCATCCAGACAGGCACGTTCAGAACCACCATGCATGGGGAAGCCATCATTATCATCAAAAGAAGAACTAGATCTGAAACCCAATTACCCAACAATGCATGAGTTTGTTGCCTAAGGTGAAAAGGCCAACTAAATTGCACGCGCTAGTACAAAATTCTAATTCAAATCCACCTACTTCTTTAGAATCTCTAATTTTCTCTGCCGAATTCTATCCAGGATCGAAGAAATTGGCTTCTGAACCACCGGGATAGGTTTAAAAGCTGCATCTCTAGTTTCTATCCAAAGCACGGTGAACTAAGTAGGTTTGTAAAAGCATAAAGCAAAACAAAACAGGATTGGAAAAAGAAAATTGTCTCTGATAAAAATTTGTACCTCGGAGGAGTCTCTGTGACTCGGCTCGAAGCTGTTTGAGATTTTCCATTCTTTCCTGTTATATCACAGAAGCCACAAATTAGTACGTCGAAAACAGAGTGTCCGATAACGATTTTGGCAAAATCGGAGAACAGTGTTGGACCTTCTCAGCTTTTCTTTTATTGGATACAGACTCTTGAAGCTTCTTCTCACCGTCGATTCTCTTTTTCTTCTTGCTCTTTTCTTTGATCTCTGGAGAATCATGTAAACTGCGTCGTTTTCTGCCCAGTTCGTCGGTCTTCAGATCCGCGACTTCTTCTTCCTCGTTCTCGATCTCCGCAGAACGAGCCTCAGCGTTGCCGTCAAGTTCGCCGGCAACAGAATCGAAGTCCAAAACCCTCATCGCACTCGAGCCATTCTCCTTGACAGTGTCACTTTCAGAAGCGTCGAGGTGAGTGGTTGGTCCATCGTCAAGTTGGGGGCTAGATCCCCAATCAGACTCCTCCTCCACCAAGTGTCCGTCGCTAGGGCTAGGGGTGTCGGAGGGAAGGGTTCCCACTCCTAATTGAGGAGAAGGGGTAGGAGGGGATGCATGAGGGGATTTGGGGGAAGAGTGTTGAGGAACCCTGATAGCTTTCTTCAAACGCTTCAACTTTGGTCGATGGACAGGGGAAGAGGAAGGCAAGAGCTCAAAATCGTCGTCGCTCTCCATATCTGAATCTGATTCTGATTCTGATTGTGCTTGTGTTTGTGGGTTTGATAGTAGAGTAGCGAAATGTGGAATGGAGATTTGGGTTCGAAAACAAACAGGTTCCTCTGCAGATAAGGACGGATCCTTCGCGGTTCTCTACCAAGAGAAATGGCGGTAAATGCTTTCGAAATTTGTGTAAACGCGCCCGCGATATTGCTTTTCATAATTCTTATTTTTATTTTTCTTTTCAGGGAACATCCCATTTGCCACCTCAAAATTTTCGCGTCAAACTATTATGTCCCTAAGAAATGAAACTAATATCGTGTACTTGGATACGTAACACAGTATATCTACCAAAAAATATACGTAACACAGTACACCAATGATGTGTCAATAAAATATTGAATACAAACAAAATAATATTGTCTTACAACATTTTGCATTTATTTTAGTATCTAATATTACATAAAACAAGTCATTGTATGACTTGTATATATTAAAAATTTAAATAACTTATTTTGTATAGTTTCAACCATCAAAATAACTCAACTCCATTTTACTTCAAATGACACACACATAATTTAATATCCTATTAATGGATCATTATACAATTCTGTTAGTGTTTAAATGATCAAACACACAAAGGGGTTAATATGTCATATTATTAAAATTTTAAGGGACCACAAGTTTAGTTTCAGTTTTTGAGAAACTAAATTATCTTGTGAAAATTTCTTAAGAGACTAAATGAAGTGTTTACTCTTTTATTTTTTTACCTTTTTTTTTTGTTGATGTGTTTCTTTTACGGTTTTACCCGCTTTGATCCAATTTCATGTATTTGATAGATTTAACTCATCTAAAGTGAATAAGTTAATAAAATACACAAATGTGGGGTTAATTATTGTTTGATCATTTAATAGGATCCACACATAATACACACATGATGAAAGTTATTGATCTAACAATGAGTAAATTCTTATGTGTACACTTTACCAACCTCTTAATTTAAGGAGCCAAATCCTTTTTTTAGTGCGGTCCAATTTCAAGTGTTTATAACTTTGTCCTCTGATCTTATCAATTATCAAAGTTAATAATATCTCTTTCCTTGTATTTTTGTAGTTTTGTAGCTTCCTTTTGGTTTTGTCTTGTGTGATATAAAAATTTTAATTGAAATACATTGATTGATAGTATAAATTTTTTTTACACCTACATCTAACTATCTAATGACACATTGTTGCTACTTCACTCATGGTAAAGGGAGAGTTTTGTGTATTGGTCTAGAAATTAAACCGCTCGCCCTTGCTCAATGGTCGAGCCTATAACTCTGATCGAGGAACTGTTGCCCTCCATTATTCTTGGCCATTCCAGCATTTAAGGGAGTTAATGCGAATTCTCTCCAAGGATCTTAAGCCATTTCGGAACACTCAATGATTCTTGCTCCCTAGGCCAGTACAGGGAGCCCATTGGTGAAAGCCCAACTAACCCCTGCTTCTAGCTTAACTGATTCGGAGAGCCTATTCGTAAAGGCCCAATCGACCCTTGTCCCTGGTCCAACTCAAAGAGCCTAGTGGACCTAGGACTTGGCACAGTAGATGGGTAAAGTCAAAGCCGACCGGTCCATTAGCCCCCCAATCTCGAAAGCTCGAAGAGACTGATTATACCAAGCTTAACGAGACTGATTGTACCCAAGCTTGGCTCGGAAGATAGGTCAGCTCAAAGCTGACTGATCCATGCATAAATAAATATGATTAATTTTCATCCCACTAATTAAAAAAGTCATATAGAATGATAAATTTAATTGGATAATAATATAAAAGTTGTTTACACTGTTAGTGTGTCAAAATTAAACTCCACAAAAAAAAATTATACAAATGACAAAACTTTCCTTTTGTAAATAAAAAAGCTACACAAATATATTACTTCTTCATTCCATTCTTTGAATAAATCCATTTTCACATATAAAAAAATAAAAAAATTGAGAGCATAATGTTTTATATTTTTTTTATGGGGTTTTATATGATATTTGTTTTATCCCTTAACCAAACATACTCTTAATATATTATTATCATATTTTTTATACATTATCAATTAATTATATATTATTAAGTACTATTATAAAAGTAATTATTATAAGAATAAAACTCTTTTAACAAGTTAACAATATATAATTAAATAATAACAAAATATATATTAATAATATATCAAAATTTAACCTTCTTATCATTTTATTTTTTGTTGAAAGAAATCTAGAAATCATCATCCATGTTGCATGATTTTATTCAATTTGCGTGGGGTTCAGCCGAGAAAATGATGCAAAAGCATAGGTAAAGAACAAAATTTCGTAAGTGGATAGTGAAATGTGGTTGGTTTCGGTGCACACATGAAAAATTCTTCTTTTCTGTTGCCAATATTAATTTGCAGTGTTTTCACACTACTTATAGCTTCTACAAATTAAAGTTGAATTCATTCATTCAACACAACAAGAAGTAACGAGAGGTAGAGGGTTGCAAAGTGAAGAGAGTGCACAAATGGTGCATTATTTTCTAAAAGTGAGAGAACAAAATAAAGATTATGAGTAAATATCAGAGAATGTAGGGTGTGAGTAAATACATTGAGAATATTTTGAGTATCATCTATGTTATTTTTTGGTAGTGCAAAATTATAGCATTTGAATAAGAGGGTTCTCACTAGGAAACACTATATTTACCTCTTGGGTGTGAGCGTGTGAAAAAAATATTTTGTAATCATACTAAATATAATGAAATATTTTTCGAGGTATATCCCATGGTTTTTCGTCTTATATTTAGGGGTTTCCTACATTGAAATTCGGTGCCTATTTCCTTTTAGCTTTGCACATATTTATTATCAACTCTCCATGGCAATTAGTAGATTTAATTTTATCAAATTTATTTTTGTGCTCATTGACACACATTAACATCATTTAATTAAATTGTATCAGACCCTAAGCCTAATATGTATCCTATATGAGTGCTCTCAAATTATTTCCCATTTGACTGGAAAGGGAGATTTGTGGTGTCCAACTGAGAAAATGATGCAAAAGCACATGCAAGGAACAAATTTTTAAAAGTGCACAGTGAATAGTAGTTGGTTTTGGTGCACGCATGAAGAAATATTCTTTATGGTGTCAAACTTTACAGTGTTTTCACACTGCTTATAGCTTATGTAAATAGAAGCTGAATTCATTCATTCAACACAATAAGAAGTAATGGGAGTTAGAAAGCTACTGAGTGAAGAAGGGCACAAAGTATGTTATTCTCTAAGAATGAGAAAAGAATAGAGAATATGAGTAAATCCTGGATGGTGTAAGATCTGGGTAAATACACAAAGAATATTTTGGGTATCATTTATATTACTTTCTAGTACTACAAAATTATAATATTTGAATAGAAGAGTTTTCACTGGAAAACACTATATTTATCTCTCAATTGTGAGAATGTGGAAAGGATATTTTATAATTATTCTAAATATAGTAGAATATTTTTTGGAGTCTGTCTTGTGGTTTTTTTCTTCTGTATTTAAGAGTTTCCATGTTAAATTTGGTTATCTATTTTCTTTTAGCTCTGCACATATTAAATATCATTACGTTGCACCGATTAGTAGATTTAATTCTATCAGATTTATTTTGCCTCTCATTGACACACGTTGGTATAATTTAATTACATTGTGAATCAGTCTCTAAGCCCAACACAAATCCCAGATAAGTGCTCTCAGATTAATTCCCCATCATTGGAATGGGAGAATTATGGGTCCAGCCAAGAAAATGATGCAAAAGCATATGCAAGAAACAAAATTTTCAAAGTACACAATGAAGAGTGGTTGGCTTAAGTGCACGCATGAACAAATATTCTTTTGCAGTGTTTTCACACTGCTTGTAGCTTCTATAAACATAAACTGAATTCATTCATTCAACACAACAAGAAGTGGTGAGAGTTAGAGAGCTGCAGAGTAAAGAGAGTGCACAAAGAGTCTGTTATTCCTTGAGAATGAGACAAAAATAGAGAGTGTGAGTAAATCCCAAAGAGTTTGGGGCGTAGGTAAATACACCGAGAATATTTTAAGTATCATCTCTATTACTTCTTGGTACTATAAAATTGTAATATTTGAATATAAGGTTTCTCACTCAAAAACACTATAGTTACCTATTGGGTGTAAGAGTGTGAAAATGATATTTTGTAATTATCCTACATATGGTGGAATATTTTTCAGAGTCTGTCTCATGGTTTATCTTTAATATTTAGTGGTTTTGATGTTGAAATTCAGTGTCTATTTTCTTTTATTATCATTGCGTTGTGATGACTGATATATTTAATTCTATCAAATTTATTTTGGTACTCATTAACATCATTTAATTATACTATGAATTAATCCCTGAGCCTAATATGGAGGGGGAGAACTGTGGGGTATAGTTGAGAAAATTATACAGAAGCACATGTAACGAACAGTATTTTCAAAATTCAATGTGAAGAGTAGCTGGTTTAGGTTCACGCATGAAGAAGACCTCATTTGTAGTGCGAAACTTTGTAGTGTTTTCACTCATTCAACAACATAATAAGAAGCAAAGAAAGTTAGGAAGTTGCAGAGTGAAGAGAGTGCACAAAGAGTGTGTTATTCTCTGAGAGCGAGAGAAAAATTAAAAGTGCGATTAAATCCCAAAGAGTGTAGGTTATGGGTAAATACATCGGAAATATTTTGGGTATCATCTCTATTACTTCTTGGTACTACAAAATTATAGTATTTGAATATGAGGACTCTCAATGAGTAACACTATATTTACCTCTTGATTGTGAGAGTGTGAAAAAAATATTTTCTAATTATCCTGAATATAGTTGAATATTTTTCATAGTCTATCCCGTAGTTTTTCCTCTGGCATTTGGAGTTTTCCATATTAAAATTCGGTGATCATTTTCTTTTTAGCTTTGTGCATATTTATTATCACTACAATACGCCAGTTGATATATTTAATTCTATTAGATTTATTTTGCTCATTGACACACATTAGCATTTTTAATTATATTCTGAATTAGTCCCTGAACCCAATATGGATCCTAGAAGAGTGCTTTCAGCTTATCGACTGGAGGGGAGAATTGTGGTTTTCAGCTGAGAAAATGATGTAGAAGTACATGCAAGGAACGAAAGGTTCAAAGTGTATAATGAAGAGTGGTTGGTTTCGCTGCACACATGAAGAAATATTCTTTAGCGGTGCCAAACTTTACAGTGTTTTCACATTGCTTATATCTTCTATAAACAGAAGCTGAATTCATTCATTCAATACCACAAGAACATTGAGAGTTAGAGCACTGCAGAGTGAAGAGAGTGCACAAAGAGTGTGTTATTCTCTGAGAGTGAGAGAAAAATAAAGAGTATGAGTAAATCTCAGAGAGTATAGAGTGTGGATAAATAATACATCAAAAATATCCTATATATTATCTCTATTACTTATTGATACTGTAAAATTATAGTATTTGAATAAGAGGATTCTCGCTAGGAACCATTATATTTACCTCTTGAATGTGAGAGTGTAAAAAGGATATGTTATAATCATCCTCAATATAGTGAAATATTTTTTGGAGTCTGTCTCGTGATTTCTCCTTCGGCATTTTGGGGTTTCTACGTTAAAATTTGGTATCCATCTTCTTTAGCTTTGCACATATTTGTTATCACTTCGTTGCACCGATTGGTAGATTTAATTCTATCAAATTCATTTTGATGCTTATTGACATACATTGGTTTGATTTAATTACACTATGAATCAATATATGAGCACAACAATTTTATCCCAATGAACTCGAAATGAACATGTACATACACTAATACACGTACAAGTGAGTCTCACAAACAAACATGATATGAGAAGGAAAACAAATCAAACTCTATAACACTCCCTATCACTCACATACAGATCAAGCAGCCAAAAACAAAACAAAATGCATCTTACAATCCTTTATCAGCACTAGTTTTTGTTATAATTTTATTAATGATTATATTTCAAAGTTAATTAAGAAAGTTTTTATTAATTGCTTTATGCTCTTTTTCCACGTGTTAGGAAATAAAGAAAATTTCAAACATAAGTTTTTTTTCTTTACCTTGCAAACTTTACATTGCAAACGTTATAAGTTTTAATAAAGAATCATTCCTTTCCTTAATATCATGACTCATGAATGTTGGCTAACGGGAATATTAGCTAACGAGAACATTGGTTAACGGGAAGTCTTCCTGACATATAAATAGCAACATCAACACTATTTTGAGATAAAAAAAATTCTGAGCATATACTTTCACAAAATATATATGATTCATTATCTAGTTTTTTTGAGCACTCCATATACATTGTCCTGTAAACCTCACTAGTTCAAGTACAATATTAGTGAGAAGTGACTATTATATCATGGGGAGTATTAGTCATAAGACCATTTGCACCAAATAATTATTTCGCGATGGCGAAATACTCTTAAGTTCAGTGTCTAACACGTTTCAGCCAACAATATTGATAAGCTATTCTATTCAATTTATTCTTATTGTGTTTTTTTTTTTCTAATTTTTTCTTTTCATTTTTGTATTACTGTGAACATTATTATATTTTTATTCATATTTGATTGTTTCATTTGTATTATTTCATTTAAAATATCCAACAGTTTCAACATCTGTCCGGAGATTTTCGGTGGAGGCGGGTTTCAAAACGAACATCTGCTGCCATATCTCCATGAAAGCTCGCACAATCACTTCATGGTAACTCCGCGAGTTCAGAGCCAGAAAACACTGTAGAAGTTGCTCCAAGTCCCCAGCCTCAGACATCTCCATCTCCCTTATCATCTCAAGCATCGATTTCTTGAAGTCTTCATAAGGATCCTTCGACTTCTTTACAACCGCGAAGCTCTCTCTCACCTTCCCCTCCACGGTGTCGCGCCTCGTTGACAAAACCGTCGTCTTGGTCTTCTTCTTCACCTGCTCCTTATCTGCTGGTTCCCTTCGATGATTCTCCAAAGCCTGAAACCTCAGCCTCTGAACCTTCTTCACGCTGCTTACCTTCCTTGTGTTCTTACTAACGAACTCTTTCTCGGGTTTGTGATGAGAGTAAGGGACCACCGCTTCCTTGTGACAAAACTCGTCGGAGAAACTAGTCGTGCAAGAAATCAGGGACTGGCTTTCATCATCTTCGTCGTCGTGGCCGTTGAGTTTATCAAATGCCACCTCGTCAATTCTCCTAGACGGAACGCTCGACGTGCTCTTTCGGCCTCTGGCCGCTAGTGCTTTCACTTGCTTCTTCTCCTCGTTGCCACGGCACATTTGGCATCCATGGCCAAAGGACACGAGCTTTGAGGACTCCTTGCTGCCCCTGAATTCCGGCGTTGATGGTGGCGAAGCAGGCAAGCATGGGTGTCCGATATCATGTGCTTTGGGGTTCACAGGAGAGAGACGATATATTGCAGGAACTACCGGGTTTCCTGGGAAGGAGGAAAGGTCTTTTGAGCGACACAGCTGGAATGAAGGGATCGTGAATTTCAGCTTGAACCGTTTAGCCATGCTGCTATAATTGATGCTAATTTTGTGGCTCGAGAGTTTGGAAGTACTCAGAAAAGGAGAATATATGGCACAAACACTTCCCAAGGGTAAAGAATATTTATAAAGAGAAAAAAATAAATTAATAAAAGAAAAGCCGGCATGAAAGCAGCGAGGAGAAATTAAAGAACGTAACTGAGACTTAGTCCTGCGAGTGGGTTATAGTCTGACTGAATCCGATCGATCGAGTGAGAAAGTGCATGGTTTATGCCAGAGAGGGTATGCTATAGTATAGTATAGGTTGGTGGCCCTGGAATTCCAAGACAAAGTACTGTTCGAAAATGGTTGTGAATTGAGTGGTCCAGTGAGACGATGAAGACACACACATAAATAATTGCAAGAAACCCACGTTCGCTGATGCTAGCGGATTAGCTTTCCACACACCATTTCGTCAGCAATCGAAAACTGCTCGTTGCAAACTGTTGTGTGTGAAAGATGTTCATACATGGAATATAATCAACGCCGAACGCTAAGTCAACGACAAAATTTATATGGATTAGGGCTTTGTTAATCAAGTTTTAGTTTATCTCTTTCTATTGCGTTTATTTAAAGGAAAAATATAGATCAGGTTACTTATGCCCATAAGGGTATGCATTAATATCTTTCTTATTGAGATAATTACGTAGGTACTTTTATCTTATAAATTACTTGCTTTTAAAAAAATGTCCACATGTATTAAGATTTTGTCTCCAATTTTGTTGGGGAAGGTAATAGCTCAACCTTCATGCACATTCAGAGCACATATTTTAATTAGCAATGTAGACAGATTTAAAAATATTCATCTAATTGTGATTCAGAAGTAAAACAAGTTGTGTCCAGCAACTCATTGACAAGTTCAAACAAAGCACATCCCCCAACCGCAAAAGAATGAATCTGTCCTTGTCCCCTTATCACGTCTCATATGTTTTTTTTAATGAATCAAATACATTTAGATGCACTGTGTGATTGCCTTATATTTGGGCACCAGCGCTCCCAGATATGCACAAAGGGACAAAGTTCATGTCTCTGGACTCAGCAACTAGATAGGTCGGACATCATACGTGGACAAACAAACAAGTATTTCCAAACAACAGATAAAAATGATGCTTTACCACACCCTTTATTTCTTAATTTTGAATCTGGCCAAACCCGCTGCATATCCAAGTCCACCATACTGAGGGACCTTGCGCGGCATGTTGTATCCACATCTCCGTTCTCGGAAACATGAGAAGTGTTTTTAACCTCCTATCTAGATACTATTCTGGACACTTGAGAACATGATATGAAAATAGTTGCTTACGTCCCATATCCATCATCTATGTGCATGGCTACATTACTTTGAAATGATAAATTGATAGAAAAAAGAACACACTATTTTTGTATGATAAAAAGTTTAGGTAGATTCCATACCGATTATTCTATCAAGAGGACCTATGGGATCGCCTATCAAAAAAGTCTTCACAAAGATAACAGGATATGGGATCGAACTCTTGTCCTTATGGGATACAAGCCCCCTCCATATATCACTTAAGCCAACCCTCATTGATAGAAAAATAACACTTTATTCGTGTCTAAGCTATATTTCATATGCATTTATTTTACCCAAACATATGCAGATTGACTATAATGGTTTTTCATTGGTGTAAATTGACCCTTTAATTCGCTTTTTAATTTATTGTTAATAGAAAAACACATATTAAAATAAGTTTAGGATATTAAGCCATACATTATTTTTTAATTTAGAGTATCAAGCTTCACTTGACTTAAAGATTGGGGATATAGTATATATTTTTTATTGATTAATAATAAGTGAAAAATAAATAAAATAGTTAAAGTGCACATTAAAAAAAGTTCGAAGATTAAACAACTAGGCCTAGCACAGTTGACAGCTATCTCAGGGGTTTGATTCTTGAATGTGTATATAGAGATAGTCTTGTGCGCAAGCCAGCTACAAAACCCACGTCTGTGAGCTACGCCTCGAGGGGATCAGTCACTACTTCTAATGGTGAATACCCTATATTCACCTAAAAAAATTGTTCAAATATTGTTTTTCACCTTTTTAAAATTAAGAAATAAAGTGCTTAAGGACTATGTTTTCAGTAGTAAATTGCAATTTTCCCTAAATTAATATGATAGTGTGATTATGCTTATTAATTGTAACTAGTTTTGGAGTCCGTTTATTACCATTAGACAATATAATATTATTATTACAACAACATAATTAAATAATGTATAGTAATTTACATAATTATATTACATACAATTAAAATAAATAATATTGTGTATATTTAGCCAATTGTAATTATTTAGTTTAATTGTAAGTGTAATAAATTAAATAACTATATAAATAAAAATATATTAAATATGTTTTTTATCCCTGTAAATATATAGGTCATTTTGATTTTAATTCGGCAAATATTTTTTTTTTGGCTTTTGATCCCTCTTTTTTAAAACATTATGTTTTTTTTATTCTTACCTGCTATATTTACATCCCTAAATTTATTTTAAAATATATATTTAATCCTTATAAATATTGAAAATCTTTTTTTTCCATATAAATATATTTAAAATCTTTCTCTGGTTCTTATAGATATCGCCACTTAATCATATAAATTGATTATAGGCACCAAAAACATAATATTACAAAAATGAGGGATTAAAAATTTACAAAAAAAATATAGAGGGACTAAAATTAAAACAACTTTTATATAGACTAAAAACATATTTAAACCAATTATATGATTAATTGTCATAATTTAACTTGCCATTTTTAATTGTCATAATTAAGTTGCCCTTAAGGATAATTTGGTACTAAGGTTAATGATCATTTTCCCCAACTGTTAATTTATTATGTGTTTCTCTATAGCTACCATCTAGTCTCCAAATTATAAAACTAATTATTTCTCTAAAACTTTGTTCTAGTCTCTTTTCTGGGTTCAAAACTTTATCATATAATTACTCTACTTTTGAAATCACAAAATCTATGGATATATTTAATGTCATTTAAATATGAAAACTCTTGACACTCTGAAAGCTTTGGATTCATATAATTCTAACAATTTGACTTTAGTATAATTGTGACTATAAAATCATGCCCAAGGGATCACCCACTTACAGACATTCCGATTTTAAGCCCACAAAATATGTATCTAGTAGTTGGTATGAATCATATTGAATTCCATACTTCTGACTATCATAAAAACTGAATTTCTAAAATCTCATTTTTCAAGCTAACATTTTTTTTTTATCATATTTTGAAATGGAAAGATTCATAATCATAAAATCTCTGACATTATAATAACATCTCGGCTTATGAAACTAAGTCATACTCGATTTGACATTCTTGCCAAAATATCTTAATTGATACTCTAAAATCATATTTTGAAATCTCAAGTCTTAATTGATATCTTGAAGCATAAATATATCATAAAATCTTAAAACATGTTTGATAAAATAGCAACTTTTTAAATCATATATTCTTACAATAAATCGCTTTGAGTTGCACATAAAACATTTTCATAACATACAATCTATCAATCATGGTCACATGGTTTTCTAAATTTCATTTTCATGCTACAGTAAAAAATTATAGTATGTAATAGCTTTCCATAACACATAAAATCATAGTCGATACATAATCTTATCTCCAACTTCATATATATAATGAACATAATGCATAAAACATAGTTATAATGCTGAAACTAAGGTCATGAGTTGAACCTACTCACTGTTTGGAGTCGGGAGTATGTGGACACCACCAACTTGACCTTGAAAGCTCGAAATGACACCAACAACTACCATAGAGCAACATAGACTCTTGATCAAACTCTAATAACTATAAAACAACTCTAACAATATTGGGGGAGCAACCTCACTTAACAACATTGGGAGAAAACAACAACCTAAATCATAGAACATGAAAAGAAAGAGACAAAGGGAGCATAAACCAACAACTAAACTCACCTTGAAGCTTGGAGGAAGTGGATTTGATAGAGGATGAGAGTGGAAGGGAAGAAGAATGAGAGAAGATAATGTTTGGGGTAGGGTTTAAAAAATAGGGAGTGAAACCCAAGTTTGAGGGTTTATATAGGGGGTGGGGTATCACTTAAATGAAACAATGCGTTTTACACTGTTTCTACCCTAATGACACTATGATTGCTATAGTGGTCAAGCCTTGAACAAGCCCCTGAGCCCATTACTTACGACAGCTATAAAGGTCCTCAGACAACAAACCCCCCCCCCCCCAAAAAAAAAAACCATACTATGATCATTATAGTGATCCTAGACCGCTATAGCGGTGATAGTAAACTCTGCTTTAGCACCTTTGGATCATTCTAGCACTTGGGTTGTCTCAATACTTACTTATTTACATAATATCCTCATTTATTTTACTCTCCATTAACTTTAAAACATAAATGTAAATAAGGAAATACCCCTATTTGGATTCAAATAAAATATTATAAAAATAAAAATCCCAACAAATCATAATTCAAATTTTGAATTTTAGTTCAAATTCGAAAATCTTGAAGATTTTCTAAACTTGTGGGTTAAAAATAAAATGTTTAAAGGTTTCATAAAATTAATTAAAAATCGCTCTTTAATTTATTTTCCTTTTGAGGACAATTACCAGGACTTTTGATCCCTCTAAGGAGGTGTATGATCTAGATTTAGTGAAATTCAGGACCCAAAATGAGAGATAAGGGTAATTGGCACCGTTCCTAGTTCAAAAAAAATGTTATAACCATTTTGTTTAAAACTAGAGTATTGCATTTTGTTATTTATATCTCAAGACATGGACGATTATCTTTTTTAGAATTTTTTCAATATCAAAACGAATTGAGAATGACTTTGCTAGCTATAAATTGAGATTTGCAGTTATTATTGGAAACTGAAGTTAAAAAGTTGTAAATGAGTATTATAATATGTTGTAAACCAGTATGTAAAATGTTGTAAATCATATTCATAAAGCATGTAAACCAGTTCTAAAAAGTTGTAAACCAATTGAGGGCAAATACTATATAGGTTCAGGATAAAATGTGAAATCATAAGTAGAAAAGTTTGTCTTTAATTAGTTTATAAATTTCCAGAACTGATTTACAAATTTTATGAATGAACATAGTTTACAATTTTTTACGTATTAGTTTATAACTTTTCAGCATATAATTTCACATTTTATCATGAACCAGTTTGTTTACAATTTTTTAGAATTAGTTTGCATATTTTATGAACGTGGTTTATAACTTTTTTGCATATTGGTTTATAACTTTTCTACGCATTGGTTTATATTTTATCTTGATCTTGTTTAGTATTTGTCCTCAATTGGTTTATAATTTTTTAGAACCAGTTCACATATTTTATGAATATTATTTACAATTTTTTGTGTACTGGTTTACAACTTTTCATAATACGGATTTATAACTTTTTAACTTCAGTTTCCAACAATAACAGTAAACCTCAACTTCTAGCAGAATCATTCTCAATTCATTTTGTTGGAGAAAAAAATTCTAAACAAAGAAATAATCATTCATATTTTATGACATAAACTATAAATGCATAAAAAATCAAATGGAATGAGCTAAGTTTTCATGCATGAGGATTAGTTTTGTGTGTTGCCAACAAAGCTTGATTCTCCTTCTTCTTCCTTCTATGATCGATGACGAACAAGAGAGAGAAACGTGAGAAAGAGAGAATGAAAGCTTTTGAAGGATGATACGAGAGAGAGAAAAATGAGACACAGACAAAGAACGAAAATTTTTGGAGGGAATGAAGCTTTTTCTTTTCTCTGTTTTCATTCTATCCTTCTATATGTAATACTCATATTTTGTCTTCTAGTATGGTATAAGTATATAGTGGAAGTTTAGTAGTGTGCAAATATCATTGCTATACTATGAATAGTGTTAAATGTATAACAAAGTTGTACATCAAATATTATTCATAATATATCTTACCTTCGCCATTGCCCCCTTAGATCACTATCTCGTCTAGACCAACTACATGCCTGATTTTGAAATGCCTCCATTGTGCACCTGGTTCTCTTTTTTTTTTTTTAATCATCGAAATCGACGTATCCACCACCACTCGTGAGAGCTTTCCCAAAGAGATTTTGGCCACGAAATTCGCTTTATTTCCATGAGTGGCGATTGAACCCCTAATTATATGGTTAAAGGACAAGGTGAACTATCATCATGTCACATCTTATGGTTTGGGAACTTGATTATGAAGTTTCAAGAACTAAACTCTAGTATGTAGAGACTAAAATCAACAAAAAATGGTTTCTAAAGCCGGGCGAGCGGCAAATTTAAAATGACCGTCAAACTTTAAATCATTAAAAAATTATTGAGAATGGTCTTCTAATCGCAATAATGCCAAGCTATTGATTTCAATCCACAGTTAACATTGTGGCTAATTTAACAGAAAACCATGACAAGATATTTTAACCACGATTTCTAAAACTGTGGCTAATAGTGGTGTTGCTAATATTTTAGCTATAATTTTTATGATTTTGGCCACAATTTCTGTGACCGTGGTAACGAATAATTAGCCATAAAAAGAACCATGTGGCTAACTATCGAAAATAACCAAAAAAAGAAGGACCAAAAATCAATAGTCTCTATATTGTTATACTTCCTTTGAATGACTTTGAATAAATTTGGAAACAAATTTAAACAAACTAGTACAACGTTGTTATCAAATAGTTTCTTGCATTGACAAGAATATCGGTTTACAATAAAATTGCATAGACAAATGAGAAATTTACCCAATAAAACACATTACAGGTATATGTCTCGTTCACCTCGACATAGTATGAATGCATGATATACTAATTTACAAAATTTCGCTAAACATGCACATGCATCGAGCCTGGGATGTATCCAGTACTGGGTCTTCAACATTTAACCAAATGGCTGGTAAGCTTCAATATTTCAAATACACTTGTGCCATATCTCAATTCTGGTGCAATGAAGAATATTTTCAGCCATCGTGGATTCAATTCCGATTATCCTGTTCAGTATATAGAGAGGATTTAATAATTATTCAATGAGTGCACTGCTAAAAGCAACCATTTTACCAACAGATTTTATTTTTCAATTTGAGGTAGTGTCGAACAAAAACTATTAAATTAATAATGAATGGATAACATCTTTTGAGGGGAAAGTGTTCTTACAATTGGAACTATGCAGGGAAGAAACTTCAAATCTTTATGGTGGGGCTTGCTAGTTCGCTTTCCATGCATGTATAACTTCTTGTTGATGTCATCTGAACTCAACTCATCACATTCAAAAGAAGTATAGCCAATTGAGACATCACAATCCTCATTAAAAACACCCAAAAGAAGTAAAGTTCAGGAATCTTTAGGGTTTGTTTGGATATGCTTTTCATAAAAATTAATCTGTGTTTGGATATAACATCAACTTATTTTTAAATATAATATTTATTGTCAAACATATTTTTTATGTTATAAAAAATATCTTTTTTCTGAAGATGAAAATTTCAACCTCTCAAAAAAGATCTTATTTTACCATTTTTAGTGATCCTACTTTTACTTAAAAAAATTATTCAAACATACTAAAAAATACCAAAAAAGTATTTATAAAAAAATCTTTTTAAATTAAAAAAAAAGTATATCCAAACAAGCTCCAAGTCCGTAAGACCCAAGCCATGATAATAATTAAGAAATAAAACTTCACCTGGTAGTAGGAGCGTTGCAATCATAAAAGTAATAATGGTCTAGTGTGCGGATGCATCCAGCGGAGGAGTTGATGGTCCTTGTGGTTGCAAGGGGACACGATGAAGGTGTAGCATTGGAAGGATCAGCAGAGTGAGGTGGAACCCTTCAGCATGATAACGGGGAGAAGTGGGACAATATATCAGGTACTAGATAAAAGGGAAAGAAGACAAAAATAAAAAGAGAGGGCAATGAAAATAAAACAAAGGGACATAAAAATATGGATTGGCGTGAAAGTTTTTGTCCACGATGCCCATGTTTGGTGGCATGGATATAGTCATGGCGGCTAAACAATAGTGGCTAATTTCCGTTTCTTTTGTAATGGATTCATCACTCTTGTAAATACGATACTAGTCTTTATAAAAACAAACGAAAAATTTATGACTATGCCTCTTTCCAAACCAAACAAATAGTTTCAACCACTAAACGCATAAATTTTAAGAAATATGCAAAGATTCAGATTGCCTAAACACACTCAGATTGCAGAAATACATAAAGAAATGTGATATACTACTTCTACTTATATGTATGAAAAATAGTCCAAAAAAGAACCACCATTTTACTTTTTGTGCACGCTAAATTTGCGTTAATAAACAAGGAAGGGAAAGCTATATATATGCCGCTAAAGAGGTGGCCACAACACAAGGCACCTGGCAGCAACAGCTACGCGCAAGGAACGCCGAAGAAAGAAAACACAAGGCCCTATCCTCTGTTTTGCTTTCCCTTCCTCACTAGGCACACAATCTCACATTACATACAAAACAATAACATTTGCTCCTCCGAGCAAATCAACCCAAAGCCTGTTCAGGCAGGCATTGGGTAAAAGAGGGACGAAGGAAGGATTCACTTTCCTTCTTTCTTCTTTCTTCGTTCTTTATTTTTTTTCTTGATTAATATTCTTTGTGTCAGTGTCTCGTACGGGGTACTTGGGCCTCAAAATTAGTGCTTCCAATCCAATTATTCCAATTCGATGAGGAAGTTGTGTCCTAATTTTGACAAGGCAGATGGGTTGGAGACGGTGCTGGAGGTGCCTATTCCTGAGGAGATGCTGACTGGGTTGGGCACCAATGGGTTCAGTCGCTGGCAGAACCTGCGATCTCTCATGAATGCCCCATCTTCCAATAGGTCATCCCATCTTTCTGCACCATCCAACAATGAATTCATGGTGTTGCTTAAGCTTGTGGGTGCCCCACTTATTCCTCTCCAGGTTCAATCCGATAATACTTTGACTCGCCCCCTCAAAGATTGTGACATCGTAAGCAAGCATTTTCAGCCTCTTTGTTTCATTGTTACTTCTTCCTTACGCATCATGTAATTATACAAACCGTACATATAACATGCATAATCCGACCAAGAGATTGGACATTACGATTATTTATGCTAGCCCTTCGATGCCACATAGTTCTATTTTGTGACTTATTTAATTTAATTTTGCCTCGTGTTATGGTTTTCTTTGGGCCTTGTCTGTCTGCTCACTATGGCGTAGAACAAACGCAAAATGGGGTTTTTAATTTTCTGAGTAACACAATCGATATTTGGTTACTATACCATATATGGCAAGTTAAAATATACATTAATTTGTTTTACCTGATTAGCCAACATCTTGATTAGAGGATGTACATTCTGTGGTATAGTGTATGTTCAACTCCCAATAATTCTGTCATATTCCCTATAAACCTATTTTCTTCTTCCTGAACAATAATAGTTTTCATTGAATGTGCAGAAAGATTCGACGGCAAGATACATAGTTCAGCAGTATGTAGCTGCCACTGGAGGACTATCTGCATTGAATTCAGTGAAAAGTATGTATGCAATGGGACAAGTAAGAATATGTGGTTCAGAGATGCGTAATGATGAAGAAAGCTTTTACCCAAGAGGCAGGGGTGAAGCAGGAGGCTTTGTGGTATGGCAAAAGAACCCTGACCTGTGGTGCTTGGAGTTGGTTGTTTCTGGTTACAAGGTTAGTGCAGGCAGTGACGGCAAGATAGCCTGGAACCAATCTTCCTCTCAACCTTTTCATGCAAACAAAGGTCCTCCCAGACCCCTTCGCCGCTTCTTCCAGGTAATACCAATATACATACATAGCTAACACCTTCATGGTGATCGCGATCCTCTCATAATCCTTTCTAACATGAGAGTGTCATATTATGATAGATATTGAGCACAAACTTTGCTACTGTTAAATTCACTACTATTTGTTGTGATCTATAAACTTTGTTTTGTTTTTCTTTTTCATAGTATGACGGCACTCGAACTAGTGGCATAACATTCATCACTCATTTTATTAAGGAACATGATATGCAAAACTCTTCAAGGCCAAAAAAAAAAACTTGATCATTGATTGTTTGATGTTTCTTTATTTGTTGATTTGTGGTTGTTGCTATCAGGGGCTGGACCCAAGGTGCATAGCTAACTTGTTCCTAGAAGCTGAATGTGTAGGAGAGACCACCATCAACGACGAAGTTTGTTTCATGCTCAAGTTGCAAACGGAGCAACACATCCTCCAAGCACAAAGCACGTCCCACACCGAGATTGTGATGCACACGATATTGGGCTACTTTAGCCAACGCTCGGGGCTACTCGTCAAATTCGAGGACACCAAGTTGGTAAAAATGAAGCCTGTTAAAGGGAAGGAGTCTGTATTTTGGGAAACAAGCATCGAGTCTATGATTCAAGATTATAAATACATCGATGGCATTAACATAGCGCACGGAGGTAGGACGGTTGCCACGCTTTATAGGTATGGCGCGAACCACAATCACAAGCGGATGATTGAGGAAAAATGGAGTATTGAGGAGGTTGATTTTAATATCGTTGGGTTGTCCATGGATTGTTTTCTGCCACCCTCTGATCTTGAGAGGGAACATGATGGTGCAGATCACGAATGAGTTAGGAATTTTGCTTCCAATAGTGTACATACTACATAGACAAGTATAGGTGAATGAAGAGTTTTATACCTTATCCTGTACTTGGAAAGTCCGTGATTCATTACGTTTTTTTACAGGGAACCTGGGATGAGATAAAATGCATTCTGCTTGAAAAGGTTCAGTTGGATTCACAATTTTCATTTTAAAGTAATCTGGTAAATTGGCGAATTAAATCAATGGAAAATACTAACCCTTACATGCATAGTTTAAAATAGGGGTGTTCATAATCCATTTTGACTCGCCAACTTGACCTGGTCCGAAGCTTATTGGGACGAGTTTGGGTCATACGTTGAATTGGTTTGATCTGCTAGAAATCAAATAACTCTTTAATAGATATATATTTTTATAATAATTTATGAAAAATTATAAGATTTTAAAATTTAATTAATATATTTTACATAACTTAATGTTATTTATACATTGATATAGTTTATTTCAAAACTTATATCATAAAATATCTTTAAAATTTTATTTCTTTCTTGTAAAATTTTATAATTTTATTATGCGCAATATCTAAATTCTCATATATTGTTTAAATATTGGATTGATCCGGTACAATCCGGGACATAATTAGGTTATTATCGGTGGTTCAGATTAAAAATTGACCCTAAAAATCGGGCCGAGTGCGCGTTTTGTCTAATCCATCCCCTGTACATTTCTAGATAAAAATGAAAATTTTTGTTCCAATAAAACAAAGAGAATTAATCTCAAATGCAGTCAATGCAACAAGTACTCCTAAAGTGAAAATTAGGCTAGTTGCAATCAGGCAAAACTTACTCTCGTAGACAATAAGTGCAAAATTTTAAAAAACTAATTTACGGTGAAATGGGTTGAATTTCTAACTTTGTTTCACAAAGGCCCCATTAGGTGCTAGGGGAAGCCCCGTTGCTTTTTTCCTTCTTTTATTTTATTTTATTTTTTTCAAGGTCAGCCCCATACTGAATTGAAAGTTAGACTCTCGGATGGCAACCTCATATTTTTTGCTAAGAATATGAAGCTTGTTTGGTTGTACAACTGGAGAAAATAAAAGAGCTCTCAGGCTCCTTTTGTGAAAATTGTCTCAGAAATCAGAATTTTCTGTTAGAATTGCATAACAGACAAGTCACTAGTCCAGTTCAACTATTGTGGTATTAAAAAGAGGGTCGTTTTAACATAGTCCTTCACGTGTTTTGGACCATATCATGGTCCTAAATTTTAATTGCAAAGTAGTCCCTTCACCTTTACCACTGAAGTGACTAGGAAGTCATATATTGCAACTGAGTCCTCCTCCGAATTCCCTTCCGGAAGATCGGAGATTGTGACCCCCTTTTTCACAAAGATTTCCACACGAAGGCCTTTTACTTTTTTGTTAGAAAGGTTGGGTGGTTCTTTGCTTGTTTAGTTCCTTAGTTTTTCATCGTCCTAGCACTACACTTTTGCTTTCCCTTTATCCATGGTTGGTCAACATCGGCCATTGTTGTTCAAGTCTTCTTTGTGCTGCTTGACTGCTTCTCTTTGTAGTACAAATTTCAGATTTCATCTCCACTTACCCTTTGTCTTTTTTATCTTTCTTTTAAATTTGTACTACAATTTTATGGCACCGATTTTGTTACAATTTTGTTCTGTTTCTATTTTTTAAGTTGTAATTGCATGATGAAACGTCAAAAATGACACAGTGATGAGATTACCTCTCGGGTTAAGTGTAGCAGACTTAGACCATCTTAGTGTGTGTGGTTGTGTTGTGTTTAATTTATTTTACACATCGAAGCTAATTTAATTAAATGGCACTAAATTGAGCCAGCCTTTACCAAAGAAAAGAAAAAATTGAGTGAGCAATATGACAAAAACCCATTGTTGAAATTGTTAAACTAGTGGATCTGTATTACCACTGTTGACTATTCAAAGCAACTCTCATGAAGCTTCCATCGCCTGTAACAATGGATAGTTAAGCAAGTAATTTTTGGAGGTTTTTGTTTTCAAAGTGGTATTGTCAATACACACCCAAACCCAGACCAACTGCCAGGGGCAACCCACCACCATTGAAAATGGACCCAAAAGCCGTGAAATGGGGGGTGGTTCTCTCTCGGTGTTCTCTCTTTGCATCTTCAGCACCTTCCCTCTCTTTGCCAAAACTGACCTCAACTCCTCCATTATCATCCTCTCCAGCGGGCCCCACTCCACCCTTACTTCTTACTCCTAACTTTCCTGAACTGCTTTCTCTAGTGGGCCCAATGAAAAGGCGGAGTCTTGCTCGGTGTTTGTTATGGCCTCCAGCTCCTGGTCATTTTTGGAGGGTGTCACAATAAATTTTTTGAAAATAGAATCATCATGCAATTACATAAAATGGTGGAGCGGGGTTTACTTTGTCATTTTGGGTAGAACTTTTTACACCCTACGATCACACTTGAGCGTCATCCAATGGTGCTAAATGCCAGATCATGACATGGTCCAGAAGATGGGGTGGACTATGTTAAAATGAACCTTAAAAAGATGGGTCGTTTTAACATAGTCCTTCACGTGTTTTGGACCATATCATGGTCCTAAATTTTAATTGCAAAGTAATTCCTTCACCTTCACCACTGAAGTGACTAGGAAGTCATATATTGCAACTGAGTCCTCCTCCGAATTCCCTTTCGGAAGATCAGAGATTGTGACTCCCCTTTTTCACAAAGATTTCCACACGAAGGCCTTTTACTTTTTTGTTAGAAAGGTTGGGTGGTTCTTTGCTTGTTTAGTTCCTTGGTTTTTCATCGTCCTAGCACTCCACTTTTGCTTTCGCTTTATCCATGGTTGGTCAACATCGGCCATTGTTGTTCAAGTCTTCTTTGTGCTGCTTGACTGCTTCTCTTTGTAGTACAAATTTCAGATCCCATCTTCGCTTACCCTTTGTCTGTTTTATCTTTCTTTTAAATTTGTACTACAATTTTATGGCACCGATTTGTTACAATTTTGTTCTATTTCTATTTTTTAAGTTGTAATTGCATGATGAAACGTCAGAAATGACACAGTGACGAGATTACCTCTCGGGATAAGTGTAGCAGACTTAGACCATCTTAGTGTGTGTGGTTGTGTTGTGTTTAATTTATTTTACACATCGAAGCTAATTTAATTAAATGACACTAAATTGAGCGAGCCTTTACCAAAGAAAAGAAAAAATTGAGTGAGCAATATGACAAAAACCCATTGTTGAAATTGTTAAACTAGTGGATCTGTATTACCACTGTTGACTATTCAAAGCAACTCTCATGAAGCTTCCATCGCCTGTAACAATGGATAGTTAAGCAAGTAATTTTTGGAGGTTTTTGTTTTCAAAGTGGTATTGTCAATACACACCCAAACCCAGACCAACTGCCAGGGGCAACCCACCACCATTGAAAATGGACCCAAAAGCAGTGAATGGGGGGTGGTTCTCTCTCGGTGTTCTCTCTTTGCATCTTCAGCACCTTCCCTCTCTTTGCCAAAACTGACCTCAACTCCCCCATTATCATCCTCTCTGGCGGGCCCCACTCCACCCTTACTTCTTACTCCTAACTTTCCTGAACTGCTTTCTCTAGTGGGCCCAATGAAAAGGCGGAGTCTTGCTCGGTGTTTGTTATGGCCTCCAGCTCCTGGTCATTTTTGGAGGGTGTCACAATAAATTTTTTGAAAATAGAATCATCATGCAATTACATAAAATGGTGGAGCAGGGTTTACTTTGTCATTTTAGGCAGGACTTTTTACACCCTACGATCACACTTGAGCGTCATCCAATGGTGCTAAATGCCGGATCATGACATGGTCCAGAAGATGGGGTGGACTATGTTAAAATGACCCTAGAAAGATAGAAACATAAAGGTAGAGTAACCAACTCAAAACTACTTATTCAATCTTATGATTTATAGTTGATTATTAATATTAATACTTTTTTGTGGGGAGGGTTTCCAAAACAGCCACCAGCTCTGGAAGCCTCTAACCCTGGTGCACATCCTCAGAGGCTGACAACTTCGCCATCTGTTCCAGGCCTCAAGTGCGATTGTTTGCATTATATGCTCTTCCCTAATGTAAAACCAACTAGGGGCTGGTTGCTTCCTTTTGATATCTTCCGTTGTGCGTTGTTGGGCCAGTCCATGTCTTGGGTTTTTTGTTGAGCATCAACCTAGATAATTAGCTTTCCTTTCTACTTTGGGCCGAGGCCCATTTATGTAAAATAATAAAATGCATTCTATTACTGGAGAAGCAACTGATTAACATAATCAATGAATTACGTACTCTCTGGGATTAAATCCCAATTTTTGTGGTTGTGTTTGTGTTCAGCGTTGTAACTGAAGTGGCCGATGATGATGTTGTAATCAAAGATGAGGAAAATCAGATGGGCAAGCATAATCTGACGTTGTATTAAGGTTTTCTTTTTAATACTGGGTGTATATGGATGCATCTTTGTCTTCGTTAGTACCCTGCTTCTATGATGAAGTAGCTTAAATATGTCTAGACATACGAAAGTTTTCTATGATTATAACATACGCTTCTTCTGAGCATCTTCATCATCAATGCAGACAATGCTTTCTTTGCATGTTGTTTACCTGCATTTCTCCAATGTCTGTCATGTTATTTGAACATTTAGTCATTTCTATTAACAAGTTAGAGGCACCCTATGACAATGGTGCTGCTCCCTTGCGTGGAATTTATTGTGTCTTTCGAATCATGTCATCGATGTGGTTTAGTCAATGCTGGTGTATATCCCTTTTTAACCAAATTCAAGGGCAAAACCTTGCTTCTAGCTCTTATTACTAGTAGACTTGGACACCATTAGATTTCTGCTTTCCGATTAATTCATTCCATATAGGTGTCCCTTTTCTATAGATTAATAATGGAAATAGAATTATGCTATATATTCTCACCTACCCAAACCATTCGAGATATGCTCTCGTGACCTGATTATCTCGTTTTTAAACATACAAAACATAGAAGAAGATGATGTTGTTTAATTATTTATCATGTTTTACAGGTCTTGTCTCTGACTAATATGTAACATTCTTAATTGTGCATGTTGAGGCTCAGTTGTTTTCTTTCTTGTGATTGTTTTGAGCATGTGCTAGTTTGTTTCTCAATTTTTTTAAGCACTACCATTTTATGGAGTCAAACCTACATGGTGAAATACATGTCAAAATGGGATGAAAAGAAAACATTATTCAGTTGTTTTAAATTTGTTTCACACTTGCTCGTTCTTTAGGATATAGGAAGACAAGAAAACCTCGACTTTTTGTTGCATCTAAACTGTATCGAGCCCAACGTGCCAGTTTGTGCCTTCATTGTCAACTTCTACAAGGTGCTTTGACTTAAACTTCTCACGGAATCATTAGAGTTTAGACCGTTGACATGTGACATATGACGCAGATCCATATTAGTCTGTAATGCTTACTGTTTAATTGTTATTTCCAGGAAAGCTCGCATATGTTCGTCTGCCACTTGTTCCAACGGTATTTCCAGTCAACGGAATGGCTTACAGTTTAATCTTGCAGGGGAAAATATTTGAACTCAGAAAAAGTTTTCATAATTTGTTTGGATGGAGTGGAATGTGATCGTGAGAAATGATGTGTGCAATCTAACTTCGAGATGTGTTGAAGAGTGACATTACAACCAGTGGATTGCAATAAAATCCAGTCATGTAATTGATGGCTTTTTTCCCCCTCTTGGCAAGTTCTCAAATGTTATGTGAAGAGACATAAGAAGGATAGGATTTTATCCATTTAAAGTGTTTATCTCAATTTTCTCCGTATGAAAACAAGGATAAGAAACAAGAGAGAATTTATTTTCATAAAAGCAAGTCTTGTTCTGTAAACTACTACATAATTATATATCCCGTCTAGTTGCTGTAATCAATAATTATTTGGGGTTTTATGTAGTTCTGTTCCTGTATCAATTCGACACTTCCTGTACCCGGTCCGAATAAATTAATCGATGCCAAGACAAGATTGGTTAGTATGAACACCAGATAAAAAAATGTATTATTCCTTTTGACACAGAAAAAACGACAATATCGATTGACTTAAGTTTTTCACGGAGTCAAACTATTCGTCTATTTTTCTGTGAACCTTGCAATCAACCTAACTAAATATCAACTTGTTACATTTATAATCCACTGGTGGATACACCAATACAATAGTCAAATTGTGTAAATGCAGATAAAGCCACTTAGGGGTGCCGAACTCCCAACCCCACTAGGCCGTGAACCAGTAAGTAACAACTACGACTAAGCAAGCTACTCTAATTCTAAGGTGACAAAGACATGCAATGTCCTTATTATTATTATTATTATTATTATTTTGGTACAGGATCTCCGTACATGCCTCACTCATCTCCTTGCCCGCTTCTTCTGCGAAAGGCCCCAGCAACCACCAAACAGATATATATAAGTTCAAGTATCTATCTATCCATCCCTTGCTTACACAAAAAAGAAAAAAGAAAAAAATGAAGACAACGAGAGAGAGGTCTGTTGCAGATGCTGATGGTGGAGTGGGCAAGAAGCAGCACTACAAGTTGTGGGTATTGGCTGCAATTGTGCTTGTAGCTGTTTGGTTTATGTTCACCGGTTCCCTCACTCTCAAATGGTCAGCAGGCAGCCATGACGACTTCGATTCTACAATTCTTGACGATCTTGATGTGCTGGTATGGTAATGGTACCCAACAGAAACATAAATGACTCTGACTAAGCTGTGTTGTGTGTACAAAATGCTCAAAATAAAAGCTGAAGGAAGGAGTTGCTCTAATTTAATTTGTTTGTGTTTTGGTTTGGCGACTGAGAAATGCTTATATAGGAAGTGGAGGACAGAGAGAAGGTGGTGAGGCACATGTGGGACGTGTACACTCACACTCACACTCGGACCAACACCGTCCGGTTACCTCGGTTTTGGTCGGAGGCTTTTCAGGCTGCTTACGAACATTTGGTGAGTGATGTTCCTGCTGTTCGAGACGCTGCCCTTTCGGAAATTGCTAAGATGTCCTTAAAACAACTTCCTCTTCCGCTGCAATCACACCCGGTAAGATAACATCTCCTTTTCCTTGTGCTGTACTTGCATTCCCTTTGTAGTTGCTCGATGGGATTTTTCAGAATGCAAGCCATGTTTGTTTAGCTGCAATATAATGAAGGCAAGCTATTTTTCAATTCATCACTGCATAACTGAACATCACAGCTACAAGTAAAGTCAGGGTAGTTTATTTAAATCCTGGATCAATGTCAGGGGATTGATTCCATTGAACTAATCAGAAAGGAACACATGCATCTACTAGAATTTCAGAGCTTGTTCAGTGGCAGTCAACACATGAAACCACCTCATTTGTTTAACTCAACATACGATTAATAATTATCCATGTTCATCATCCCCTTGTTGATCTAGACTTGTCTTGTGTATCAACAATCTGGCATATACGTTTTTTTGAGTCTCAAGTTCTCAAACATGTGCAAAGCAATCTTCTCCCTTTTACCTGGCACGAAATGACGAAAGCAATCTTCTTTCTTTATGATCAGCATGTGCAAAGCGTCAGGGGATCAAGAAAAATTAAGCCAGCGGAGAGTAACGTGGACAGTGCAAGCTGACAGTAACCAATAACAAGGATCCGTTCGTTTGCCTTTAAGCTATGAAAGTTACCAGTACTGGAGGTCAAGTCTCAACCGACTGAAACGGATTATTTATGTCCTTATGAAGAGCATGAATTCCCAAATATTCCGTTTTCCCGGTCATGATCTTACTTCCTAAATGAATAAATATCTCTAAATGTATATGTCTGTAACCTCAGTTAGCATTGCGGGGTATTCGAGGACAGGCTTGAGACAAATTTGCTTTCTAATGCTTGTTATATAATAACAACCGAACAGCCGCACCTTTTGCGGCCACGAAAGATGAGGGCGATCGGAAAAGTAATAAGCGTATATAGACAAGTCATCCTCTTGAGTTTTGGCAATTAACATATTCCAAAAAAATTTTTGTATACAAACTCTGCCCAGGACTGACAAAGCTTCCTTTCCAAACAACCGAAAGAAGTTGAAACGAAAAGCAAATCAATTTAATTGTACTCAGATAAGGCTGACGCAAGATTCTATCGTTCTGGGCGGCGAGATCGAAAGTGAAAAAAGAATCTACATTAAGAGGACAAAATTGCTTGAGCTGAGCAGACTAAATTACTGCTGCTACAGTTGCTGTGTAAAAAAGAAACAAAAATCCTAAAAGGAAAATTCATTTACAAATTGCAAAAGCACGGCCAAAACGTATTTACATGTTCCGCAACAACCTATGTTAAACTAGTCTTCCGCTGTCTGGATCTCACCCATCATGATCCGGTTACTTACGACATTAAATCCCAATACTGCAGAGCTGATCTTTTTCCCTTTCTTACTCTTCTTCTTTCCACCTTTTGCGGATCCCTCGATGTGATCCTGTAAATCTGCATTTTCAGATATCGCGCCTCGAGTAACTTTGTTATCATTCTGTGACTGAAACGCTATTTCCAAAACGTCTGATGGTAGCAATTCCATGTAATTGAGGAATTTATCAATGAATTCATGATCAGGGTCATATGATCCAAGGTTTTCTACAAGAAACATCTCCGCCTCGGATCTGGATTGCTTCAAGCAAAATTCAAGGAAACTAGTATCTGCAACCCAAAAAAATGGAAGTTAAAAATTTAAAATGACATTTAATAGAACTTCAAGATGATGTGACCAGCAAATGCCTGACTACATTGAATTAAATATTTACTTATCCTATTGAAACAACGTCGTTTTGCAAATAAGATTTGTCAGTTAAACATTTTTAAGGCAACCTAAATCTAACCCACACCATAGCATGGAAATCAAAATTCGAAAAAGGTAATGTACCTTTGGTCCCAACAAGCCTAACACACTCATTCTCACACCAAACTCTAAAGTCCATGGCCTCTGAAATTTTCGAGAATAAAAGAATAGATCAGCGTCTTCAGACTATCATCAGTGATCCAAGAAAAATACAGTAGATATACACAAAAGCCTCAATTAGACAGCACTGCCAAGCAAGTCAGGAATCAACACTGTTGAAATAAATAATGAGCGATATATCTTTACCAGAATTCTTCGTCATGGTGTCCGTTTTCAACTTTTGCATTGACTGAGAAGAGACAGGCGTTGATGATAGAGATTGCTCAGGCAGTTTACCATTCCCTGATTTCTGTCTACTTAGTCCAGGTGAAATACCTTTCATGGAAACGTTTTTAGAACCCCAACTACCCTGGTTAGCAAGCTGAGGGAAATCTGACCTGCTTCCCAAGACAACAAAATTTAACACATTGAATCAAATTTATCCATCAAGGCTGGATTTTCATTTTCATGGAAACAATAAGTCAGCCACATATGTCATCTATGTTACCTACAAATAGGAACTTAAAATACAAGGCCATGCCCCTGGCAAGTTTATGACAAGTAGGTGCTCCTGGATGTTTGTCCCAAATCTTGCTTCATGACCAGTTTACAATAGCATTTCCTTTCTTACGCTCATTTTTGCCAATAAAATCTTGTGTCATTTATTTTGCTAGTTTATAGTGATTTTAAAAAAATCTGATTGCTGACAAACTATACAAATAATTAACAGATGCCAAACTCTAAACAATTTCACTAAAAATAGTATCATAGAAAAGAAGATTAATCTAGCCTATAGATCAAATAATTGCAACGATAGTGCGGCAGACAGCAAACAGTGATGGAATAACATCAAGACAGAACTCTTACTGCTTAGTTTCTTGCTTAGATTGATCAACTGGACCCCAGAACAAGTCATCATCCCCTTTGTATTTTGACTGAGAAGCTTGGGAGTTTATCAGGATAGGAGGTGTGGCTTTCGATGGAGCTGAAGCTGAGGCATGCCATGATGGACCACTACTGCGAGCAGCTTGGGCAGGGGGTAATTTCTGAGGGGTAGGCAATTGGTTTGCAGGAACTGAAGAAGAGGCCTTTTTCTCCTGCTCCTTTAGAATGTCCCTCAATGAGGTTGGTTTAGGAACCGAGACAGAATCAGTAGTCCATGCTGGAGAAGGAGATGGGCTTGCTGGCTCTCCTTTCCAAAGAACAAAATCACCCAGAGAGGGTCCTGCAGGGATAAGAGGAAGTTGTTCTTTGTCCAGCCGCACAGAGTGAGAGCTTTTACCCTTTTCAATGTGACTTGAACCAACAGGCACATCACTAGAAGCTACTGGCATTGAGACCTTAGCACCCTTCGATTTTGAAGACTTTTTGCGGTTTCTTTTAGTGTCTTTAGCTTCAATGAAGTTTCCATCATCTATAGGTTCTGAATGGACAGCTATATTTTGTGAGGACAGCATACCTTCTGGAACCTCTGCATCTCTTTCACTAGATTTCTTCACATCTTCCACCAGTACATCATGTAGTGGGTTTTTCTTGCTCTTGCTATTTTGAGAAGTTTCGGTTTTAGCCAGATATTCTGAATTGCCCACTTCTCTGTGACTTTCACTAGATACTTTCACAGAGTCTGTATTGGCCACAACTCCAACCCAGGGAGTTGTCAAACTCATGGAATTGACGGAAGTAGTAATCTCAGATACAAGCATCTGTGTCTGTGCCTTTGTTTGTTCTTCCTGTTGAATTTCTAATAAAGACTTTGCCCTGAAACCAGGAGCAGGTTTCCAAGCTCGTCCTGATGGTAATTCAATATTCTGTGTGGCAACATCGTTAACTGCCTTTGACCCACTGTCAACCACAACTGTTTCACTGATGCTTCCCAGAATATTAGCAGGGAGGCTGGTAACTTCTTGATGATCAGTTGCCTCTGCTTTAGATGTTCTAGATTGATTGTCCTTAACTCTGGTTTGTTGCAGATATGTTTCATTTGTTTGTTCACCCTTGTTAGCTCCCCCCAGATTTATTTGACCATAACTTGACTTTTCAGATTCTGACTTCTTTGACTGTGTGTTTTTAACCAATCCCTTGGCTTGATCAGAAGACTGAGATTTGGAAGATTTTTGCTTCTTAGATTTCTTCTCAGCAGCCTTCTTGGGTTCACGAGCTTCAACATTCCTTACATCCACCACAGAGGGCTCAACATTGGAGCTGTCTTTTACAGCCTGCTCCACAAGACTATCTGATTTAATCTCCACATCCTTACCTGATTCACTTGCTAGTGGTAATTCAATCCCACAAGATGTAGCCAAAGATGAAGAAAGAATGGGTTCAAGACACTGTACAGGTTGAGAATGCTCAGCAGACTCGGAGGTTTTAGTCATGACACTATCATCAGGCCTACAACTATTGTCTGGCATTTGCTCATCGGATTTAACAGCGTAGTCAGAATCAGATAGAGGTTTATGCACAATGTAAGGTTCCTCTTTGGAGCTGTTCTGCTCATCCAATAGGGAACATTCAACAGAAGCGGATGTAGGCAACATATCCTTCTGGTACTTTTCATTAATTTGCTCTGAAAGAGTTGGGGCCCAATTTTTCTGATGACTAATATTCCCAAATAATTGGTGAGGGAGCTGCACAGAAGCTTCACTGCTTATATTATAGCTAGTTTCCTGGCTTACTTGCAGAGGTAAATTCAAAGAATTAGTACTGAGCTCATCATGCAAGCTGGGAACTGATGTCTGAGAGGTCCTGGGGAAAAGCTCTTGTTGAGGTTGAAGTTGAGATGGATCCACATGCAAATTACCCATTGGTATTCCACCTCCCTGCAACTGTCCATAAGACAAATCACCAAAGCGCTGGAGAGACTGGCGTTCCTGCAGCGCTTGAGAAAGCAGTTGCTGTTGTTGCTGGCGCAATAACTGCTGTTGCTCCTCCTGCTGCTGTTGCTGCTTCAGCAATAAGAGTTTTTCTAACAATGGCATCTGCTGTGCAGAGGCAGCTGCCTGAGAATGCAACTGCAGCATGTACTGCTGCTGCAACACATTCAATATTTGGGGATCTTGGGATACACTAGAAGAAAGTAATTTCTCTGCTGTCAATATGTTAGGTGGGTTATCCGCAGCTTGAGGTATTAAGTTATTTAAAGACAACTGGTTTGGTGCTTGAAACCTTTGTTGTTGAATTCCAAATGGCAGTTGAGGAAAATTTAGATCATGATGCAAGTCAATTTTATTTTGAAGGGGATCCAATCCACCTTGTAAGGGATAATTTGGCCAGCCAGGAACACTATTATTTTGGCCTGTGGATGATCTGTCAGATAAGCCTTGGATGATTGACATCAACTCAGAACTTTGAGGCTGATGCTGACGAGAATTATCACTCACTGAAGACAAGAGTTTTGACTGTGGTGATGCATCTGGAACAAAATCTGATTTCGGTGCAAGGGGTGCTGCATCTCTCCCTGGCCAATATGGATAGGGATTGGGCAAGGACCTCTGTCGTTCAAGTGCCATCCTCTTAGCCAGCAAGTAAAGGTTGTTTCCACTGTCTACTGTTGATGGGCCCAAATTACCAGAATAATTTCCACCAAACCCTTGTAAACCTGAAAAAGAGTGGGGAACAAAAGAAATTATGAACACATCGCGAAGTTAGATGATAGAGCATGGTAATACATTTATTATCAAATCATAAAAAGGAAAGAGAAAAAAGAAGAGAAATATGAACCTTCAGAAAATGTAAGATCATCAAGTGGGGAACTGCTCTTGTTACCGGACATGAGTGACTCCAGAAACCTATTTTCAGCTTCTGTAGTAGAACCCTGTCTATGCCTAGAATCACTTCTCAACATCTCAACCTCACTCATACCAGCATGGGTACTCCCAAAGGTACTGGAATTTTGACGACCAGGTGCCTCTGCGTAGTCAAGTTTTGTTGCAGGAAAACCCGGTGGTGGATGCGCTTTAGCTCGTAAATGGGGCATGGCATCACCAAGTTGCACCCATGGCGAGTCAGCTGCAGCATTTTCCAGACGAACAGGTAATTCAATACCAAAATAACCAGCCTCAAACCATCCAATAATGTCAATTCCTTTAAATGGGCCCTGAACTTGTCCCTGAGGATCCTTATAGAAAAGGGATAACTCCTCAGGAGAAGTCTGTGGAACTCTCCTGATTTCAACTTCACTGTCCAAAATGCCAGATAGCTGCCTCTTAACAATGGGATCTTCATTACCTTGCCACTTGGCTACATCTCTCTTGTCAGATAAATAATCCAAATTGCTGTCCCACTGAGTATGAGGATCTTTTGGCTGGTGTGACCAGTTCATATCTGAGTTTCTTGACCTAACATCACTAGGAACATCTCTGTTATCATGCAAGAGAGTGCTTGCATGTTCACCCGGCGGCATCGAACGCCATGCAGCACTAGGATGGACAGAACTATTTCCTTCAAAGGATGATTCTCTATTAATGGACACCTCATCCACTCCGTACGAACCTCCGTCTTCACCTTTATCTGTACAGAGGAAAAATTAGAAACCGTCCTCGAGCCACGCAAAAATCCACCTTCATAGTTATTAATTGAATGAAAGTACAATTCTTTTAAGGAAGAAGATTATTCTAGATACACACATGAAAGCAAGGCGGAGAATAAGATAGGATAGACTATGTGGTAAACTTTGTAGAGGCCAAAGAGGGAGAGGGAGAACAGCTAATGAAGGGCTAGTTTAACCAGACACATGCAAACATTTTCAATAACTCATCAGAACTGTTAATACTAAAAAAAGAAGCCTAGGTTCCAAACAATTTTATGGTAATAAAGGATCACCTTCAAAATCCAGATAGAAACAACAATTATTGTGGCATGTACTGAGGTAAGAAAATAGACAATCTATTCAGTTTCCCATCAGCAATACCTTCACTTTTCTAACCAGTGATAGGATACCTTAAATATTATGATCCTATATGTTTTGTTTCACACATTACTTAGGGAGCTATATCTGTGTGTATGTCATTTAAAGATCTTCTGAGATATTTATATAAACACTATACTGTCAGGAGCTTAATCTTTAGAATCATGAACTGAGCCTGCTAAAGCAATCCAGCTCTAACATATGCTAACCTCCACCCAGACCTATTTGTAACCCTATATCCCTAATGTACCTGAGTGAGAACTATTCCCAAGCTTCACTTGTCTTGAATGTGTAAATTCTGTCAAGTTCCGCCCATCTTTAGCCACCTGAGGTGCACTGCTACTAATTACTTCTCCTTTGTCAATACCCTTTAAGACAGACTGTTCAAATGGAAAAGCAATCAAATTAATCACTGGAAATGAGTGTGACATCCAGAAAACATATACAGCAATATCAATTACCAGTTCCTCAGAGTTTGGTGCACAAAGAGCCAGAGGCTCCAGTGGCTCATCCTGTGTAAGATAAGGTATCTGCACAAAATCATCCACTAGTTTCCTATCTGTATGCATATCAGTTACTCTGTACACATCAAGCAATTTTGTCCTACTATATCTGAAGGCATAAGCTTCTCCATGCTCACTTTCAACTTGATCCAATACAGTTCTAGGGTACTCAGAATGTGTTGATGAGCTATTCAGAGAGCCACCCCCAGAGCCAAGCCGAGCACGTCCAAGAGAGGAGAGTGGATGTGTATCCTCCCCACGGCCCCGCCCATAAGAAAATGTAGGCACTTGTTTGTTTGGTATTACATTTTGGTGATGGAGAGGCTCAACCCTTCCACGGCTTTGCGAGGAATTAGGTCTCCATGGCCGATAATGATCCCCTTCCTTTTCATCCTTTCCAGGATTGGAAATGTGAGACAAACCTTTATCCAGGTGAATATCACGATCGCCATCTTTACCAGAGTCACTCCGCTTTTCACGAAGACCCTCTGGCTCCTTATCATCAGGACCCCATCGTGTGTTCCACTTACTCTCACGCCGCTGTTCAGAGTTTGTTTCTCTATTACCTGAATCGTTCCATCTATCAGATGCACCACGACGGGCTTCTCCGTAGTGCCTCGTGGATGAATTTTCTGTCCATCGGTCCACTCTCCGAGTGTCACCAAGGTCTTTAGCTCCATCCCTCCAATGATCCTTGCGTACGGAGGACTTAGTGTCTCTCTCCTCATCACGCCAGCGGTCGCAACGTCCACTTTCAGAGTCAAGCATGGATGGCCTAAAGACACCCTTTCTCTTATGGCCATCACGCACATCCTCTTCATTTCCAGGTGTCTTAACAGTCTCTGGGCGATTGCCATGTGATGGGCTTGACATCACATGGTTTTCCTGAAATGAACAAATGAGAGGACAAAAAGAAAACATTTTGACGCAATTACAAATTATCTCCGGAGTGACATATGCACAGAAATCTTATGTGCACATATACATAATACAAAAAGCAATCCATAAGTAGCAAGGTAATAGTTACCCACCACAGTTCCTGTTCCAGGTTTACTCTCCCCTGGCTTCGGCAGAAGCCACTGCGGAGACAGTGGAATAGGATTGTCAGAGCCCGGGAAATCTGCAAAAAAGTTATCAACGTTTCAGCTCTTAAAAAAAGAACTTAAGATTTTAGCCAATCTCAAAAAATTCCCTAAGCATGATTTATCAAACTCCTCAGTTCCCGAAAGAAGGTTTGAAAAAAAAAATGACAAGAATCAGTGGCAATTGGCTTAATCAACTTAATGTTTATTCATCCTTTGTTCTTTCTAATTGCCAATTGAGAGCAAATAAAAGAAGAACGCGCGCGCGCGCGCACTACACCAAAAGGAGCAAGAAATGAGCGAATGCAGACCAATTCGCCAATGCAAATCCCCCCCCCCCCCACACAATTCAACATCTAAACCTAAAACCAGTCAAGGGACGCAAACATAGGAGAAGCGAATTTCAAAAGGGAAAAGGCTTGGGATACGAATCAAAACCTCAAAACTTAAAAAGTGAAAAATAAAAGACGAATTGCATTAGAGTCGTTGCCACAGGAAGAAAGAACAGCAAAAGGAGTTGAAAGAAAGACTCTAGGGTTTAGGGGCGGGCGAGAGAGTGGGAAGAAAGAGAAAAAGAACCTTTGGAGATCTGGAAGGGAGGGGCGGCGTTGACGTGGAGGCGAGTGGCGGAAGCGGTGCGGTCAGCCATCGATGATCACCAAGAAAGCGTTCGAGCGAGCGAGGGATTTTGAGTGCGCTTGGAACAAAGGTGCGTGCGTGCGTTGGGGTGAAGGGAAAGGAAAAAAGGGGACAAATGGGGTGAATATAGGTTAAGCCTCAATGTTGGGGGGCACACGTTAAACCATTACAACCCATGTGGCTCACGTTAGTCCCACCCATATTCGCTTCTTGTTTCACTTCGTAACCTTTGTTGTTAGGGAATATATATGTATATCCACGCGCTGAGGATTGCGCGCGACTAACACGCAACGTGTTTTGTAGGTCGTGTTTCGCACGCGAAGTTGTGGTGGGGCAGGATTTTTGCTGTTATAATTTCCCTTGTATGGTCGTATTTTAATATATTTTGTGTCCCGTCTGCGCACTTCACCGCAACAGAGATGGCTGCTGTGAACAGATGTGACCGAAACGGCTGCTGTCGAAGTCGTTTAGTTATTGTTTTAAGGTTTGTTTTTTCGTTTTGACGTGTATTTTAAGGAAAATTATTTTATATATAGCATACATTTCTCTTATGTGGTTTATATATAGAGTGTACTGAAATATGAAATTATACAAAAATTTACTTAAATGATGGATTTGGACTAAAATCATCAATGGCAATTTCATAAAATTATACGAATCCTACGACTAATGTCACAACGAATAACAATTTCATTTTCATAAAGTCTTTATTGAGGAGTTTATTTTTAAATTATTATTTATAATACTTTAGAAAATCACAAAGTCTAGTGTAGTCGATGGCTAAATAAGCTTCTTAAGTATGTAATTAAGGGTTTCATTCCTGGCACTATGTATAGATAAGATTTTTTTGCCAAAGATAATACCAACTTCTATAAGCTCTACACCTGACGATGTGTATGGATAAAATCTCATGGTCAGAGACAATGTTCGTTTCTGTGGGCTCTACACCTCGAGTAAATTAATAATGGTTTTTAACTGTAGATACCTTAAATTTATAAAAAAAATTAATACTATTTCAAATTAAAGTTGCAAATAACAATATATAAAATATTGACATTATTTAACATTTATGCCACTTGATCTAAATCCATAATTAAAAAAGTATCTAAATATATCCACCTTCCAAAATTCAAATGTAAAATATAAAAATAAAAAAAAAATTATTTTTTTCTTTTTGACATGTATTTTATGAAAAATTATTTTATACGTAGTATTTGAATAAGATATTTACTGAAATATGAGATTATAGAAGAATTTACTTAAACATTGAATTATCGATTGCAGTTTCATAGAATTGTATGGAAACTAATACCAGTCTTAGGTGCAACGAAACAAGACCAAAAATTGCCAATAACAATTCATTTTCATAAAATCATTATTGACAATTTTATCCATAAATTATTATTTATAATTTTCAAATTGAAATCGCCAATAGCAAATATATAAATGAAAATATTTAACAATTTTATGAGTCACCATTTGCCACTTAATCTACCAAAATGATTTATGGCTGAAGAAAATTCGTGAAACAACATTCGAATAAAAGATCAGTATTTTATTAATTTTTTGAATCTTTTTTTTTTCAAACACATGAACAACTCATAGTTTGTTAGCATTTGTAATAAGAACCTTCCTATTATGTGACGAAAATATGTTCGAGCCATTAAGCAATGTTGTTTGATCTGAATCCCATATTGTAATACTTCAAAAACCCATATTTAACAACATACGTGTTTCAAAGCTCAAATGTGGAAAAAAAAAAAAGTACTTTAATGTTAATGCTGGTGTCATATTATGCTTCGATGCCTATGTCAACATTTTGTTTTTCGCGCAAATAACACGGTAAAAATAAAAGCGCTTATTTGTCCTTTTGGCTTAGTAAGTGTTTTTGTTGAAGAAAGTCCAATTGAATTTACAATGTCACCCACCAACATCCATGAGCAGCAGTGATTCATTGACTATCGTCTCATCATTGCCCACAGTACATGGATAAGACCACACGCCCAAAATTCTTTACAACTGAATTGGTGGGGCGCGCCAGGCCCGTGCAGTAGTGCAACGCATGAGCGACGCTCGAGAGGCCCAGTAGCAAGCTACTGAGTGGCCCCTCCCCCTCAAAAAACTAATTTAATATCATGTGGACCAATGGCCCACGTATCAGATATTAAACTGATAAGAACAGATACTACACTTGATCTTAGCCAAAAGGCCGAGAAAGGTATGCTTTGTTAAGCGTTGCACTGCTGGTTTTATAATTGAAGCTTGGTTGTTCTCGCTCTGCTCTCAGCGGTGTGGGACTTTGGGGTGAGCAGTTTTTTCTATGGCCAAAGAGCAGCGTTTATGTTCAACCAGCATTAAGCGGTCATCCCAGTCTAGCAATTCTTGTTCAAACCTTGGGTCATGGATGCATGCATGAACCTGTTCATCCACATCTGATAGAGCTAGGATATATAGCTACTCAGGTGAATCATGGAGCTGCATACCACTCAAATAATTTTTGACAAATGAGTGAACGAAGAAGGACAACACACTGAGTAGTTGGGATTGGCATGTTCTTGATCTTCAAGGAAGAGGGAAATAGTCATCTTGCTAATCCAAAACTGAGACACTAGATTCATCTTAGATCCAAACCTTTTGAAAAAAGAACAGTGTAGAGGTAGCTGAGGCAAATATTCCTCTCATTCTTTATATGTATAGCATGTTTTATAATGAAATCTTATGCTTGCTGCTTGTAATAACTTTCATGTGTAGAACCATGGTTAAACACCAAAATGGGGCACAAATTTCTGCTTATTCTTACATAATGATTTTAAATTTATTATTACCTGTGGCTGGGGACAAACTAACCTCTCCTATTATTAGATTCACCCTCTTATAAATCTGAATAATCGTAAGCTACATTCCTAAATATTTTACATTCATCCGTATAAAGGTCAAAATGGTATGATCTCTCTTTCATATTATTTTGATTAATCTTGTTATCGTGAAAAAATAACTGAAATATGGTGCCAGTAATTATCATTCAAAGTAGTTATTTCAAATCAAATTAAGCAAACTACAATTTTCACGTCCATAGCAGAATTATTGCTTTAGGCAAAATCAATCTTTCAGTTCCACGTTTGATCGTGCAATTTTTCGCCTTTCTCATCGAAGGCGCATATATTGTACAGGTAAAATCTTACACTAATCATTTGGGTTTCGGTTTTTAAGATGTTAGCTCAGCCAAATAGCCCGTTAAAGCAGTTTTCACTCAAGCTTTTACCTATACGAAGATCCTTCTGCCGTATAGGAAGCGACTTGAAATAAGATCATTAGCAAATCTGTACTTTCCAACCTTTTGATAAAAGGCTTTTCAATGATCGTTTTCCACGTTAATTCACATTCCCACCATTAACTTCATCATTTAGTAAAACTGCTCTACTTTTTGCATTCGAGCAAGCACGACAAATATTGAGGCACATGTTAATATATTATAACCCGCATGGCTCACCTTAGTAGCAGGCACTCTCGTTGTTTCAGTTTGCCATCAGGTCTTAGAGTTCTTAGCAGTTAAAATGGGACAAAATCACGACCAATAATAACTCTTATAAGGCGATAGATTATTTTGGAATGCAAAACGATTTCCATTTTTCAGCAGGATATAACAAAAGCAAATGATAAAATGTGCTCAACAGGATCCCAAAAAAAAAAAGTACGGATATTGAACTAGCTAGGAGTATCCGAGCATGCTGTATATACAGCACATAGAAGATTCACCAGATGTATATACAGCACATACGAAAAGAGTATTTATATCTTCGGTAGAGACATTGGCAGATCCGCTGGGACATCTGAACTTGCCTGCCACGTGAAAATAAAAACTTTGACGTTAATTCTTTCGGCAATCTATATAGAGTAGTAACAAGTCCATTCGCTAATCTTCTCCATTACCCATAAAGAAAGTGGTACCATAGGGGTTATAAATATGGCAGTGGGGTTAGTTAGTAATAATATGACTTAGATACTATGTAGACAGAATATGAGAACTGCATCAACCTTCTTGGTAATAATATTATGAGTATTTTCATGGAAAAAGAAAAAAAAAATTTGGTTCTTCAGGCAGGATAAGAGGTTTTCAGACCTGAAGATATCTTGTCAACAGAGTTGTAGTACTGAAATTAAATCCCTGAACTGGTTCTCCTTTAGTGCGAGATGCATTAAGTTGCTTTCTGACTTGGGTGGCCAGTGACTGCATTAACATTTTCAAACATGGTAAGAATTAAACAGAGTTAATGAAAGAGGAAAGAAAATAACGACCAAAATTGCTTATTTATATATTGACAAGACACACCTCTCATCGGATAGATACAAATTGACAGTATATTTCGCAGATAGAAACGTGATGGGGTGAAATATCTAACGACATACCTTCCCCAGCTCTACTCCCCACTGATCAAAAGAATTGATGCCCCAAATGAAACCCTCTACAGCAACTCTGTGTTCGTAGATTGCCAACAACTGAGGAACATAGAAAATGGAAGCAATTAGGGCCAATACAGTACTTTGCACAGACCTCATTGCAACAAAACATGCACCTACTTGGGTGAGTGCTTGCATCAGGAAAAAACACAGACAGACAACTAGTCTCTGCTCTAGTGGAAAAGGTATGTGACCAATTTATGTAGAATAAACAGCTCAAGTATAGTGGTTATTGTAAACAGCTCCAGCATGGAAGATCAACATACAGCACATTAATATTCTATCAACAACCATACATGAAACTGTGGGCATGGCGAAAACAATATGAACACGAGGAAAAGATGATGAAAACAGTGAAACTATTTTGCTGATAGATAACTTTCGTTTGCAATTATTCTGATATCACACAAAACTGCCGAGATACTACAAAAGCATCCATGAAGGATCAGACAATAAGTATGATTGCAAGTTTATTCTCCATCATCATAGTAAATGGATCAACTAAACCTAACCAGATGTGCAAGGAATGATAATAAAAATATGCAACAGCAACAGCATATGCATATGAATACATACAAAGTCATTCAAGACATAGCCACAAACAGCGATTCCTTCCCGATTGGAATGTATTCTCCAATATCAAAGCCTAACTTAGACAAGAACGTGACAGACAAATAATTGATAAGAAGACAATAATATATTTCAAGGAGAGGAACATAGAAATAGAAATTCAATACATAATCGTTCCCAACTACATGTAACTTTGCAATTTTCCAGACATGCTCAACAAAAGTAACAAACAATAAAAACTTTTCTGAAACGGAACTATTATTTGTTATTAGTAATCATGACCTAGTGAACTTCATACCTGCCCAATATTGTAAGCATTCAGTGATGGCAGCAGAAGGCTGAGAGAAGGCCGATTGCCACTGAATGTCTGTAGAATTATTTTAGATGGAATTGACGCATGTTAAGAACTACGGATTCAGGTGTTAACCCAGTAAGTTTCATTGAAGCAGAAGGGAAATCACCTTGTGAGGAATAAGATGAGGGGAAACATTCTCCTTTTGCAGCTGATCTGCTGTCTACAAGAAATTGATGAATGGTTATATTGCTTGTGATAAATCAAAAGAATACTACTAAAAAAATATATTCACTACTCGGAAAAATAGCGATTAATATTACATTTGTTCTGTCTAATCCTGCATCTCAGTTACCTACAATTTGGAAAGAATGTTAACTTATATGTGAATTACAATAACAATTATAAAGATTAGAGCAGACTCCGTTACTTTAGCCTTAGTCATTCTTATCTAAAGTTAGCAAATGTAGATAAGCAAGGATAAGTGTACCTTCCCGTAGGCAAGGGCATCAGGCTGGGCAAAAAAGTTGGACATTAGCTCATCATGGTTACTCACTACTTCACCTGATTATAAGAAGCATTGCTCAGATAGTATCCAAGCACTGAGACAACTACAATGATGTAAATTGAGGATTTGGATCCTCTAAAGTGAGGGTAGTTATAAAGTGAAGGCGATGACTAATCATCCTTGCATCAATAACTACCAAACTGTGAGTCGTATCAAATGATCTAAAGTTGGCTAACCCCTCACTTTCTCACTTTATAATCATCACCACTTTATATGATCTAAATCCGAAAATTGATACTACTAACTCTTTACCTTTCAGGTAGACAGGTTGCTGGCTTTTCACAACTCCAATAAAATCACAAGGAATCACACGCCCCTATAATTACAGAGACACAAGTTACTCAACAGCGCAGTCTGTAAGTATCAATTGTTAGACATTATTTCATGAGAACGATTTTAAAAACCAAAATTAACAGTCAGCACAGTAGTAGCTTAGGCTTTAAGTTACTAATTTTTAACATTGGTAAATGGTAAACCCCTCAGACAAGTAGCATTTCATGTTGAAATTTTCACAGAATTTTATTGAACCTATTAAGTCCACCAAAAAAAGGGAGTATAGAATAACAGTAGATCACCTGATGTATTAGCTGATAAAAACTGTGCTGCCCATTAGTTCCTGGTTCACCAAAATCAATTTCACCAGCCTCATATGGTAGAGGAACACCATCAATCGAAACACCCTTGCCATTACTTTCCATGCTAACCTAATATAATAGAAGTTTAAAAAACCATAAGAACAAAAATAAAATGGCATTAAAATAATATTCAAGGACAATACTGCAACAAACTTGCCTGCTGAATGTGCGGGGCAAACTTCTCCAGAGCTTGACTATAAGGTAAGATGGCCTGGAAATGCACCAAAGTTTAAGTTTCTGAACAAAGCTGGTTAGGAACAAAGAAACCTATTAAATATTTCTGAAGAGAATAGGACACACAGAAACTCACTCTAGCAGGGTATCCAAGAAATGAAACATTCCATATGCTCAACAAACCCAACAGCACCTGGAGCACCCATAAAATGTTATTGAGCATATGTATTTGATTAAAGTACAAAGCATCAAAAAATACAAGGGAACGTATGGGCCTTGAGCCAAGGGATCTGAAAATTTGCGGTGAGTCAAATGCCTATCCATCTCCAAACCCCCACCCTCAACCCCCCAAATAAGAAAAAAGAGGGGGGGGGGGGGAGTCTAGGGTCATGGGACTGGTAATCCTCCAAACAGCAAAAGTAGCAAGAAAACAGAGAGGAAAAGACAGCTGAAAAGGAGCTCCTATTCCCTCTTTAAATCAGTCAGAGGTCACTATTACCTTTGATTATGAAAATTCAGGACATATGAGTACAAAATAATAAAAGCATTAAATGTACTCGATGAAGGAGATCAGTGCAAAATATTCAAACACAAAATTATATTACAGTATGCAGTATGACAAACACCAGAGAAATCCATGGGTGCAAGAAAACTCACGAGTATGGAAGGTTAGCATAGGGGCACTTACAGGGATATTACTTTCAAATGGTTGCGAACAGAAATGTTGATCAATGCTGGAAGCCCCCTCTAAGAACCTTTAGGGGCAAACATGGAAAAAACCATCATGAAGAAAATATAGAAGCATCATATTGAGAAAAAAAAGTGTCTCACAAGTCACAATAGGGAGATCCTAAACTATCTTGTATTGTACAACCAGAGAAAATATTGTGCAGCAAATATTTGCAAATCTCTATACATATAATGGGACCTAATAAAGCCTGTACAATGCCAATCTTACTATAGGCTGCAATTTTCAAGAAATGCCTATAATAGGGTCAAACAGCAATAACTTAAACAATTTCTAGGAGTTTTCCTCCAGAAGAAGTGCCTACAGATTAGAATCATATGAATAATGAAAGACATACTTCTCTATTACCGAGAAACCATATTGTAGAGATAATGGCAACACTCCAACAGCACTGCAAACTGCAATCCGCATTTCAGGTCATCATAATCAAATTGTTGAAAACTTCAAATGTACAAGTCTCTTTCTTTAATAAAGTGGAAACAAAAAGGGAAGGGGGGAGGCAAAAAAATTACTCACCACTATACCGACCACCAACCCAGTCCCAAAATGCAAAAGCATTGTTAGGATCAATACCAAACTTCTCCACCAGCTGCACCATGAAGTAAAGAAGAAACAAAAATAGCTAAAGGTTCAGAAATAATGGTAAATAGAACAATAAATCCTTTATGACCTTTATCACTTTTTTAAGAAATGCACAAACAGGAAAAAGTAATACCAAACAATATTTAACGAGAACATCACCCCGTTGGAATCTATCTTTACAGTTTCATTATTCAATTATACACAATCAGATATAAATCAACCAATTATAAGCAATTGGAAAATTTTCGACAGTGAGTGAAGATAAACAGTAATGATCGGTTGAAAGCAGACATGATTCATGAATAAATGAAGAGTTAATCACTGAACAAAGCTCATTCAGCGATGGTAATACCGTGAGATTTGTGCTGACTGCCACCATATGCTTTGCAACAGCTGAGGGACTGGAAGTAATCATGTCATGAGTCAGTCATCAATTCATTATCATTCCATTTTGAAATTGTCCACTTTCTATTCTTTGGACAAACTGTGAATATATCTAGAGAGAGGGGGGACAGTGTATATATCACAAGAAGCCGCAAAGGATATGCTCAATATTTCTGCAAGTGTATGCATCAAAAGGAAGGAAACTGCAGATCCCTGAAACAATGACTACACTACTATCCTTCAACAAGTACACTTAATATTGCACTTACCCAAGTGCAGACGAAATCCATTCTCTAAGTGTGCGAGCATTCAGCATGGTTTCAGCTGTTGTAAAAGTCTTTGAAACAACCACAACTGCAATTATTAAAAACATTAACATTAAGAAAAGCAAGATAATCCTTCATGTCTATTTATGTATGTATGTATGTATGTATCTATCTATCTATCTACACACACACATAGAGAGAGAGAGAGAGAGAGGTACTTGTTTACCTAGGGTTGTTTCAGGATTTAATCCAGTGATACTTCTAGCAACGTCAATTGGATCAACATTTGCAAGACTGCAGATAGATTCAAATTGAGGATAAGTTTGAGTTTATGGACATGGTAGAGCTCTGTTTAATATGCGTAGCTTTAGTAAGCTAGAGTCAGAAAAGAAAATATCATATAGCTGCAGTAAAGTAAACCTTGCAAAAAGACTTTGGAGACTTCACTAACATTAGATACTTACAAGCGCAGTTGACGACCCCTTGCAGAGTCAATCGCTTCAGGTTCTGCAAGATGACATAAATATATATATATATTCAATGCTTTATATCTGTCAGCTATGCTGAGTGGCTCCACAAAGTACATACATACTGTGTGTGCGTGAGTGAGTTCACATGTCTGTCTTTATGTGTATACACAAATATAAGGTCAATAAAAGATGACGGTGAAATTGCTCCTTAAGGCACTAGCAATAGTCACCCAACCTGTTTGAAGTGCAGTGTGCACAAACAGTGGACCTAAGAAGCTGCCGCCAATACCAATGGCCACAACGTCCTTCAAAGCCTTTCCTGTAGCTCCAACCTGAGAAAACAGGCATAATAGTTAATACCCTCAGATCAAGTGTTAAACAAAAAATCTATAATGGATATTGGAGTAGCAGATTACCCAAGATCCACTGCGAACTCGCTCAGAGAACTCCTTGATCTTGTCAAGAACTTTCCAAACTTCAGGGACAACATTTTTCCCATCACTCTCTATAACAGCATCCCTCGAAGCACGGAGAGCTACATGAAGCACTGACCTATTCTCAGTGCTGTTTATCTGAAAATGCATCCAAAAATGATAATTATGGAAGAAAAATCAACTGGATCCACCATACGTATATCACTTGCAAACTGCAGTGCTACAAGTTGCTAAACTGAATCTAAAATTGACAGTTGACACTTAACAAAGAATAACACGGCTTCCTAGAAAAAGAACTTAAACACAAAATAAATAAATAAATCCATCTGATGACATGAGTGTATATACAGTACAATGTAGGCATGTAGAAAATCACTTACATGCTCCCCTCTGTACATGCGGTTTATCTTTTCTTTGAGGGATGCAGCCTGCATAAACCATCAGAAACAATCATCAGAGAAGAATGCTCTTCAGTTTAACGAAGTCCTTTTTGGTACATAATAGTGTTTAGCGATTGATCATCAGAAAAGTGCCCAAATCAAATAAATAAATGAGTTGGGAAGCTAGCAACCTCTGCCAATTTGAAGAGCTTGTGGATGGTTTCAAGGGTGGCCTGCTGCCTTGAATAATCCAGCAGAACTCCATCGAATTCACTATGCAAAAATCAGAAAATTCGTCATCAAATTACAAAACACAAACGGGTTTGATCTTTCAAGATTTTCAAAAAACAAAGATAGAAATAAAAACTGGATAATTTATTACACGACCATGGAGCGGCATCTGCTATCATCGCTCAGTAAATCCCGTAGATGGGTCTGTTTGACGTCCTCCACATGAGCCTATTCCAAAGATTTAACATTTAATAATCATCAGTTCATCAAAATATTTATTTTTGGCAATAAGTTTTTTTGTGTGAGTATACACATATCTTATCTAATATCTACTATCCATCAAATCAAAGATGGGTGGCTTTTCACCTTCAAATCCTTCCATGGCTGAGTGTCGGAGATGAGAGTGGGAGATGCCATTTGAAGCTGACGCTGCAGAAAGAGAGCGATCGATGAGGGGTGCTGTGGTGTGCGAAGTCGCCGTTGCGGAGCTGTATCTGTATTGCGCTTTGCGTAGGATGTAAGTGGGAGGGAGTGAGTGGAAGGTTCGTGTCCTGTTTGTTTCGGATTCAGTGGATCGTACAGATGCGGTGTGGGTTCATTTCGGCTTTCTTCAATGAATGCAAGTACAAATACGGCTCAACTCTGGTTTGGGGTGCCACGTAGCACATGAGATGGCATCTCCACCAGCATCATTCGCATTCCAACAAGTACAGTAGAACTAGGGCTGTGTTCGGTAGCTCTCTCAGGGCACAAACACAAATTTGATTGCAGAGACAATTATAAAAAGGAATTATTATCTCTGTCTCACACGTAAAATATAGAAAACTTATATACCTCTAAAATAGAGGAACAGCAAAGAAGAGACAAGACAGTAAGACAAATTTAAAATTTTTCTTCCAATAATATTCATATATATGTTTAATATTTCCTTTTGTCCTCATAATTATGAGTGGTCCGGCGGCAATATCTGATGGCCATGTCCAGCAACTGATAATGACTTTCCGACTGTTGATAGTGGTGGTCTGATGGCTACTTTTTGAGGACCGTTGGTGACTTTCCAACAACCAATGATGACTTCCTGATGACCGACGATGGCAGTTTGATTGGGATAAATAATGTCATTATCATATATAAGTAGCTCCCTTCTTTCTTCCTCGTGATCTAATTCTTTTACTTCCACCGTTCTTCACCCTCCCCTTGTTAACCTATCCCATTCTCCTTCAATCCTTCCCAGCTCCCCTCCAACTACAACACTGAATTCTTTTCCCTAATCACACTTTCCAATCCTCACCTCATCATCCCTTTTTTTTAAAAAAAAAATTGATAGATAACATAAGAATAATTCTTTTTTAAATGTGGGTCCCATGTGGTGTGAAAGGAGTGATGAAGAGAGAATAAGTTAGAAGAAAAAGTAAATTGTAATATCCCAATTTTAAATTAAAAGGTTAGAATTCTTTTTCCGAACTTAGAAAGGTACTAGCTACCTTCATTTGTCGTTCCGGGTCCTGAATTTCACTAAGTCTGGACCCTACACGTTCTTGGAAAGCTACATGGTAAAGTCATATTCTTGAGATCAAAAGTCCCGGTAATTGTTTCCTAGAGAAAAATGAATTAAAGAGATATTTTTAACAAATTTTATGAAATATTTAAACAAATCATTTTTAAATCACAAGTTTACGGAATCATAAGAATTCCCGGATTTGAACTAAAATCCAAAATCTAGATTTCTAATTGTTGGAATTTTGATTTTTCTAATATTTTATTTGAACCAAATGGGGGGTATTCTCTTATTTACATCTATGTTTAAAAGTTAATAGGAAGTAAAATATATTATTTAACTTTAAATAATAAGTGAGTTTTAAAGAGTAGGGGACCAGTCTGAGAAGTGAGAGACCATATTGGAAAGTGAAAAATCTATTCTGGTGAGAGCACTGTAGCGGTCAAATGAACAGTAAAGCGGTGCGGAGTGCCAATTTTATGCTCTCTGGTGAGCGCTGTAGTAGTCGACAGATCACTTAAAAACCCCTATTTCGGGGTCCAAAACCTTGATACACTCAAAAACATGCTTTCTCAGCCCCCAAATGCGAAGAACTTGTCCTCTACCCGTTTCTCATCTCATTTTCTCAAATCTTATTCCAATTTTTCACTTCTGAGGCTTTAAGGTAAGAGATCTTAATGTTTACTCTCATTTTCTTCCATTTCCTCTTTGTTCTTGAGGTTGGTTTTGTTATTCCCCCATCTTATCCAATAGGTGAAGTTCTTCATTGGTGTTAGAGTTAGGTCTGAGTTATTTAGTGCTTTCTAGAAGTTAATCTAGAATATTATGGCTCCTATGTCAGATATTAATGTTGTTCCCACTCCAGGGAGCTCTGTCAGTATAGATTCTTCACTGTTCACCCCTCCAAGTGAGTGGGTTCGCACTTGTGATCTCTATGTTTTGCATTAGAGTTATTTTCATAAAGATATTATGTATTGTTTGATTTTAGAGATTTCTGCAAATAAGTTTAAAGTTATTGTTGGTTTATATGTTTTAGAACTGTTGATTTTATAGCATGAAATATGTTTTTAAGAAAACTCATGGGACCATGCTTGTTGAATTGATTTCAAGTGTATTTGATGATAATTTTGATTATGGAAAGCTTTATATGAATATTAAATTGAACTCTAGATATGGTTTATGGATATAATATAGTTAGATACTTGAAGATGTTATTTAGAAAAAAGAATGGAGTTGTGATTGCAAACTTTGTTATTTTGGAAACTTGATATTGAGTTTCCTAGTAAGAAAAGCTTGATAGTTGGATCACTACAAGAAAATTGTCATATACCCATGATAACTTTAAGCTATACATATACAAACTGTAGGTATAGGTAGCATATAGTCACAAATATATGATATCATCATTATAAGTTATAGGGACGGATATTAATACCATGGGTATTGGTACCATCACCATATATATTTTTTTTTGTAAGGTTTTTCAGCTGTATTTTTTCTCTCCTTCTAGCACTAATCTAAAAAATATAAGCCCCAAAAAATTGTGTTCCCTCGTTTTCTATTTTTCCTTTTTCCCTTTTTCCAAACATTGTTCAGAAAGAGAAATGCCTCAAAACTCATCTCTTATTACCAAACTTCACAATCCCTAATTTCCCTATGCCCATTCTCCGTCACTAGCAAGTCCAGTCGTCGCCGCGAGCATCTCGGTCAAGGTCGTGGGTTTGCCACTGCCAGTAGCTCCATTCATAGCCACGAGCAGCTCGGTCAAGGGTCGCGGCTGCAAGCAGCTCCAGTCGCTGCCGCGAGTAGCTCGATCGAGGTTTGTTGGTTCACCGCCGCGAAGAGCTCGATCAAGGTTCATTTGTTCGCCGCCGCTAGCAGCTTGATCGAGGTTCTTTGGTTCGCCGCTGTGGCTTTTCATCCTGTGGCCACCGCCACCGATCGGCTTTCGTCTCGCTCTTCACCCTGTGGCCACCGTCGCCAATTGCTTGTCACCGTCTCTCACAGCAACCATTGCCTCCTCTCATGACAAGTTCTGGTAACTCATTCTCTCTTAGATCTAATATTTTTGACTTCATCTTCTTTCTATTTCTAATTATTGTTGTTGATTCAGTTAGATGTTTTTGAAGAAGCAATGTTTAGAACATTAGTAATTTCGGTCAAGAAAATATTAGCCTACCAGTTGTTTGTGTATTCACCTAGATGACTAATTGTTTACCCGCTATTGTATACTGACAGTGCATAGAAGTTGGCTGGAAGGAAATAAGCTGGAAAAATAAAGGTAGCTTCTGGGATTGGGGATGTGAATATAACCTGCCAATCCAATAAATGATAAGCAATACTTGGTAGTTATTGAATTGATGGTTGAGAAAGTTTCTTGGTTCTGTTATTATCTAATCTCACAGTTAGCATTAGACATGCTAAAAATTATTTTTATAACCTTCTTATTTCTTTGATTGTAGGAGAGGATTCAAGCAGATAAGAAACTTCATGAGGCAAAGCAAATTGTTGAAGAGAATGAAAGATAGTGGTATCTTAATATCTAGAAATTGCTTCTATTCTATTTCTGTTATGAATGCAAGTGGTTTGTACCTAGATGTGCCAGAACATAAAGGATAATCTTGCATTTCTAATATGATGATATTCATCCCTTTAAATGAATTGGGTCTCCTTGTGCTTTGGCTTTTCCAAGTTTCCTCGGTTCTTTCTAAGTGCATTACAGTCTATAAGAATTAAGAACCTTAGCTATACTTTTCTTGTCCTTTATCTCATTATTGTACTGGTCAGTTTCTAGATGGTGCTTTATAATTTACATACCTATTAGTTGTTAGATAATGTAAGGGTTGCAAAGTCCTTCTTCTCCTTTTAAAAATTCCAAAGATGTTGCCCTTTTTTTCACTAGCTTCATCTTGTTTTCTTTCTAAAAAATTCAATGATTGCTTGTTAGTTTGGGTTGTCCAATAAAATGGTAATGGCATATTGGCAGCCATGTTAGTGAATAACTTGAACAAGTTTTTGACATTCAAGTTTTGGACAATTTTTTTTCCTTTACTTTGCTTCTTTTGGAGTATATACAAAACAAACGATATCCTTTGCCCTATAGGAACGTTCTTTTTTTGTTCCAAAGTTAACTTAAATTTTGTGCTTCCTTTTTTCTTCCTGCTTGTGTGGCTTTTCCTTTTCTTTGTTTTGCGCTACACTTATTTCGGATTGTTATTTCAGGAACATCATATTCAGACTGGCTGTGGTTCTGTATCTATCATAGTATATAGGGATCATGACAAACTTGCCTTGATCACTTATCCAGATATAGCACTTAATTGTGAGTGGCATCAATTCATTATCTCATAGCTAATTGCTGTAGTTTAAAATGTTAATATTCTGAGTTTTCTCCTATTGTTGTAGAATCTGCTGCTTAGTTTTTCTAGAAACAATAGCCTGAGGCATTGTTTTCACTTCTATGTATTCTGAGTTTTCTACATATATCATATTAGGCTGTTTTGTCAATGCTTTGTAGTTTGAAATTATACTAAGTCAATCATATTGATATGTTCTTCTTTGTTACCTTGTTACAGATGAAATATAGGGAGCGAGTTGTTGGTTTAATACTTGCATCTCCTTTATGCAAAGCTCTTTCTTGGACTGAATGGTTTTATAGCAAGGTTCCTTCCAAATGCCCACAAACTATCTTATGTGTTGTATAATTTTGGGAACATTACCTAGAACTGTTTCTAATTTTTAGGTGATATCAAATTTGTTGTATTTCTATGGAGGTGTATGGCTTGCTGAAGGAGTGTTTCCTCCAGCGATTCTTTGGCAAGGTACTGTAATGTGAGGATCTTAGCCCTTAAGTATTCCTTCTATTATTCGATAAGTAACAAGTTTTCCTGGTCAACTTTAATAGGAAGTTCGTGGTAATGCTGAAGTTCCAGGATCAGAGATAGTCCAAGCTTGCAGAAAAGTCAATGCTAAGCTAATTTAGTTTCCTATACTTCCCATAACCATGTAATTAGATGTAATTACTGTCTATTTTGGTTTGAACTTATACTATATCAACTAACATTATGGACTATTGTATATGCTTAAGATGAGTTAGTTTACTTGGTTGATTAATTCGTGTGTTGGTTTATTTTATTTATGAATTTCAATTGATTAATTAACTTTTTATTTAAAAGAGTTAGTTTATTTTGAGAGTAAAAAATGAGTTAGTTTTAAGAATATTAAATTTGAGACTAAAAAAAAAAAGAAGTTAGGTTTGAGAAGGAGGCAATTAGAATTGAGAATAGGCAACGCTTTGAATTAGTTGTCTAAAACATTAGAAAAGGCAACGCTTGTAATAAATTGCCTTAAATATTAGAAAAGGCAACACTTCTAATAAATTTCCTTAAATTACCTATAGTGACAAAATGAAATCTGTAGGTATAAGTTAACACATTTTCTGACGGTAACGGGTATTGTCACTAAATGTTATACCAACGGTAAAAAAATCATGGGTAAAGGCATAGTAAAAATGACGAAAGTAAACATCCATGGGTATAAGTTTTTTGAGGCTACACCCACTGTTTTTATACCTTTACCTACGGTTTTTTGCCATGGGTATATGGCAATTTTCTTGTTATGTTTTAGAGATGTTAAACACAAGGATTTTAGAGCTTGAATTTTCATGAGATTCAGAACAGTTGGTGGCTGCATATTATGTGCGTTTATGAAATCACAAATGTCTACAAAGGGTGATCCCTTGGACATGATTTTATAGCCACAATTATGCTAAGGTCAGATTGCTAGAATCAGACAGATTTGGAGCTTTCAGAGAATTAAAAAAGTTTAAAGGTTTTTAGTCTTATACGAATTTATTTAGCTAGTTTAGAAGATAGCTATAGAGAAATACGCTGTGTGTTAACGGCAGTTAATCCGTTAACTTTGGTACCAAGTAGCTCGGGCTAGAGATAATAGAGAATTTATTTCACACTGGGAGGCGATACGTAATGCCTAGATGTGACTAGAGATTTATATTCAGAGTTTTGTTATGTCACAAATATTATGCGTAACCAGAGCAGAGATTACTATTTCTTTAGGAGCTACTATATTATGAGTTTATATGTTTTTAGATATGAAAGTAAATTGAGAAAATTGTTTTATAATATGATAAAATATAAATATGTATATAACATACATGTAAACTTGATTATGTATGACCTTCGAGTATTATTGATGTAGTATAATTTTATGCATTGTTCCTTGGGTGTCCCATGAAATGGGGTTTCAGGCGATGACTCACTCATTGAGTTTTGCACAAAACTCACCTTTCTCTTTTCTCCCATTCCACAAATTGTATAGCTGCGGCAGACTTTCCCAGTTATCATCCCCCACCAGCATTAGAGTTCATAAGGTGAGCTTCACTTGGGTGAAGTATTATAGTTATGTCAAGAGTGCTCCAGTACAAATATAGGCAGGAATCGGACAATAGAGCATGTTTATATTTTTGCATATTATAATATTATTTGAAATTGTATTGAATAGTTCAGCATTTATGAATATTTCAAATCAGAGTAGCTTTACACAAATATGTTTTGTATTATGATTTACAGACAATAGAGTTTGAATTATGAAATTTCAGTATAAACTAGTGCGATTCAGTAAACAGATGATTTATATGTAGAAAAAGAAAGAATTTCTATTTTTCATGGATGTTAGAGCAGAGCATACATGCAAAATTAGTAAATAGGTCATGGGGCTTGCATGAGAATTAGATTTCTCACGTGTCTAAATCAGGTCGTAACATAAATGATGGGACCTATGTTTTTTGTGAATAGAGTGTTTAGGTGTTTGAGAAAGTTGGATATTAAAATAGTAAGACCCGATAACATAAACACTAAACCGACCCAAAATTAGGAAGAAACATAAAAAATAAGAAAGTATAGGACACAACCAACAAACTTGCAACCAAGGCATGATGGTAGTAGAGTAATATTCGAACAAAGATAACTTCATGCCCATTATAATGCGTAATCAACTATAACCACTAAAGGCACACCACACAAATTGAAAAAAAAACCAACAAAAGACCTACTAACAAAGGGCTAAAATCATGAAGGATGATCCCACCATAGAAGACAACCAAGGAGTAAAATTGACCAACCAACCAACTCCAATGCATCTATTAAGATCTCCTCAACACTTCATCTCAACCCGACCAGGCTTTTGATGTTCAAATTGAATAAGTCCTAACCGACTGGTTCGACGAGTTTCGGTCCATAGTGACGTGCTCGCTCCCTGGAACCAACTTCTACGCTGTTGATATGTGCCGTCGCGGGGAGGTTGGTTGTTGAAGGTTCAGATTTTTCGGGTCGCATCGGAACCTAACCTTCCCTGCCATTCTACTGACACACCCATCCTCTCCCTCCCCATTTTGAGAGTGCCCGTGGCAATATTGAAGAAGTATATAGAGGGAGTTCTAGCCGGAGTTGGTGGTGCGAGTTCTCCAGCCACTGTCAATATGTCAAAGAGTGTCGTTTCGTCTCTGGATTGAAGTGTTCTCCCAGTTCCTTATTCACGACTAGAGGTTAAAAGAGATATAACAAAGCTGTTTTTAGTTGTGTATGGTATATGGGATTCAAATCGTGTTATCATAATTAAAGCAAAGATACAACAATGCCACCATCTTTCTACCTTACTTTTCAAAACCAAAAAACACAAAACACCTTGGATTTGTTTTTGATTTCTTGTTTTTAAAATCTAGATTCAATTTTAAAATAAAAAATATTCAAAAAAATATTTATCAAATAAGGTTTTTTAATCCTAAAAATTGAAAACAATTTTTTAAAATCATTGCCAAACTAGTCCTGATATACACTACAAGAAAATAGCGAGTTACCGACGGATTTTACCGACGGATTTGTTCCATTTCAGAATACCGACGATTTATCGACTAAATCATGGAATTGGGAAAATTTGGGTTTCAGTCATTACCGATGGAAAAATCCGTTTGCGGTAATTCCGTCAAGAATATTCGCGCCACTAGTCCGGATGAGGCGCAAGACATTATCGAAGCGGAAAAATCTGGTAATAATTTTGAAATATTTATTTTTTAAAAAAATCAATTTTACCGACGGATTTTTCCGTCGGTAACATTACCGACGGATTTTTCCGTCGGTAACATTACAGACGGATTTTTCCGTCGGTAACATTACCGACGGATTTTTTCGACGGAAAAATCCGTCGGTAACAATAATGAAAATTTTCAGTAAAGGAAGGCGCCGTTGCGTTTAATTACCGACGGATTTTTTTCCGTCGGAAATTTGAAAATCCGTCGGTAACTGTAAAGATAGCATTTTTATTTTAGCTCTCTCTCTGTTACTCTCACACCCTCATCCCTCTTGCTGCTCTCTCTCTCTGTGTACCCGTCGCTCTCTGGCCACCCACCCGCCGTCGCCGTCATCCGCTGCTCCCGCATTAGATCTGCCCCGTCATCTCTGTAGCCGCGCTGTTCTCCGCCCAGGCATCTCTGTAGCCGCCAAGGCCTTGTTCTCTGCTCCTTCCTTCCTCATGACCGGACCTTTCTGTCTGGTAAGCATTTTGTCTATGGTTTCTTTAGTTATATGCTTCTATCTCTGTTTGGTAGCACAACCAAAAGGATCAGCTTAGCAGAAAAAATGAAAAAGGAACAATGAACCGTGTTTGCTGACTTGAACTGGTAACTATATGGATTGCCATTCGAAATTAGTTGCTGACTTGGAAAGCTTTTGATTTTCCAATTTCCAACTTTCAAAGTTATCATGTAATTATTTTACTATGCTAATCAAATTTGTTTTTTCATTTTCTAATTTGTGCAGAAGAAGGCATCTGTTGTTAGGCAAGAGCTTGCCAAGTTGAAGAAGGCCGTGTTATTTCATACCTGTAATGTTCTTTAATTCTTATGATAGATTATTTCATTTAGTAGTACACCTTGATCAATATGTGATATAATATATGTTGAGTCTCACCTGTTCAAGTTTATTAAGTGAGTAGGTCATAAACATGCGAAATTTTTTTGTGAGTATTCATATCAATGATAACATGAGAAATTTTTTAAAGCAGTCAAAACATCTTTAAACAGATTTTTTTGAGCCCAGAAGCACCGCCAACCGGCTGCGCCGTTGCACCGTCGATGCTCTCATCTGGGGCTTTCCGTTGATATGCATTAATAGCCATTCTGATACCCGAGTCAAAAGTTATGTCCGTTTCAAGTTTTCCCCCACAACAAAACTTGTTTATGGCCAATACACATGAAGTTTGGTTATTTATTTGAAGTTTGTAATTATTTATCAATGCATTTATATCAATGCTTATTTATCAATGCATTTATATCAATGCTTATTTATTTCCCCCACAACCCTCAGTTTAGGTGTTATAGAAGTACTTGCTCACTTTATTGTATGAACCTCCTTTTGTTGAATTTCAGAGTGCATCTTTCTTTGTTTTGAGAGGTCGGATCGCTTATTTGGAGAGGGGGTCCGATGAAATTTCCATGACGCTTTATGCATTATATAGCCTATTCATATCCGTGGGAGACAAAATATTTTCGACACATCATATCTTCTTAATTGTATTAAGCGGCATTAATTCTTTCACTAAACGATACTATCTCTATAAAGAATATGTATAGAACTTGTGGCTCATTATGACCTAAAAAATGGTTTCTTATTCATAACCATTTTGATTTAAACTCTGTTTCGAATGCTTTAAACTTTGCGAAGTCTGCATAGGCATATCTAGTGAAGCCCATATGTATAGCTTGTTTACAAGTATTAGATGTGAATAACAGTCTTTGAATAACCCCTCTGTCAACAAGCTCATGCACCTATGAGCAGATGGTATCAAAGTCATTTTGGCTTCATATTATTTTTTCAACTCATGCCAAGTCATTAACTAAAATCATTTTGATTATTTAAGAAATTCAGAAGGATGGAGTTTGGATGCAACTTGATGATTGATCTTTGTAATGGAACGTGGCCATACAACCATGCAACAAGATGATGAGTCAAGCCGAGGAAACTTGTGTTATGGTGACCAGAGATGAACTTCAATTAGTTCCCAAGACGGGCGGTAATCTAGAGACTAACAAGGTAAACACACGCACACACACTCACACACACATACACACTGATCCTTTTTTTCCTGTTTGTTTGTGCATGTTCACTCTAAGTGGAGCCATTTTAGGTGTTTGAAGAAAAAGAGGAAGCAACCATTTTCTTTATCCAAGAAGTCTACAAGGAAGCAAGAGTATGAGGAGCTTGCAATGTTGCATGGAAACAATGAAAAAGGAAAGGATGATAGTGTGGAGAATTTATGTCCAACTTTAGTGGAGGATCAAATTCAAAGCAAATTGCTACTTCCTGATATATCTGAACCTGAGTGGGAGCTTCTCTAAATAAATACCATGATGCCAATTACTTTTTAGTCCTTTTTATGAATGGATACTGAGATACCCCTATTGCAGCGAAGATTAAATTTCTTACAATATCAGTTTATGTTACTAAGGGTGCTTCCTTATTTCCTAGCACCAAAATTCCAGCCCTCCTTCCTCCCTTTTATTCTTCAGGGGAAAAAAGGCCTTAATTGGGTCATTCAAATGAGAACCTCCAAATAGAGCAGTTTAATTTAGCTTAGTCTATTATATAGAATACTGAATGCGGCTAATTTACGTTGTCATCATTGACAATGATCTTTCTGATTTGACTAAGTTTAGATTGAGTTTAAGACTTCGTCCACCTGTGCTTGTTGTCATCATTGGATTTTTCCGTCGGTAATATATAAATTAAAAATTTTAAAAAAATCGTGAAAATTACCGACGGTTTTATCCGTCGGCAAAGTGAAAAATAAATAAAATTATAAACTAAATTTTGAAAATTACCGACGGATTTTTCTGTCGGTAATTTCTAATTTTTACCGACGGAAAAAAACCGTCGGTAATCTAAATTACCGACGGAAAAATCCGTCGGTAATTTAATAAAAATCCGTCGGTAATCCTTTCGTCCTGACGAATTTGGTGACGAATTTCATCATCTATTTACCGACGGATTTTTCAGATAAAATTCCGTCGGTAATGCCGTCGATAAAATTTATCGACGGATTTTTCCGCCGGTAATAATTACCGACTCCGTTATTACCGGTTAACAAAATCCGTCGATAAATCCGTCGGTAACTGAAATTTTCGTCGGTAACACTAAAAAATCCGTCGGTAAAATCCGTCGGTAATAGCGTTTTTTCTTGTAGTTACTCCAACTATAATCAATTCTTACAAAAGTCACATAGTTTTATTACGTAAAAATACAAAATAAATAACTTCACTTTTCTCAATAGAAAAAGCTTTGCTAACCAAACACGTTGTTATTCAGCAAAGTTATTATAAAATTATAGTTTTATCATTTATATATAATTTTTTTTTGTTCCATAGTGTTATCATCTTATATTTAAAGAAATAGAGAAGCATCTAGTAGATAATTAAAGAAAATTGTGATGTCAACATTTATTACTGTGGAATATGATAATTATTTTCACTTATCTCATTAATCCATCACATCTAATAATAAAAATATAGAGTGTAAGTGGACACCACTTTAAAGTGTTTAAATAACCTTTATAATTAATACACTTTATGAATGATAACTTTCTTTTTAAGTACAATGAAACCAATTCCAACACGTGGATCAGTGACTAAAACCACAAACTCTGTAAACTTCAATCAAACAAAGTATATGCTGGGAATTTCTTCCATGAGATGTAGAAGAAATTTCTTTCCTCGGCGGCAAGGTAAGAATGGTTGGCAAACGTTACGTTGATTACAACATCAAATCTCTCAAGGATAGGAATAAGGAAAGCACAACAGAAGTTTTCAAAAGAATCAATGTCAACAAGATGAAATGGTGGGGTCAACCAAAACATCTCAAGTGAACACCCCTCAATGCATCCAAGGTATAAATTCTTGATTCCGTACTTATATATACAACCACTGCAATCGTCGATACTAATTAACATAAGCCAAGCTAAGCCAGCATACCGCTGGATATCCATCATTAATTCATCATGCCACAGAAAAAGAAGCAATTTCGTTTCAAAATCCCTTGGATATCAAGATCACGTGCTCCAACACAAAGACAAAAATCTCCTCCTCCTATTCCTACTACCCAAGATGAACGAACCCCAAGAGCTGAACCTCAACAGCACCCACGTCCTCGCTCGCCTGCACAATCAACAACATCTTCCGTGGTTTTTAAGTCCCCAGTGTCTTCACCTTCTCAGTCCCCTACTCAACCATCAACTCCAACCCATTTTAGCTCCCCCCTATCATCGCCATCACGCAAAGCCCAAACACAAGATGAAAGCACCCACCCTGCTGCACCATCTGCCTCTGAACAAGAAAATGGAAAGACTGATTCACCATTGAAAGCAACCACCACGTCACCAGAGAGTGAGACATCTCCTTCTGTGCCCTCATCCCCCATTTCCAAAACCCAAGTACCCTCTCCATCTCATCACGAGAATGGCTCTGAACCATCGAAAGTCACCCCCAATGAATTGGAGTTGGAGACACAAGGCCAAACTCATCAACCTGATGATGCAAAGGAGAAAGTGGTGGTGATGGAGCACGAAGCAATAACTAAGGCTGTAAAAGGCAATGCCAATGACATGAAGCACGGAGAATCAACTCAAAGGTCAAAAACAACACCACCTGCTCCTTCAGGAGTAGTGCAGACAAAAGATGCATCTGCGAGGGCGTTTCGTGAAGATCATAGGAAGCAGAAGGAAGCATGCCAATCCGTAGAGAGGAACATGATGGTGCTTACTACATCCAATTCCAGTACTGGCAAAGACATCAAAGTTGAGAGTCCATTATCTGATCCAAAATCCAGGAACGTGACAAGCACAAGCATATCCCCTGACAACCCTCTTGAACCCAGCGGCAAGGAATATCACATCCCATTGCAAAAAGGTATCAAGGATAAAATTTCAAACTTCGTTAAGAAAGTAGCCACTGTTACCCCAACACAGCCCATGGATGACAAGAATTTCAGCGTGGTAACAGTGGCTGGTGAAAACAAAGGAGCAACAATGCACGTAGGTTCCGGTTCAGCGAAGAAAGAAGGGTCAATCCACATACACAGGGCCTACAAGACCGACCCAGAAGAGAACACTGAGGTGACCACCGATTCAGATCAGGAAAACTCATCGAGAAGTTCAGCTGATGAGAAAGACGAAGTGGGGAATGCGTACGTGAACAGCAACATACAAAGCGTCAATAACTCGCTAATGTTGCACGGCTCAGTGAGTGAAAGAGACCCTGGAGTTCGAGTCGTTCTTCCACAGCAGCAGCAACAGCAAGCGGAACCAATCAAAATGCCTTTGGAAACTCGCAGGTCTGAAGTAAACGTTAACCGTGCGGAGAAGAGGGGTTACCAACCCGTGATTCGAAGACGATGCCTGAGAGGGATGTTCCTAGAACCAAGCGACGATGAACTTGATAACCCCGACAAACCTCGTCGTCATGGTTGCAAAGTCCGTTGTGGGGATAAAGGCTCCGAGATTATGTAACAATTAATAAACCCAACTTACTCATGGATACAATCTCATCACATATCTCATGTTGGAATTAGATCAATTATATTTTGGGTGAAGTTTAATTATGTACCTCTCGTTTTATATCGTTTCGATTTAGTTTTAAAAGTTTGTTTTGTTTTATTTTATTTGTCTGTACTGTTTTCAAAACTTTAATCAACTCTAAATTTATGAACAAAACTTGGCATATTATGTCTTTGTTTGATCCCTTAATATTGTAAAGTAACAATTGATGTCTTGGTATGGCTTTATAACATCGTAATTTGTCCCTCACTTAAGTTTTTTCCGTTTATGAGTAATTCGGATACATTATATGAAAATGATAAGATTGAAAGTACTTGAAAATATTAAAAATGTAAATAGGACAAAGAACTTTTGAGACTAAATCAAAACTTTGCTAAAATATAAAGGATGTAAATGAAGCTTTACCCTTATATTTTTTACATTTTTCTCTTTATTTTACAAATCCGGTTAAATTCAGTAAATTTTATTGGAAATTATTCAATTTTAAATTAAATTTCATAATTACTGCAGCCTTTAATATTGTAAGTATTGAGATAAAAACAATTTTGTTTTTAAATGAGTTGTAAATATAAGATTTAATTTAGAAATCAATATTTAACTAATGAGGGTTGGCACATGTGGTAAAGAGCGGGTTCATATCCATAAAGATACGAGTTCAATATGCTATAAGAACTCTTTTAGTACGTGATCTTGTAAGTCCCTTATAATTACTTTTAGTGTCCCAAGATTATGTCCTGATCTTGTGAGATGACTAGTATCGAACTCACCAAAACTTTTTTTAAAAAATAGAAATTAATCATATGTTTTGATAATAAAATTCAAATATAAAATATAGTTGATAAATTAAATCAGATTAATTCAAATTAAACCAAATAACTTTATATTTCTAAAAATTTCAAACACTATATGGTGGCTTGTGAAAGACACTGCGGATATGTATTCACAACGAATGCAATTGACATTCATGTACAGAGGAAAAGTGAAGATAAATAATGAAATTATATTAATCGTACATAATGTAGAAGTTATTTTCGTTACTATCATCCATCATTACCCTTTCCAGGAACGTTTAGTCATTTACTGCGTACTTGTATAAATGGAGATTATCAGATTCATCGTCTTTTGTCAAGCAAATGATCCTCTTAAAAAGAAAAAGAAAAGAAAATAGCACTTTATTCATCCGTAATCATTAGGAAGACAAACAGATACAATTAAATTTATATAATATAAGGAGATATTCTGTTGTGGCACATGAAGTTCGTGTCATTAAATCGGAGCTTGAATCCTTTGCTAGTAGTATTCTCCTCTGATGTAGTCATTGAGTCGTTTCAATTCTCCACTTTGTTGCTCCATCACTGCTCGCACCACATCTACAATGGAAATCATACCCAATATTCTCCCATCAATAACTGGAACATGTCGGATGCGTTTCTCTGCATGTAAATGGGTCGTAGTTCTCAGATCACTTAAAAGAGTTGTTGCAAGTGATCCAAAGCAGAAAGATTTGGCAACAGGAAATAGTTACCTGTCATAAGTCGCATTGCTTTAAGAATGTTGGTGTCAGAGGTCACGGTTATCAGGTTTTGCTGTTTCAGCCAGGTAATTAACCTCGTTAGTCGCAATGAAAATGCTCGATTGTGTTGAATTAAATGTAATGGAAATCAATGACAGATGACAGAGCACACAAAATAACCTCATCAGTCATTATTTGACCAACTTGCGTGTATAAGGGAGATCTTCCTTGTGCAACTATTTTCTTCAAGCAGTCTGCCACCAACACACAGCGATTCAGTTTAGTTTCCAATGACAGTGAAATTTCTATATTAATTTGTGGGCATTAAGCAAAAGCATTGGAACAACACCTACCTCTCTCTGTGACGATGCCTGCTATATGACCCTCTGGCTTTAGTACCACCAATGACCCAATATTATTTTCAGCCATCTGAAACCTTGTATGATATGTTTGTTAAGAAATGAGAGTTGACAAATTAAAGATCAGTGGAAGCTACTTTTGAGGGAATTGAACTATATCTTACGTTCTTCACTGCATCAATGACAGCATCATCAACTCGGCACCAAAGCCAGGAACCGACCTTTTCTTCCCCCTTTGTCATTAGCACCTCTGAGACAGTAACATTCTCCAATCCTTTCAGCTGCATGGGTGGAGAGGATGTCACCCATCCGTAACCAGAAGATACTTTGTTCGAATTAATGATTCCATTCCCGTGGAACTGTTGAAATATGGCTGCCCTTATGGGGTTTTGGCGATGTCTTGCTACCCGGCAAATTCCTAGCATTTGTTATTCTAGTTTTAATTCTTTCAACAAAAATAGAAATCAGTGCTGACTAATGTATAACTTTCGAAGGTCAACTACTAATAGGTACGGCCCGTTATGTTTGGCTGCTTTGGCCAGCGGCAAAGGTGTATGGAACCACCCAGCCTTTGGTATTTCATATTCCTGAAGACAAGAATAGCTCAATCGTTTACCCTTTTTTTTATGACCATATTGTCTCTGAATTCTTTTCTTGACGGAGGGTATGAGGAAAGGAATGAACTTTATGGTTGCTTTCACATGGAACTGCTGAACCTCTTGGTTTGGATGATGTCTTGTCCTGGCATTCGGTTCCTGATCATAGTGGATGGATAACATATTCCTTTAAGTTTCTGTAGAATTAACTCCCAAATTATATGAATGGAATTTCTTTCAAAAGATGCAGAAGAAATATCTTTCCTCTGCGGCAAGTTAACAATGGTTGGCAAGGCAGACTAGATTAATACATTAAGGAAAGCACAAATGAAGTTTAGTTTTCGAAGGAGTCAATGTTCATTTAACATGAGACAAACTTTTAAACCACCTCTTAATTAATTGTGTTAGTTTTATTCGTTTGTAACTTGAAAGCGCAGCTCCCACGGACGCGGCGGTCCTTCGGCTTCACCACTCTGGTCGCGGCTTCACGCGCTCCGCTCTTGTTGCTGCACTACTTCGCGCCTCGCACGAGAGTCCGTGGCTGGGTCCCAATGAAAGAGAGGAACAATTTTGTAGTGATAATAAGCAATGGTGGTGGGTGAAAGAAGGTGTGTGTCACATTTGGGATTGCATGCCCTAATTTTGGAGAGTGATGCTCGAACAGTGACACTCTGGCAAAGAGTTTTGCAAATAGAAATATTCGGTGTTCAACATATTTTTTTACAATAAATTTACATCTATAAACTTTGTGTGAAAAATTACTTAACACTAAATATTTTTAAATTTTCAGTAAATTTATTTTAAGATTTGAAATTAAATTTTTTTAGGAATCACATTTTTAAAAATGATATTTTCGAGAATATTATTTTTAATTATTTTTAAAAAATTATTTATTTAATATTAAATATTTATAAAATTATTTGTTAAATTTTTCAGAAATAAATTTAAAACTTGTTTATTTTATAATTTATATTTCAAATAATTTATGTCATAATTTTTAAAATATTCTTAACACAATCTTTTTTCATAGAATGATTAATACCCAGGAAAAATTTTGTAAAACTTATGACAAACATAGGAACATATCATTCCTAATGACACATTGTATATGACATGATAAGATAAGTTAATGCAATAAGTAATGGTTTTTTATGTTGTTTGATAAGAGTGACGTATTGTATATGCTTTTTCGTCAAACCTTCTTTATATGTTAAAATGATATATAACTCAATTATGCCTAAAGAAGGAGGATAAGACTTGATTAGCTTTTGACATATAAAGTTTAATTTACTTATTTAATTAAATAATATTAAATAATATAATGAATAAATTATTATTAAAATAAAAAATTTATAAATTATATACTATTTAAATGTATAAACAAATCATGCGGTATATTAAAGTAATCAAAGGCTAATAATAAAAAAATTAATTTAATATTTTAGTAAATTAAACTTTAGATAATTATGATAAAAGTACTAAAAAAAACTATTCGTTTAATATTTATTTATAGTTAGAATTATTTTTAAATATATGATAATATTTTTTAAAATTTTGAATGATTAAGAAAATTATAATTTTTTATTTAATATTTTTATATAATTAGATTTATTTGTAGATACATGATAATATTATATAATGTAAAATATAATATTTTATACAATATTATATTAAACACTTTATAGTATTAAAAGTTTATCAGACCTTATATTATCAAATTTTATTTTATCAAATGTGCCAAATGAACCCCTAGTTTAAAATAAATTTTTCAAAAAGAGAATTGAAATGTGGAGATTGACCACATATTTCGAGAAGCTAGCATTTATGCGAACAGCTTAGCTAAATTTGATAATAGTTTCCTTTTGGAATTACTTCCTCTATTATATATTAATAGTTGTTCTTAGAAAACTGTGTAATTTTAGTACAATGAAAAATGAATCTTTAAATTTTCTTAAAACTAAGAATCCAATTTTTTTTCCAGGTATTTACCATTAGACGTAGTGATTAGTCCTTTAATATAAGATAAGCCCTTTTAAGGGGAAGACATTCACCATGATTTTAAAGCTACTTCATTCTTAAGACGATAACCAAACCCTCAACACTTGATTAAAGAATGAAAGAACTCTTACTATCTCATCTCAGCCCACGTGGTTCTAACTAGCTAATTTTAAATGTATACAAGAATGAAGAAAATTATTAAAAATATTTTAATGTCAATAACATTTAGATGCATTTTACAAGATTATCCTTACTATTAATGATATCTCTTCTTTAATTTATTTTCTCTCTCTCTTCCACTAATTAAGGGTATAATTGACAAAAAATATTGTCTAAAATTCTTAAATGAGCAATTAATTATGGAAAAAATGAAGACTTAAAATTGGACAATTATTTTCAAACAAGGGTAGTATTATTTTTTAGAAATTAAATGCGTAATTTAATAATAACAACTAGCATTAATATCCTTTAAAAACAAGGTTCTAACGGGTTTTCTTATGCCAATTAATTAAAAAAACCTTTATAGCACAATTGTCCCAATTTCAAAATTATTTCATTTATGTCGTAAAACGCATTTTAATGTAAATCGATTTAGCATCAATCAAATTCAAAATACAAAGATATCAATTAAGGGTGAATCGATTTCTACATGGATGAATTTCCAACAGTCAATATTATGCGACACATGGATCGAATAACCTAGAATCGATTTCATATTGGTCAGAAATCAACTTTTAGTACATCGAATACATGTGTGGTTGAGCTCTATGCATTGGATCCGACAGAGCTTCTAAAATCGATCCATAGATAGTTTGAGCAGGTTGAAAGCGAGAGTGAGTTATAGATAATGAAAACATATATCATCTTGATGCTGAAAGAGGACACATTTTTACTGTATTTTTTTTTAGTTTGTTTTAGTTTAGTTTAAAATAAATTGTTATGTATAAATTTTTAGTTTAATTTGCTTCGTGTTAGTTTAATTGATCTAGGATGCATCGATTTTCTTGAATTCAATTGACCCATCATCGATTTATGGCCAATGTAAAATCTATGGAGGGTTGGTCGATTCACCGTAAATCTATTTCTTTGCATTTCAAATTCAATTTAAGGCTAAATCGATTTATATTAAAATGAGTTTTAGGACATAAATGAAACATTTGAAATTAGGACAATTGTGTGATAAAGGCTTTTTTTTATAATATTTTCTTTGTGTAAAAAGCCGTTCTAACCTAACCCATAATCTATTATATTATTACATGTATCATTTATACAGTGATTTAGACTTTATGTGTCATTCATATGCTAATTTCAGGCCCTATCTTTCACAATCTTTATGTCTAAAGATTTTTCTGGGAAGGAGATTGGGAATTGGAACATATTTGCTTTTCATAGAGACGATTGATGAGACTAAGTCTTGGTTTATTAAATAGAATAGGGACAGGGGTGGGACACATTCTTTTTTTTAATTATTCTTATTGTATTTATATTATGTATGTATTTTTTTATTTTAATTTGGTTTATGTTGCATTAATAGTATTTATTATTATGAAAAATTATGTTTTAAATTGTAAAATATTTTTAAAATTTTTCTCTTTCTGAATTTTGTTAATGAACCCTTGAATACTATAGAGATTTAAAATCCCCATGGGAAATGAAAAATGGGAACCCAGAAGGGGATGTAGATAAGGATGAGAGGCAAAATTCTAAATGACGACCAAAGACATGGGGCATATCCCTTTTCTTATAGATATTCATTGTTATCTCTATAAATAGCTTATGATATAGTAAAATTATCTATTTATTCTTTTTCTTTATTCAACAATTTTTACTTTTGAAATATACAAAATTTTCATAAAATATACTATTTATTGTTAATTATAGGTCATCTATCGAGATTTTTTTAATCTTATAAACGTGATATTCAAAATAAGATATAAAATAGAATGACACATTTATTTTTATCAACTTATTTAATTATTTAACTATTAACTTATTTAATTATTTTTTATAATGATCAACAAACTATTTTTATTCTCTCCCTGTGCATTATACCGGTCAAATGACTAATTTTTAAATATGAAGTCTTTAAATTTTGTTTTGGTCAAAGTCTTTAAATTAGTCATACATTGATTACATTCCTTAAAGTATTTAAATACTTTTATTTTAAATATATCTAATTTCAGATTTTTTTTACATAAATAAAATAAAGAACACCTAATTACATAGATGTTCTGCTTTTCCATTCATTACAAAAATATACCGTTTTTAATTTAATTTAATCGACTTCCATTTAAATTTCAAATTCAGTCGAAAATACTTATAAGCCGATTGAAATTGACTACAGCACAGTAAGTCTGCAACAATCATGTTTGCATGCTACATATATGTAACACAATGAAATTTGACACATACATGTAATAAAATATATTTTTATTTTATTCATGTAACAATCCCCTAATTTAATTATTTAAATTCATCATATAAATCTACAATTTTTAATTTATGTCCTATACTCTTTTAATTTTTAATTTTATTTGAATTTAAAAATATTTATTTACAGGGTACAAATAATATACTGTTCTCCCGACTCTTTTGAGTGAGCGGCTGAGCCTTTGTCCTTCTTCTCCAGTCCGGGGTGGTCCTGACCTCACTCGTAAATTGTTCTCGTCTTCTGCTCCGGAAGAAGGTTGTCGGTTCGGATGTCATCCACACACACGCACTCCTCAACTTGACAAGACGAAGGCCACCTCCTGTTTCTCTGTTTCTTACGCTTTCCGTTCGTACCACCTACTCCCAGGCCAGGTTTCATTCTACATTAATTCCATCTGCACCTTTCATGTTCCTCCATAGTTTTTTATTTCTATTGTCATGCTACAACGTCCATGATCTCAAGTCATGTTTTTATAGCACACTGCGAAATTGAAATTGCATTGTTTTTTTTTTTTCTATTTTTAATATATTGATCTGTTGTATTGCAAAGGAAAAGCTCCCACTCCTTAATAATGATCCTGATTTTATGCGTCTTTTCCTTTTATTTTCCTGAGAGTGTAGCTAGGTATTAAGCCTTCCAATTCTCAATCGCCATGTTTCTTCACCGCCGGAGCAATTCGCAGCATGGCGAGGAAAGCAACGACCTTTATGTTGAATCCAAGGTAGTCTCTTCCTTCCTTTTCAGCTTCATTGTGTTGTTATTCTGCTCTGAATATGAAGAAAAATTGAAACTTGCATGAATGGGGGGCAGATTAAAGAGCTGAAGGATGCAATTGGACCCTTAATTGGACGCAGCTTGAAGTACTGCAGTGATGATTGCTTGAGGAGGTATCTGGAAGCTCGAAACTGGAATGTGGACAAGTCCAAGAAGATGTTGGAGGACACTCTCAGGTGGAGATCAACCTATAAGCCCGAGGATATTCGCTGGGTAACCTCTGCCTCTGCCTCTGCCTCTGCCTCTGCTTGCTTCCTCTGTTCCTCTATTTAGTGGTGGTGTCTTTTATGATTGCGTAGTTTTGGTCTGAAAACGATGTAAGGTATTGTGGTTTTGTCAGGATGAGGTTGCTGCGGAAGGGGAGACTGGGAAATTGTACAGAGCAAGTTTTCATGACCGACAAGGAAGGGCAGTTCTTATATTGAGGCCTGGAAAGCAGGTACTATAGTTTGCAAACACTTATTTTAACTGTAGTTTTCTGAAAGTTCTTGAGGGCTCTATATTCCTGGCTGGAAGTAACTTTCAGTCTCATATTTTCATGTAGTGTTTGCCAAATCAAATATAGTGCGCAGACTGAACATAGAAAAATTTCATAATTTAGGTGATCACATGGGAGGAAGAGATTTTTCTTCTTCCATACCATTGGCTGCTATATATAGGGCAGAAAATTGTAGTTAAAATAAGAGATAGTGATAATTCACGTAGTTCATACAGTAACACTAAATGGTATAAAGTAACAAAAGTTTCTTGTTTCAAGTACACTTTTATGAATTTCTCCTCAATATGCAGAATGTCAGTCGATTGTAACTAATAATTATTTTGAACTTTAATGGGTATTGAAAATGATAAGTTATTGTGCTGGTGTTGCTGCAGAACACATCCTCAATAGAGAATCAGATGCGGCATCTGGTGTATCTTCTGGAAAATGCTATGCTTAACCTTCCGCAAGGGCAGGAACAGATGTCGTTGTTGATAGACTTCGCTGGGTGGTCATTGAGGAGCAGCGTGCCCATTAAATCAGCCAAAGAGACCATCAACATCATGCAGAACCACTACCCTGAGAGACTAGCCATAGCATTTCTTTACAACCCCCCTCGGGTTTTTGAAGCTTTCTGGAAGGTTTGCACTTGCTGCTAGCATCGAAAAATCATTCTTGCTTCAATGGCCACTAAAATTGATATTCACTGAATTACAAGCATAATAATTCTTTCCTTAAGAAAAAAGAGGGCCCTACACCAGTACACAAGCGATGCTAAATTGCTACATTTAACTACTTAAAAGTAACCAACTCTACTGATCTTTATGCAGATAGTGAAATATTTCTTGGATAGCAAGACATTTCAGAAGGTGAAGTTCGTGTACCCCAAAAGCAAAGAAAGTGTGGAGCTCATGAAGTCTTATTTTGACGAGGAAAATCTCCCCTCAGAATTTGGAGGAAAAAGCATACTGAACTATAACCATGAGGAGTTCTCCGGATTAATGGCTCAGGACGATTTGAAATCTGCAGCCTTTTGGGGATCTGATGACAAGCCCTTAAGCTATGTAGGTATTGGCCATTCTGGAGCAGAGGTAGCTCCAGAGCCAGTAAGCCATGAACCTGCTGCGGCCTGAAGCAACATGGTTTTGATCCTCTGATAGGAGTAAGGTTATACTGCGATCCTTGTTTTTAGAGGTTATACTTATTTCTGAACTAAGCAGGCTTTAGCTTAAGCAGAGGAGCTATGCAAAAACTTGGCGATTTAGTTTACTAAAATAATATTTATTGAGGTATAAAACTATCCTGGCCTCATTTTCAGTACTACAATTTTCTTTTAGGCTTTGTTTGTGAGATGGGATTAAGAGGGGAAGGGAAGGAAGGGGAAGGTTTCGAGCGATTAGATTGTGTTTCTGAGCTTTTCCAATTGAGGAAGGAGGTATTTAAAGGATTTATAAAAACTTCCCAAATCGTCTCTTCCCCCTAATTTTAGTTTCCTCATTTTGGGGTGCTTTTAATTAGATATGAATTGAAAGTGTCATTTTACCATTATTAGTTTTTGTCAATTTAAAAAATATCCAGACCATATTTTCCTGAAGCAGCTCATTTCCTGAAGATGATGGCGACACTTTCCTCCTCCACTTCTTCGCCGCCACTACCACATCTCCGCCGTCGCCTCCAATGCCCTCTTTGTAGTAGTACCCCTTCGCTGTCATCATGCTCCACTCCATGCTCCACTTGCTCGGCGCATAGCACTCCGTCATCGTCGAACCTTCTTCCGCGCTCCTCCACGATTCGACCTCGATATTCACGCCTCCACCGCAAGCTAAGCTGTGGTGAGCCACATCGCTCCGTCACCTTCACAGCTTCCATCTATCCCTCCTTCCGCCATGCCTCTCCTCTTCGATTGGGCATTCCTTTGTGAAACACTTTCTTGGTCTTCCTCTCTAAAACAACATGTATAAAGTCTTTCCTATGATTCTGGTGTGGGAGTTGGTGGTTCATTAGTTTGGGTCTTTGGCAAGGGTTTGAGATGTTACTTGATTGGTTTTTCAATTCTTTTGACTTTTTGACATGTTTTCTTCTTACAATTTTCTATATTGTTTTTTATTGACGGCAAAAGAAGACGGGGCACTAGATTGCGCGGCGGCACCAGCGTTGGCTAGTGACCTCGAAGGAGGTTGGTCTCATGGTGTCGTGGTCAGGCGGCTGGAAAACTTCCAAGTAATCACACGATGATTGGGGCTCCCCTCCGTTGCCTGATGCAACGATGTTCAATGACGATGGACCAATAGTGTTTTTTTTGTTTTTCCAAAGTAATTAATTATTTAACTAAAATAATTAATTCTATAAAAATAAAATAAGTAAATATTGTAAGAAAGGGTAATTGTAAAAATAGACCATAAATTCTCCAATTTCCTTCCCTCTATATATTTTGCACTCCCAAACAAATGGAGGATCAATCCTCTAAACTCTTTCCTTCTCTCACATTTCCTTCCCCTTCGCTATCTTTCCTTTCCTCTCCTTCTACACTAGCAAACAAAGCCTTATATACTTCTCAAAAAAAAGAGAGAGAGAGAGCGAGAACTATGAAGTTTATCAAAAATGGATAGTTTCAGCCAACCATAGGGTACATTTAAATTCCTGCTAAAGGATTATATGAGCCGTCTCTTGAAATGACGAGTAGGAGCTTGATATGTGCGAATCAACAGGCCAACCCCAACACAGATGCCAATCCCAATTCCAACACCAACTCTTACCCCGGCATTAAACCATGATAGTTCACTATCTTCCCAATCCATATATCCTACTCTCCGCCAATACATGCTGTTGCAATCTTCTTCGTGTTCTGGTTTGAAGCTTCTGTAATTAGCTACCTATGAACCAAACCACAAAGAGGAATAAATAAGGGAACTGTTAGCACTTAGCAGGAAATTTGGTGCAAGCCCATTTCGCAAATGAACTGAATTGAAGAACCGAATCAGGATTCAAGAAATATATCATGTTCAAAACAAGCCCATTTGGCTCCAACCTTGCACACGCACACGCACGCACACACACACACACCCACACATGCAAAAAGACACCAACACACAGGGAGTGGGCAATTTGTCCTTTTCAAGGGACAGGCAGCCAGGAGGAGTTGGAAGACACGATACAGAAATAATAATGCGGTAGTCAGTGGCTGGCTACCCATAAATTCTTGTGCCTACCATACCAGAAATCACAAGCACGCTACTAGGATGAGGTTTTATTTCGCACCAATTTCCCAAGAAAATGTCGGCAAACGTAAACCACGCTTAGCAATAGGAAACAAGAAGGGAAACATAATTCTGTATCCAGCAAAGCAAGTTTAGCCATAACCAAGCTAACGACCGAAAAATAAGCATCCCTTGATATGCCTAATGAACAATAACGTACAATCATCAGAGCATCAAGCCTAAACATCAGCCAATTCCAGCTTACATAAATTAAAATTGGTAACTATTATTTCAACATTGAAAAGTAGATGTTCAATTAAGACACTCATTTTTAGGTGTTGAAATAGCAATACTGATTAAAATTACTCATTCATATACCTTCAAATCAAGTCCATCATATCCATCTTTCTGCCACCGTGGTGTTTCATGTTCCGGAATGGAATCCAACATGCATTTCCTATTATGCTTCCTCCGGAAATTGAGCTGCAAAGTCTTGGTTAAGATTATGGGAGTTGCTGAGCAGCAGCCAGCAACATAGACCTCAATCTTCGGACAAGCAAATCCAGCATGTTTTCCCTTGAAGAAGCCACTGTGAGCTGTGATATCTGTTTCACAACTCATGCTCCATCGCTTTGCATTATTATATCTTGATTCCCCAATGAAATTATTCCTGTTAAGCATCTCTAAAACCCCAGAGAGAATGCAATCCTCTTTATCATAAACCTCAAATTTCACGCTCCCGCTCAAACGTATGCTATCTGTGTTCACAAAGGTAGCTTCATCAGAATTCTTATCCACTCTATCTCTTCTGAGAGTAGATGACACCCCATCAGAGTACATGCAGTTGCTAACACCATTTACCTCTAAAAGGGTATCGGGGCTTAGAGGGATGTGACTAAGAGATAGAAACTCGGGGGTTGTTTCATCCACATGCAACCCGCAAACTCTCACATAAAAGACTCTTAGATGAAACCAAGGTGATGATGGTTTAGTGCAGAACTTGTGAGCAGAGTAATTAATAATCTGAAGGCAATGGTTGGCAACTTCTCCATTGTTTGATTCTTCGCAAGGACATTCCATTTTCATATATTAGTCACTCAATCAATGAAATGAAATCCTCTAATACATGGATTGCAGTGCCACATCCCACATAGAACAGGTAGGAAAATTTTGGTATGAGAAGGAAAAATCAAAAAACAAAAGCAAGACCATGAAATCCAAATGTAAAGAAACTTGAAAGACAGGTATGGGGAGAGGAGGAATATACGAGGAGGAAAGAAAGAAGCACGGCAAGTCAGCTTGGAGCTGAAACTTCAGTAAAACAAAACAGTCATGATTAAAAAATGGAAAGACAGCAGCTGAAATTGTTGAATTGAAGGTAGCGCTTCGAGGCCTTAAAATTGAAAGAAAAAATGAAAAGGGGAAGAAGAACTGATGAAGCCTGAAACTGTAAGTATTGTTTGTGTTTTCTCTGTCAAAGCAGTTATACAGCCACAGGCGAATTGTAACATGCAGCATACACGTCATGTAATAGGAACCAAATCTGTCTGTAGTTTAGGAAGGTGCATCACCACAAACTTAATCAGTCCCTTTATTTCCGCAAATGAACTCTAACCTTGCAAGTGTTTCAGCCACATGCTTTCTCTATCTCATTCACACCCAAAGAAAGTATAAACCCAAGTACCTTTCTCTTGATAGTTGATATCGATGTCCATTTAACAGGCTCCAAGTATTTGATACTATACATCTTGCTCATGCCTCGTGGACTTGGTCGTGACAACAATACTAAATCCGCGAAAAGGATACATGTTAACTACATCTCACTAAATTAAAAAAAGAAAAGAAAAAATATATATATAACTTGTTTGTCTTTTTATTATTCTATAACCAGCTCGTTCCAACGTTTTTCCTATCTTTGCAAGGAAATGGACCTTCTGACCTGAAACTGTTGGATTCGTATTCGAAGCCGGCGTCTCCACAGAGAAAGCTATGTGCTTAGGGTAATGAAAATTTTCAAAACAAAAAGAAAAACAATTAATTAAGGGGTTCGATCGCTAACGGTAGGTATAGAAAGGGTTGCGTGACCAAAGGTTTTGTTACCAAAGCCTTAAAGGGATTAATATAGATGATGGATACCCTAGCAATAAAAAAAATTGATTTTTCTTTTCTTAACAAAGTTACAGAAGGCCCTTCTTTTTCATAATTATCCCCCTACTTTGATAGGATTCACCGATGAATCTGGTTTCCTTTTTCTATCGTTTGCGGCTCTACATATCCATTGGCATGTTGGAATTTCAGTTTTGCGGGGAAAAAAATCAGTCTGTAAACCTTAAATTATTATGACTTGAACAGTAATTAAATTTTAATTATTTTAATATGTTTAACAAAATCATATTACATTATGTTTGACATAATTTTGAATCTTAAATTACAATGTAATAAGAAATAAATAGTGTATTTTGAAAAATCAAATCATGATTTACATTTTTTGTACATTTAAATTAAATAAAAAATCTTGTTCAATCTTTAAATGTTTAATTAATTCTCTTAAAATCAATTATTGTTAACATGTCTTAAATTTTTATTATGAAAACAAATATGATATTAAGTATTTTTATCATTCAGATTTATTATCTATAGGGACAAGAGTATTATAAAACTGCTATAAATTTTTACTCCTTTGTAAATCACCACCACAAACTTCAAAATCTTATCAATTAGTTCCTAAACTTTGAGAAGATTTTAAAGTTCATGATGGTATATTGTAAAATGGTATAAGTTTAAGGAGTTTGTATACTCTTTTAATTTACCTTATTTATAATACTACATATATGTCAAATTTTTAAATCACAAATGTTGTTTTATTGAAAATGTTTTTTATTAATAACTTTTATTTGGATTCTTAAACATCTAACAAAACTATATTGTGATCCGCACAATTGTGCGGACAATTGAATTAGGTGGACATACAATAAAATTATGTATGTATGTTAAAGAAGTAAATAGTAAAATAAATTATTCATAAATTGTATATGAATCATTGATTAACTTATGATATAACATTCAACATATCTTTTTAAATACTTCTTTATACATAACATGACTGGTTTCATTAGTGTTCTATGAATTGTCATCTCATATAAAATTCTTCAATCTGTTAATCTAGAAATTGTAACATACATGGCCATAATTAAAAATAGACCTCTCCAAAATCAAACCAATGTTTTTTTGAAGAATTAACAATATATAAATTATATATACAAAAATAAGTTTTCAATAAAAAATAATAAAATAAATGATATGATCAAAATTCATCCATAAGAAATGATGAAAATATATTATTAAAATAGATTTTATGAGATAATAAATATTTATGATAAATTGATTAAAAATTCATCATTTGATCATTTTCTTATTGCTCCCTTCTTCTTGAATAAAGAAATTATTGAGAATTTATATTAAATAAAATAGACCCATACTAATTATGTTCATTCGATTGAATATTCATATATAATGATATTCATAAATAATAAAAAAAATTCATCATTTTTATTCTCACTTCTCCCTTTTCTTGAATAAAGAAATGTGGCTTCAAATTCATATAAAATAAAAGTTCAAAATATAAAAAATATAAATTTATGAGTATAATAAACTTTAATGAGAGATACATCAACTATTTAATTGAGAATTTATCAAAAAAATTTCCATCACCTCATTCTACATAGTATCTTAGTAAATATCATATAATTAGCTCTATAAAAATTAGACAAAGTAGCTAACTTAGACTTTCCAAAGGTGTATCGGGGGATAAATTAATCCTTTAGATTTTGAAAATTTTAAATTGATCTTTTTTATTTTTAAAAAAGAGGAGAAACTTGTCCCTTCGTACAATTCTGTTTAATCATACAAACTTATATAGAGGGACCAAATTTTTCCATTTTTTGAAATATAATAGATCAATTTAAGACTTTTAAAATCAGAGGGATTAATTTGTTTCCTAATATATTTTTGAGGGATTAATTTAGGTATTTACTCTAAAAATTATACACGTACACATTATTTCATAAGGACTAAACATCTACCTCTAAGTAGAAGAAAAATATTGAGCTCTTTTCCTTAATTAATAAGTTTAATTACATTTTATGTAAAATTTTAGGTACCACAAAAAGGGAAAAAAAAAAGATCTACGGAATAATGTTGTAGAATATGATACGATATATTTATTTACAAGAATTATATTTAAATTAATTATATTTTTATTTTTATTTTTTTGTTTGTATGTAAATAATTAATCGCTTACAAAGTAAAAATAGTTCAAATATTTAACAATATAAACATAAAAAATCTCTATAATTCACTTGAGTGGGAAATTATCACTGAAAAGCTTTTAGCAAAAATTTATTAACAAAAAGAAAGGAAAACTATCACCTATCCTTCCTTCTTCCCTCTCCACTTCTCTTATTGGATACAGAAAAATAATTAAAGTTTGTATTAAATAAAATAAAAAATTTAAAGTAAAATATATTAATATATTAAATTTTTGTACAAATCAAGAGGTGACATGTGTCAAATATAATAGTATTTAAGAAAGTGCAATTTTTGAAAGAAAATTTAGTGTTAAATGAATGACATATATTATATTCTAAGAATAAAACTATTCAATTTTTATGTACTAACAGACTGTTTGTTTTGGGTATATTTAATTATTTTCAAGAATAAGTAGTTAAAAATGACGTATTCTTACGTTTGTTACAAGTTCTATAAAAAAAATTTTGAGTATTAATTATTTCAAGGAAAAATATTTTCCTATGATATAGTGAAATTTCATTTCCAAATTGAGGTAATGGGAATCATAATTATTAAGCACAATTACTAAATAATTCCTTAACTATTTGATTTTTTTTCTCTATATGATTGTGTTAAGGGTATTTTGAAAATTATAATATATATTATTAGAAATATAGATTATAAAACAAACAAGTTTTAAAGATATTTTCAAGAATCTTAACAAATAACCCTAGAAATATTTAATGCTAAATAAATATTTTTTGAAGATACCTGAGAATAATATTATTAGAAGTATCATTTCCAAAAATTATATTATTGAAAATCTAATTTTAAATATCGAAATAAATACCTCAAATAAAAAGATAGATAGAAAGATTTTTATTGATACAAAATAATTTATAGAATTAGAAATTTGCCACGTGACGAAAGAGGTTTTTTTTTTTTTTTTTTTTTGGGGTCTGAATAGAGGGGTGATTATCTTCCATTAAAGTCATTGATTTAAGACACGAGTAGGCCTGTTAGCCTAAGCCTCTAAAGCAATATCTCTCCCATCCCATGAGCACGACCCAAATAGACATGGACAGGGCACGATTTTCCTTGATTTGAAATGGTTATGATGAATCGGACCCACCCAACAAAAAATAATATACTAGTACTACCTTCTCCACTGTCATTGCCCCGCCAATGTCTCCTGACTCACTACGGTCTCCATTGTCTAGCTACGGCGGCGCCACCGCACAAAAAGCGCCGCGAAATGTTGCGGCCGGATTTGTATGTGACCACTCTTACTTAAAGCATGAACGGCAACATAATTTCAGATGTTGTCACGCGTTCTATTTTATCACATCACTAAATTAATTTACATATTTAGTTACTATAATTACTTAATATCTGATAATCTCAGTGGCATAATTAAATGATAACGTAAAAATCTTTACGTCAAAATAAAATCAAACTACTACTTAACAATATAGTATCTGTTTAGTTTGCAACCGAAAGTTCTTTTAGAGAAATGAGAATGAGAATGTATAGTAATCAATGTGTATGGTAAATTTTTTTATTATATTAAAAATATTTTTCAAGCAATTAAAAGTGCTTCCGAGATAAATACTTTTAAAATATTTTTTATTATAGGAAAAATATTTTTAAGATGAAATTTTACTATTATTCTCACATTAATAACTAAAAATAATTTTACTTTATCCTATCTAAATAAAAATCATTCTCTTAAACTTACTTTTGATATATCTAAACCAATTACAAATTAATTCTTTTAAAAATAATTATTTAAAGATAATTATTCTCAACATAATTCTTTCAAAAACAATTCTATTAAAAGATAAATCAAACGATCCCATTTATGGCTAGAGAAATATAAAAAGAAAGCCATGGCTTTCACTTCTCATATCCCAAACTTTAATATAATTCTGACTACATACTGACAATTATAATCTAGTAAGATGCCAAGATTTTGATACAACTGCCTCTTCATGTTAATTAACTCCCAATCTCCTATTATGTCTTCAGAAAGCAAAAATGCTAAATTGTTATACTGGGTGCTTTAAGTCATGGTTGAGTGCAGAATTAATAAGTGGTCCTATACTTACTCTTCACATCAAGAAAATATTATTTTGGTGCAAAACCAATTAACCTGCTTATGACCCATTTGACGAACCATGACTACATGAATCAAATACGAAACTTTACTTGTGAAATAAAAGTACTTGCCCGACTCATATGAATCACAGGGTCAAAGAGCAAACTTATAGGCGCCATTAATTAATGGATTTGTATTTTAGACCCCACAAGACAAACCACACGGAGTATGTGATTTTCATCCGTCTTCTCCAATCATGTTGTCCTTTGTACGTTCAAGTTGCCAGAAAAATATAATTTCTTTCCTTAAACCATAGTCCTCAACAGATGAATTTGCAGAACCATAGTCCCCACCTATAAGGCCAATTAAAATCACGCAACAATGTTTATTAATTAATTATTGATAAGAATAACCACTCTTTAGCTTAGTAAGGCCAACGACCCACTGGATTAACAAACCATTTTCTGCTCTTTTGGTCGTCCGAATCCAATCTTGCCCTTTAATCACTATCATTTTGGGTTCTCCACTGCATGAAAGGCTCGCGTGCTCTTCACGGCCTTCTCATCCAGTCATGTTCATCCAGCGAGGTTAACAAACAAGCACGTTTCTCTTCTCCGAATTAGCACAGAACTTTCGTTTAAAAAAGTCACAAATCAATGGTTAAAGCTGTTCTCACTAAATCCTAAACAAAAAAACATGTTCATAATTGTAGCTAGATACATGAGTTTTTTAATGTATTAAAATAATATCTTATCTCATCACAACTATTTATAAGGAATGAAGGTAGTAGTAAACATAAAGTTTAGTGAGAATTTTTTTAAATTTTTTATTTTAAGGTAAGGATAAATTATTAATTTTAGAAAAAGTTATAATGAGATTATTAGTCCACTCTTATATTTAACCTATACATGTAGAGTCGGGTTCGGTTTAGATTATATAGAATTATTTTTGAAATAATTAATATTAAAAGAATTGATTTTAAAATAATTCTTTTAATAAAATTAATTTATATTTGAAAAAGATGTTAAAGATATGAATTTAGGAAAAGTGATATTAAATAAAAAAAATAGAATATTTATTTTTTATATTTTAGAATATTTATTTATTTATAGTATTTAACTAATTTTTTTCTTCTATCTATACTCTTAACATAAATATTTTAGATAAATAACTAACATATTTATTAAAATGAATAGTAATAATTATACAAAATTAATTTTATTAACTCATATAATTCCTTATATTTATTAAGATTTTTATTTTATTTTTATAGTATGCGTATTATTTGATTTTTAATTATTTTTTTAAAATGGATGGAGTACTTTGTTAAAAGTAAACAGCAAAACCAAACATATTGTTACAAAGATTTCAAAAATCGAAGTCAAATCAGTGTCTTCATAAGCTGAAAGTTGCCGGTGAGCCAAGACAGGATTAAAAGCCTTATCACCCATCAATTTTCACACAAGTCAAAAAATTCGAAAGCAATCATTAATCATTATCATTAGTAGTGCTGTAAATTTCGCCTTGAGTAATTATCCTGCCTGTTAGTAGTACAACGAACGAATTTGCACAGACAGTGAAGAGTGGACGGTCAAAATCCAAAATGGTAAAAGAAGGTGGGTACATACGTAACACTAGTGTAGTGTGGCGACCCCAACAATTAAAGCTGAAGAAGGGTGAGGACGCGAAACCCGGGAAGCGACACAAGTGGTCAGACTGAAACACTGAGTCTGATTAGTACAACACACCAAACCTGGCTGCTTGGCTTTGCTGGTTACCCTTTACCCCTTCGAAGGCTATCAAAGCCCACATGCCCTTTTCACATCACTACTCCCTCTTTGGCCCACGCCCTTAACCATGGTTACTTCCTGCTCCTTCTACTTTTTTCCATTTTCACCATGCTTTCCTTGCCCCTATATTGGTTAGTTTTTGGGGCAGTCAAACACCAAGAGGGTTCTTCTTAACCCTGCCTGACAGCTCTTACAATTCTATTTCGCACACTCTCTCCACTCTCAATTAGTTCTAGCTAGGAGAGAAAAGTTTAGGTCATTATAATAAATTTAACACTTCACACACACACACATATTTTGTGATACACTTATTTAATTATAAATCCCATCAATTTGATCTTATCGTGAATATGTACAAAAATAAAATGTTACACTTGCGTCCACCCACAATTTTCCTCCGGTTAGTAAGTGGCTACATATATCTTATTTTATTTTTTCTTGTAGCGGAGAAAGAAAAGGATGTGTACGTGGGTTGAACAGCACCATATGGAATGAGTAGACAAAAGAAAGGGGGCAGATTATTTAAAAGGCTTTCGAGTTTTTACTTTTCATTATTTGTTTATTCTATTCTATTGGTTGCCGAATATCGAAGAACTGTATTCAATTTTTTATTTTTATTTTTTTCGTTCCACTATTTTCAGTTGAGAAGTGTGCTAGCTTTTATAGCGTTTCCAGAATCTGGATTCTGGTCAAAGATATTGTTTCTACTTGCTTTTGACGCACTGTGTGAGAGAGATAAAGAGGGGTTTCGATATAGAATAACAGGAACAAGGAATCATCATCGTCTTGCGAATCAACAGAAAGGGCTACGGGATATTAAATATTTGATTCTCTTATGGCTTGCTGGTTTTAATGATCTCCAAAGATTGATGATCTAAATATCAGAAATAGTGGGTAGTATTTATTTGGTGATAGAGTTGTTGAAGCTGCTCATTATTATATATTGATTATTGATAGGGGAGTGGTATTTATGGGTAAGAAGAAGCGACAAAAAACGAAGGAACTTTCGGTAGCAATAGCTGAGGCTTCAGCAACAACAGGTGAGAGTGGCCAACAAGAGATTGTTCAACCTCAGCCTCCTCGAAAAAGAGGCAGACCTCGTAAGATTGTTGTGGAAACTGAAGCTCAAGAAAAAAAGGTACAACACCCCATAGTCGTAGAGGATCCAGAAGCTTCCAAAGTAGCACAAGGCACAGAGGGCATCACAACAACGAAGAAAGAAGAAGAACAACCTTTGCGGGAACAAGAGGGAACATCGTCATCTACATGCATAAGGGTAATTACTACAAAGGAAGAAGAACGAAAAGGAGAGCCATCGAGAAGCAGGGCTAGGCGGAAAAGCAAACCCAGAAAAAGCTCATGAAAAAAATTAATTATTACTCTTTTGTCTTTCTCTTCTTCTGCTAGCTTCATAATTTCTTCTTCTTCTTCTCCAGAACAAAGAAATAGAATTTCTGGGGTTGCTCGGTTTGCCATCTTTGCTCAAGGATTGATATCTAAACTCAAAAGCCATGTAGTGTTAGTGGGAAGCGCAAGTACCCAAAGAACTCTCTTTTCAGGTTCTTAATTAGTTTAACTAAAATTAGTCCCTGTGCCAATGATATAGTGTTATTTGTGGTCCTCGAATTTAATTAATCGTTTTCTTTCCTCTCTTTAATTTAGTACTGTTTGAACTGGAGCATAGTGTTTCATTCACATGCAGAGAAAGAAGGTTAAGATTGAACTGATTGGCTTTAATTTGCTGTATTCATATTTGCTTTTCACTGGAAGTGAATTATGATTTATGAATATGAATATGGCTATGATATTAATTGGGTAATTTCATAATCTCGCAAAGTTCGCTTTTATCTTTTTGTTTTATAACTATTATACTATTCTGGATTTATCGACGATTGGTGTCAACATATTGATCGACAATATAATCAGTGCAAGTTATTATATGAATTTTACTTTGATTAGTTGACATCGTTGTTTCTTATTGATGAAGATATATATTACTTCAATTTATTGTTTCATTATCCCCTATCCCTCCCTCCCAACAATTCTTAGCTGTAACTTACGTGGTTTGTTTGTCATAGCGGTTTATTATTATTGTTGTTGTTGTTGTTGATTTGTGGAGGAAGACGTTTTGGTACGAAGGTTGTTCGTTTTTGGTGATCTGAGTTCATTCGCTACTTGGAATGAGATAAATATGAAAATAAAAAGGAGTAGGGAAACAGGAGAGGAATGAATGTAATGATTAATGATGAATGAAATAATAATAATAATAATAATAATGATAAACAGCTATGGCTAAAGAGTGTGTAATACATATCTGAAACCGAAAGGATAGTTAGGCAGAATAATTGTGGGGACAAATGGGGACGATACTTGCTTGCTTGAATCGAATGCTTGATCGAGCGAGCAACGAAGATAGCTAGGGATAGAGTCTAAGAGAGAGAGATATCGAGAGTGATAGTTGCCTGAGTTATCAAACTCAAATCTACTAGATAGATATCTAACTCGATTCATGAGTCAGTGTTAATACAACAGAAGCAAGTTAGTACGAGAACAAAAAGACGAGGATTTATTTAGAACAAGTTGGGAGAGGAAGGAAGGCACGTTCCGTTCTGGTGAAGAATGAATGTAGTAGCCGCCTCATATACCGCCAACGGCTGATATTGATGGTGCCACGTAGCGAGGCTGACGTGGCGCCTGAACATCGCGTAATTCTTGGTGCGCCTTTGCCAGAAGTTCATTCTTGCCTGCTCCCTCCCACTCATCTCAAAATTTGGCACTTAATATTTTATTTAAGAGTTTAATGCCTTTGTTTCTTGAATTATAGTTTTTTTTCTCAGGTTAATTTTGATATATGATGTGTGTAATGCTATTTTATATGGTTAATCAATTATCTCTTATATAATTTTTCAAGTGTTTTAAAAAAAGACTTAAGCATATTTTCGGTCCCTCTAAATATAGATCGTTTTCATTTTGGTCTCTCTAAAATTTTTGTTTTAATTTTGATCCCTCCTTTTTTTCATTTTCTTTGTTATTTGTTCAAAGTTTTGATCTTTTTTCATTTTCTTCATGATTTGTTCAAAGCTTTGATCCAAATAAATAATTTTAAATATGTATTTAGTCATTATAAGTATTGAAAAATATTATTTGCCCTTAATTATTTTAAAAATATTATTTTGATCTTTAAAAATATCATCATATATATATAACATTTAATTTATGTGAAAGTGAACAAAAACAAAACAATGAAAAAAAGAGGGACTAGAATCAAAACAAAAAATTTAGAGAGACCAAAACCAAAATGATACATATTTACAGGAATTAAAAATATATTTAAGTTTTTTAAAAAATAAAAACATTGATATTATATAGTGTATTGATTTTTTAAAATTTTAACTATATTTTCAATATAATAATTATATTATTTAATTTTAATATACTATCAATTTATATATAATTTAATTATATACTATTATATTACTAAAAGTATTTTTATATTATTTTTATTAAATTCAAACATATAATAAAATATAATTGATTAAAAATGTAAAATATTTTATACTAAAAATCTGTCAAAAATTAATCATAATTTTTTGCCCCTTTTTTTACATGGTAGCAGCTGAGGTTCTTTTCAGAGCACGGAAAATAGGAAATTCCGTGCGGACTTTGGTCGCGCATATGCAGTGAATGTGTCGATGTGGCCTGTGGGTCTTCTGTTAAGTTATGATCTTGTCAACAGAATTACCATAATTTTTTCATTAGTCATTGAAAAATAAAATGTGACTACTACCATTAGCATTCCGATTAAAGAAATCAAAGTAAAACGTAAGAGCTCAAATAATTGTTTAATATCTTTGTCTTTAAATAATTAGAAAAAAAAAATTACCCACTAGAGAAGTTTGAATTTCAATAGATCTCTGGCTCTGCCGAGGCTTGTTCTTATTTTTCAAGAAGCTAACCGGTGATGGTTTCTCCTATCGTCGACTCGGAAGACTTTTCCATGGTTCTGGACTGTAGTAACTGGATGCATGCATCCAAATTGGTTGTCAAACGTCAACGTAAAGGATTTTCTATGTTGAAGTATTTTCCAAAACACGCCCTCAATCAATGACCTAGCGTTCACATTCAGGCTCTACACAGAAGACAAATTCAATTGTTTTTGGACCAAGCCACCTATAAGAAATGTGTATCCGATGCCCACAATCATGGGAAGAAACCCACGTTTGCAAAAGGGCTCCGAAATCTAATAAAGATTATTGTGTGTATTATTTATTCCTTCTTTCTATGGTTGGGATATTGGGTTCCTTCCTCCTTCTCCTTATCAGAACATAAAAACGATTAAGCCTGAAAAAAGGGCTAAAAACGTCACTCTCATGCTCTTTTATCAATGGTCTAGATTTGTTTGTCGTGTTTTGTTAGGTCTTACATATTATGCTTGGTCTTGGTCAGGTGTGTAAATTCACCGTCCTCGCAGCTGTGCCTTTCTAGTTGTACGTACCAAAAGATTAAATTTGATATAAAAGAAATTAAGAACATCGGAGTGCCGTGTGAGGGAAGCGGTCACCTTGATTAGGTGTAAAGATTTCGGTGTTGTTGTTGTAACTTGCAATTTGTTTTGTGCACTGACGGGACGGCCAACAACATTGTACTGTGTGTGTTCTTGTTCTTCATGGAGGGTGGGTTTGTTATGTCGTTTTCTTTCTTCTTTCTTCTTTTTCTTGCTCTATCGTTCTTCTTGTGTGAAGCGTATATCAATCGAAGAAATTAAGTTGAGAATAATGCTTCCGATTAATTAATTGTCCTAAACAATTATTAAAATTTGTAAATGCTTACAAAAGCAAATTTGGTTCTGTGAATTTGGTCCGTCTTAAATACGAGTACGGCGATTCCATCTCGGTCCAAAGATGCCTTGCACTGAAAAGTAAGCCAACATACGGATCACAATTGTTAGCACTAGCAAAATTGCCAGAACATAGTTGCGGCTGTGTCAAAGCGTGTTTCACAAGAAAAGGGTTGCTTGCAGAAATTAGGGGTTTGACACCCAATCATCGGGGTAACAATTACATACCAATCCGTTGACTAAGATATATCTGGGGGCAATTTCAAAAACAAATGTTTAAATTAACTTACTTGGACGATTTAATCATAAAAATTACTTGTATGATGCATACAAGCTATTCATATTGGATGTTGTATAGTGAGGGATGCGCTTTACTCGTCAACAATATTAATTCGACGTTTTTATTCTTTTAAATACTTTTAGCTACACAACATCTAAGGGTCCATCTGATTCATCTTGTAATAGAATTACTTTATTTGTTTATAGAAAACTGACATAGATGCCACATTATATATCCGACAACAGCACAGACAGTACTTCTCTTCCGTAATGATACCTTAAGTAACTGTTGTCACAGACTTGTCAACATATATTACGAAACAATATACTATTGTCACTGTTGCCTTGGCTTATTTCTGTATTCAAAATAGTTCCCGATCAAAATCAGAGAATTTTTAAATAATAAAAATAAAGAGATTTCTCCAGTACTTTATAAAATTTATGAGTATCGATTATCTTTTTAATAATTTGTGGTTAAAATTTACCATATATCCTATTAATTAAATTTATTAATATTTTAAACACTTATGAATAAATCACAATCCTTGAATTCAAAAGATATCAAAAGAAATCGGTATCCTTGAAATAGCAAAGCAAAAACCTACAAATAATTATAAGAATTAAGCAAATTCAAACATGAATATATTGTCTTGCTGGATCCGGTACAAATACACAATCCTCTTCAGGATTTCACGCAATGCAGCAACAGGAATACTTTACTATCAGATACATTTCATATAGATAGTGTCCCCGACTGTATATCAAAATAATGCCATACAGTTAAAATTTTACAAGAAACTATATACTGCTCTGCCTATTCAACACAGGCCTCTGTTATTCACTTGTTCGTGTTGAATGAATTATTGATTCCTGAGTGACTCATTTTCAGAGATTTGATCAATTGTGGTAGGTGAGCCAGTTGCAGATGTAGCAGTAGAAAGTGAATTAGTTGGTGTGTGTCCTTGAACTGGTAAAGAAGAAGACTGGACCAGTTTTGCATCAGAAGCCTTGTCCTTAGAATTAGAAGCATTCATGTTAACTTTTATCCTGCATTGTCAATTAGCCCGATCAATTTAATATGGGGTTCAAATGCTGCCAAACGATACAAAACCAAATGCCAAGAGCGACATGTTGTCAACTTGCAACAAAGTGATCTAATTAAATTGGTGGGCTTCAGTTGACAATTAAGAGGAAGAGTTTTCAACTTACTTGTTATGGATATTGACATATTCATCAGTTTCATCTAGTATCTCCTCCTGAAATGCACAAAGATTTAATGAAGATGGATCAGCATGTACAGCTGAATTAAAAGGTAATGGTAGCATGCCACCTCTAGTTGCTTCCACAACAACCATAACATGTGAAGCTAAAAGTTCAATAAGCGAAAAACTCATTCTAGCCATTGGATCTGCAGAAGTCAAATCCAGTAGTTCTTCCTTCACAGCACTTTAAATTCATACTTAATAATCTAAACTGAGTGCACATATGGAAGGAACATTGGATGAGCAGTTATGTGTAATCACAGCAATAACAAATGGTGGTGTGATGGCCGAAAAAATTAATAGGCAGATTTCATCAATATGCCAGTGACAACCAGAGTTGCATCATCAGTATTTAAAAGAAGAGTACCAAACCACAGAGACATAGATATATACATACTTGATCACATACTGCAAACCACTTATGCTAACCGTGAAGTGCACTAACCTGAAGAAGTTCTTCAATGACATCCTCCATTGTAATAACACCAACGACCTCTTCATTCGGTGGAAACACTTGCAGGGGAGCATTATCAAGGTCCAGGATGCAATATGAACAACCTCTATGTCGCTTTTTAAAAGCGGGAGTTGCTGGTGGACTTTTCTTCACCTGTGGACCACCATCAATCTTAGCAACAGCAGTTAAAGTATCGTTTGACTCCAACTCAGCACCTATATTTGTGGCAACAGTCAGGTCGACAACATAATCACCAAGAGTTTCATTGAGTAGATCAACCGTAACAGTTCATGAGCCCAAAGCCCCAAACAATGCAATCGAGGCTTATTTCTCTATGACACAGAAAGAAACCCACAAACATGCAAAGTAGAAACCATGTGATGCTGAAACTAACATTGAAGAAAAGGAAACACATGATGAATTCATCCGGCAATTTCTTGGTACAAAAGCTTCAGAAATAATCAGAAAGGCCAGCAAGCTGGAGGAATGAAGACCCTTCGAGGGAACAAAATAAGTTTATCTGATTTTATAAGTTTAACAAATTGCAGGCCACACAGGATATTTCAAAACATGCTCCCGACAAAATGACGTTAAATTCCACTTTTATTTAAATCTCTACCTTTATTCAAGGATGCCTTTTCTCCCTTGTTTCTACAGCTGTCTTTCACCTCAAGTTGTTCCCCATCTCTAACTTTTTTTGGTGCTTCTGTTGTATCATTTAGATCCCTATACACAACTGCAATATGACTGTGACCCTTCTGAAATTCATTCAGTATATCATACAGTGGCATTTTCTCTGAAACACTGCAGGATGAAGAGGAAATCATGAATACATAGTGATTGAACCAGTATGTCAACAGCAGTACACAGATTGACAAAAATGCTAACACAAAACATTAAGCTCACAAAGAAGGATAACGTATCTCATCTCGCGTATGAAAAGGAATTTACCGTGGAATTTGCCTGATGGTCATTTTTCTTAAAGGAACTGCAGCCTTTGAATCAACCATAAAGAGATTTTTAACCTGGATGTATGTGTGAACAAACAGTTAAATTACATTGGATAGGTGACACAACAGTGAATAGAAAGTGATGGAGTTCCAATTCATTACTCACCATGTATCATGCACACCCAAAAAAAATAAAAATAAATCAAAATGTCTAGATACAAATTTTCTATTACATTACAAGCAGACCCTTCCATAATATCATATCCATAATCAATTACTAGGTATATCCTAAACTTTTTTCCTAAAGGATGACCTTTGGCGCAACAACAAGGTTGTTTCCTTGTGACTTAGAGGTCATGGGTTCAAATACTAGAAACAATATCTTTGCATGCAGGGATAAAGTTATGTATATCTACCCTCCCAGCCTTCTCAGACACCATTAGATGGGATGGAAGCCTTGTGCACTAGGTTAATCAACATGAAACATTATTTTCTACATATTTAGCAACATTCAATCAATTCAAATGTTTTAATTGCAAGGTTTTGTATTTCAAGGTGAAGGATTAGTCATAAGAGCAAACTAATGACAAGATGGGAGGGAAAAGACGGGTTAAGCAATCATATGATAGTTCAATGTAGCCAAACACAACAAAGAATGAAAAGTGATAAATAAATTTGAAACTTAATAATTTCCACCCTAGTTATCCAATATGATTACAGGAATTACAGCAGAAGATTAACAATGCATGTTATCATTGGTACTAGCAATCCAGAATCCCATGTATCCACTTACAAAGTTTCAGAAAGAAGAAAATTACCAGAACAAGTCCAATAATATTTGTTTGCTCTCCTGCATAAACTGGAACTCTACTATGACCCATTGTCATTATTGAGTTCAGTGTCTCCCTTCAGTATGGACACAGAGGACATGGTCAGAACACAATAAGATATAAACAAGGTGGAAAGAATAATAAAGAATCCATAAACGCACAAATTTAGAGTTGCATCCAGATCAAGGGAAAATGCCTTTGATATGGGAGTCATGGCATCTTTTGCAGTCTTTTCAGTCAAGTCAAGAGCACCAGTAATGATGGTTGTCTCATCATGTGTTAAATCTCCTCCTTTACCAGCCTATAGAAGGGGAAAAAAAAGGCATAGCCATGCCAATTAGGGAACAAAGCAGAACCATATTGAAAGAATTGGAACATATGCTATATAGTTCTGTAAACCAACATAAAATTACAGAACTCCATCTAAAAACAACCATTCGAATATAAAGGCGACTGTTTTAAAAATTCAACTCAAACTTGGAATTTTGAGTTATATACCTCATTCCCATGAAAATTTACAAAAGTCTTGAGCTCTGCCCTCTTTAAAAGGGCAGCATGTCCTTTACCCAACATCCAGTCAAGAACCTGGAAATTTTACAATCTAAATCAGATATCTATTTTTTTTTTCTCAAAATCATATTACCCATACATGATACATATAATCACACTCTAAGCACACCTTGCTGATTGGATAAGAGATGGGGTAGAATACTAGAAGAAGAACCCGAACAAGCGGGGCCAAGGTTGCGCCAACTGTCAATCCATAACGAGTACAGACTGCTTGAGGTAATATCTGCAGTATCACATCCAATTGGGCATAAACTAGCACTCACGCGCGAAGGAAACTTACAAAACAAAACACAGTACTAGTTTGAATTTGTTCCTTATGACATCAATGAAAATTTACCTCTCCAAACATAAGGATGAGGGTGACCGAGATTGCAATTGCTGCCCAGGAAGGCACAAGTGCATCGAGAAAAATGGGAAGAGTCTGCAAGGAAAATTGGGAAGGTGATGGGAGTTGTGTCACTAAGCAATGAAAGCATGGCCAATTCCAGAAAAAATAGGTCAGGTCAATTAAAGGAGCCATGCGAGCGTAATAGTAATAGTACCTCCATGGCTAAGGAGTTTCCAATCAAAAGCGTGCAAAGCAAGAGGTGCTGATTCTTAACCACCGGAAAGATTTTAGCTGCCAAACACAACTTGTCAGAACTGAGAAAAGCAGAAGAAAGATCATAAAGCATAAATCATGGACGAATCCAATCCAATCCAACTTGATCAGTGATAACAACAAAAAGCACAAGCACTGAGCAAAGAAATGATTAGGAGTTTCATTCAGAGACGGCATCGATCTCAATCTGAGCGGCGAGGCAAGGCAAGACTGGAAACATGACTGATCGATGATTACAAAGCGAAAGGCTAAGTAGTAATTAACTTTCTTTCCTTCCAAAGTCATGGGAGGTTGAGGACATGATAGTAACAAAGGGCAAGGGAAAAAGAAATCCAATAATTTTTTAAAAATAAAACAAAATAGAAATTGAAGGGTGAGAGAGAGAGAGTTGGGGGAATTAGTAATCTAAGGAAGAAAGGAATTCAAGTACTGACAGGCGTGGATGCGGTCCTGAGGGCGACCGGAGCTGATGAGAACTTCGAGGTCGACGAGTCCCAAAGACATGAGACCAAGAGTGAGGCCTGCCATGAGACCCGCGAAGCATACCAAACCTATGATCACCAGCACGTACAGTGAGAACTTTGTTCCACAGCACTCCACCTCCGCTGACATCTCTCTCTCTCTCTCTCGCCCCACAGACACAACCACTCTCGAACAACAACGAGATTCTTACTATGTTTTTCCTGAGACGAAGGCAGGTAAGGAAGGTGAGCGACCGACCTGTTGTACCAGTTTTCTGGCTTCGCAACCTCACTGCCACACTAACTCACCTTCTCATGTCTTCATTTTAAGCCAGTTTACTTTTTTATACGCAAAATCAACGAGAAAGAAATTGAAGGCATGCTTTATTCCAGATAAAAGTCCTAAAAATTATGAAACTGACTGAAATTGAAAAAACCAAATATACCTTTAAAAATTTATGATTTAAATGTTCTCCCGTTGATGACACAAAGAAAGGACAAAAAATTACATTTTACCCCCACTACAATTTCGACCTTCTTAAACTTGACAAATGTGCAATTTGATCTTCTGAGCTTTTTACATGTACAAATTGACTATTTTGTTCTTTCTCCATTAATTGTTATTTTTGTTAGTAAAAATATTATAAATATAAGAAAATTTAGGATATTGAGATGTACATTTGATAAATATTTTCCTTTTTTCGTTTGGACACTTGATAAAGTTTATGGGATCAATTTATGTATATTTTAAAATTTAAGAATATAATAAATTCATTTTGTCTAAAAAATATATCTATGAAAATATACGAGTCAATTTACATATTTTCAAAATTTCAAGGGTAATGTCCACATGGTCTGGGGATAAAATGGAATTTTTTTAAAAAGAAAAAAACATTGGAGATGCTACAGAAAGAAAGTAGAAGAACAAAATAGAATAACTTTCCTTTTTCCTTACTCAAAAGATTCATACGAAGTTTATTTTTGGTTGGTTTGAATAATTCTACATTTATTCCTCTAAGTGAGATTTATTGTTTTATATTTTATAGATAGAAATGTTTGAGTTTGACTTTTTATTTTTATTTATCATTTAAATCTCAACTAAGAGAAATATTTGATCATTTAAATATTGTATAGGATTAAATTATTTAATAAATTATGATTATAATACTTTTAAGTTTAAAAAAAAAAACACTTCGTTAGTCATTTGTTTCGATATAAATTTGCTTTAATGAAGTATTTTTCAAAGTTATATGATAAAATATTGAAAATTAGTTTAACTAAACAATAAATTAATAATACTATAACAATGCTGATAGTGGGCAGTTCACAGTTGTAAACATCAACATTCGGCCTTGCTTGGCTACAGCCCTTTGCCGGTCTAAATCACATAGCTGATTCATTTTTTAATGGATATATAACTGTAAATTAACCAAGCAAGAGAAATATAATCACGAATAAAATATTGTATTTCATTGAATAAAATATAATTCGGAGGATCAAGAGATAATATTCCCGTAAAGTGGATCCGGTCGATATACACGTATTTATTGGCTTCTGCGTCACCGTGCTTACATTGCAGCAACATATTTGGATTTAGATGGGAAGGCGGTCGCGCATGTTTGTTTGTCTATACGTCTTTAATGTTGTTAAAAATTAACATAGGATTAGGTATAGAGATCTTGCAACCCATTTGATTTGTACGTGACGAAAAAAATATAAAATATTATTTACTATATAGTTTTAGCCCAAACGCCTTTGTTTGCTCCTTTTTTAATACAACTGCACACTTGGATAGTGGACACAGCTGTTTCTTTGTTTAGTATCACTTGTTTTGTGCGTCGAAGCTTAGCTTAATTCTGGAAAGTTGCAACATAATAACTTGCCTATAACTCACGGGCATACCAAATTAGGTTAATGAGTGATTAACGTAGATTGGATCACTGACTAGACGCAACAAGCCCAGTAACACTTAATACGAATATATGCCAGGCGTAACTGAAAAGGAAGATTGTATCGAGAGCATCATGGTTATTAGAATTTAAAGTTAGAATGATTCCCTCATGAAAAGCTCCACGGTGATTTTAAAGATTTCTTCGTTAGGGCGGTTTCGCTTCTGCATGTGCTACCATTTGTTTTAGTGACTGAGCAACCACTGTAAGAATACATATTCGAATTACCGAAAAAAAAAATTACACACAGCTTAAAACTGAGTTTAAGGGAAACAATTAGAAAGCAACATACTTGATACTTCGATGTGAAATGATATATATTTTTTTTACAGATAAATACTTCCCAAATATGAGATTGTGACTCTCAAATTTTTGCTTCATCCTTTAAAGTAATGGTTGAAATGCTTTCAACAAGTCGATAATAATGCTTATGGACAAAGGAGTACTTGCATCGTAGTTAATAATGCATATTTTTTGGGTGTATTGGATTTTAAGTGTAGTCCCAAGGTGAGCCACCCACATCTAACGACAGCCATTTCTAGTGGGAACCACAGAATGTCACTTTTGCACTTGAAGAAAGACAGCCAAGAGAGGGAAAGGGTCAGGATATGTGATTGTGGTAGTCGTGGACTGCATTGTCACCTAGTCTTTCATTAAGGCCCAGAAGCTGGATACGATTTAAGCTCCGTAGAGCGTTGGTTGTGTGTGTGGTTCTCTTTTCCTTATCCCAACACGAAATCTTTAAACTACTCAATATATAAATCACATGCATTATCTTCTTCAGAAACCTCTTAATCCCCACTTTCTGTGCTACACACAATCATGTCAGACGAAGTAAATGGCTTGCGTGACGACCCAGAATGGGGAGAGCTAAAGCTTCCAGACTTGTTACACAGCGAAGCAGTTCGACAAGTCCATGCAACTATTGAAAGAGAATGGGATTTCCTTCAAAGGTCGGCCTGCCAAACGGCAGCTGGAAGGGCTCTGTGGAGGCATGTGATCCATGATCCACTGGCTGACTTGCTTGCAGGGGAGACTTACTTGAGAAACCTTCATGAAAAGATTAAGAAAGACCGTCTCAACAATGCGCGAGAAATTTCTGGGGTGATTCTTGCGGTTCGGACCCTTTGGTTGGATTCTAGGCTAGAGAATGCTCTCAGTTCTCTCAACGGCAGAGAAGCACAGGTTGTTCTCCTTGGTGCAGGTTGGTAGAAACTCCACTGCTCATGTTTTTAATTTTGTCTAAACGGCTTCTATCGTCTTTTTCTTTTGCAGTACTATTGCTAGTTGATCAGCTAGGAGAGTGAAAATTGACGAGGTCCAAAAATATTGAGAACGTTTAAGTGAAATAAGCCTTAGAGATCATTTTACAAGATATTATTTGACAAATCTTTGCTGATATCATTACTAGCCAGGAGCCCAGGACTGCTTAGACGCTTTTGGACCACAGCCTAGCTATCCAGTAGTTAAAGATGAACAAATGACATCACAACCTAGGGCTCTTACCAGATTTTATTATTTTCTTTTGAGCAACGTGCCTTTTCCCAAATAATAAGAGTTAATGCTCACTTTAGTCCCTCACATTTCACATATGAGTCAATTTAGTCCCTGACTTTTAAAATGAGTCAATTTGGTCCCTCACATTTACAATTGTGAGTCACTTTAGTCCCTCTGTCATGTGGGATCACTTTTAAAAGATGTTGACGGAAGGACGAAAATGACTCACAATTGCAAATGTGAGGGACCAAATTGACTCATTTTAAAAGTCAGGGACTAAATTGACTCACACATGAAATGTAAGGGACTAAATTGATCATTAACTCAAATAATAATTACCTGGCAATGCAAATTCCTTGAGACCCCCTCACAAAAAAAAAAGAAATAAAAAATAAAAAAAGAATAACGAAATGAGAGCAGAGAGAATTTGATTCACATACCGAGGAGATAGACATTGGAGCTAAGACTGCATTACATGCGTAATCTTCCAACAAAAATTATGACTCCGATGAACTTGCAAACTTTTATGTAGGAATGGACACAAGGGCATATCGTTTGCGTTGCCTACAGGACAGCGATGTATTTGAGGTCGATTTTCCTGAAGTCTTGCAGGTGAAAACCACTATTTTACAAGCGGCTAAGGAATCCACATACGACTCTCAGCATATGATATCGAGAGCCAAATCCTTGACCAGAGTGGCAGCTGACATCAGAGAAAATGACTGGCTGGAAAAGCTTCAAATTGCAGGTTTCTTGCCGCACAAGAGCACCATATGGGTTCTCGAAGGTCTCCTCTACTACCTCACCCATTCCCAAGCCATGCAAGTGCTGAAGATTTTAGCTAACAAATGCTCCCTAACCCACACAGTCCTCTTAGCCGACTTCATGAATAAGCCATCAACCACGCTGTCCAATTCTGCATTCCAATTTTACAGCGATTGGCCAGACCATCTCCTTCCATCCATTGGCTTCACTCATGTAAAACTTTCACAGATTGGAGACCCAGATGCCCATTTTGGACTCTTGAATGATCCCTTGAATCTCTTCAACAAGCTCCGCAGCTTGCCTAGGTCAGTAGAAATCCATCCAGACGATGGGACTCCATGCTGTCGCTTGTACTTGGTGGAAGCTTCTGGTTCTCCTGATCAAAATGCTGCCCATAAAGGGTCAATGACTCAACCGTGATGCGTAAATTGTTTCCCAGTTCCACTCCATTTGTAGTATTAGCTAGATGCTGCGCCATTGTTTGTAGCATAGCACATGGGGTACATATATTTATAGTATAGTACGTGCCAAATTCTTCCAATAGATGTTCCTTGTGATTGCACTGATATTGCTAAAGCCTGGACGAGGCAAATAACTATATATAGCCTTTGACCTAAAGTAATTAGTGAACTTTTTTCCCTTTCTCTGGAAGAACATTTTTCTGTTACTTTATGAAAAATGAACGCGATAAATAAATAATGCCTGTTAATATTATCATCCAGTGCAATCACTATTCAACTCTTAAGCATTTCGCCAGTTCACTACTCCACCCACAAACTCCAAAAACCTGTCTGACAGTCCATTTTACTCCCCCCTCCCCCCAAAAAAAAAAAAACCAAAAATTCACAATTTGTGAATAACTCCTTGGGCATTGTTATTTTACGATAAGTAATTAGTATATAATGAGTATTCAGGAAACCAACAGCCTCCCGCCTTATCGAAAAAGCGAACAAGAATAATATTGCAAAAATAATCTGATTCCCTACATGTTAGGAGTATTTATAACTATAATCTGATTATAAAACTATCTAGCAAAAATTAAAAAAATAGTAATAAAAAAGAGCTTAAAGATCATCACGAAATGGGATGCGGTTAAATTCCCTACATACCATGTAAAGTGCCATGACAAAATTCAGAATATATAACTAAAACAGTAGTACGTACCCCAAAAATAATGTGCGCATTTGATTCTTTTGATGTAAAACAGCAAGACATCACAGTTCCAAACAAGTAAAAGCAGCACGCATAATTTAGGAAAATGGAAGATGCTCAACTTTTTTTTAGTTGATTTTAAGAAATCATACTTGAACTTCAAAGCATTACCCTTCTCAAGAAAGTAATAGTTTTCATTTTGGTAGTATATATTTCAACTAGCAATAGACGCGCCTAGGTTTGAACCTCACTAGCTGCGTCATTGCCCCAAGCGCAGAGATGGTAGTATATATTTAATATTTACAAATAAACGAATACACCATTTAATATAAATGCATGAGAAGTTTGTGAGTTTTCAGGTGGATGAATGAACGGTTTATAATGGGGTGGATTTAACTAAATGAGAGCATTGCAGATTCAGAGATTTATAATGGTCTAAAGCAGTCTATCAAGAGCATATGCATTTTCTCTACGAAGATTCACTTATTCAGAATACCAAATGCATTTTAAAACATAGCAGAAATGTATTAACAGAGTGCTTAAAGATTTTAGACTGACTGAAGCCATAGAACTAGTAACTTGGGCAAAAGCATATTCTGATATTCTCAGCAGTTAGCACATTGATGACAGCAAAGCATTGCTGCTCACATCAATAGATTCCCTGGGGGAACAAATGAAAGTATTAGCAAACAAATAATGCCCAAACTCCAGTTCAGTTAGCGAGCTGGCAAGCTGTTTAGGTTTGCGCAAGAACAACATTCGAATCTATTTGTTAATGGAATTATATACTAACGATGCCTGATAGCTAAACTCGTTATTTAAGTTTATTACAGATATTGCCGAGATTTCACATTAAGTATTGCCAGTATGTTTTCCTTAAAACGAAACAGAGATATTGCCAACCTTTCACATTATCTAAGTATTGCAAGTATGTTTCTTCAAAATGAAACAAAGGGAAAGAAGAAATACCTTTTTTTTTTAATAAAACAAGAATTTATCGAGACCAATAGAAAAAATTATGAAGAGAAAGGACAATGAGGAATCCTCCTGAACAATGGAACAAAAGAGGGAAAAAAGGAAAAAATTAGAAAAATCAATGGACAGTAAACACGATAAAAAAGATGAATTCAAAAGATATAGACAGAAGCACGTACTTCCATGATTTCTTAATTATCAACTTTCCACTGCAAAACGTAGTACATGCTACCCTTTATGGTCAAATTTCAAGGCAATCCCTGATTCCCTGCTCAAATTTGTCAAGAGAAGATAAGGTATCCGATACAGCATCAGCGATCTTTTTCCTGCAACAATAAAAGGGAAAAAGGTGATTTCAGTGGCAAGCACTGCAAGCCATTGAATTGATAATCTAGGTCATAGGCACCAGAATAATAAATATGAGCATCCAAAAATACAACGAGCATCAGTAATTGAAATGATAAAACTTCAGCTCCTAACAATTTAGAAAGGAAGAGACACAAAGGACAACAAGGTTGGAACTTCGAAGTTAAATCAAGAGGCAAAACATACATATCTAAGATCTCGCCAGAAATCTGTGTTTCAACTAAATTTGGGACAAACTCAAATGTGATCCCTTTTCAAAAACATTCATAAATAAGCAGTTCAAGGAGAGGCAGTCAAAGACATAGTGGCAAGCACATATAGCCAGCCACCCATTATTATGAAAGTGAAGACAAAGAAAACTGCACATGAAGCATCCCTTTCAACCCAAAATGCAAGTACGTCTGATGGATTATTAAAAACAGAACAATAAATCTTGAGAACGTCCCACTAATAAATCCAAACTTGTGGCATTCCAGCAGATTGACTGCTGCTTTTCAGAAATTTAGCACTTTCAAAGACACTTTCATGGGTCCCCTAAGGTTTGTACATTAAGAATATGTTTGGTTGAGGGGTGAAAAAAGAGTGAAAATTTTCATGGATCAATTTCATGAATCTCATCCATGAATCTCAACACGAAATTGACTTCAATTGGAGTTATAATGAAGTTAGAGGTAACATGTTCGGATCAATTTGGTTTAGATTTTGGTAAAACTGCTTCTAAAATAATTTAAGTCAAAAGAAATTATCGTAAAAGAATTGATTTATGTTTGGCAATCATGTTAGAAAGGTAAGTATAGAAGAAATATGAGATGTAGAAAGTAAAGGCTACAAAATTTTAGCTTCCATTAGAATTAATTTTTGTGGAAGTGGAACACTTCTCTCACAAGTAAAATGGCAAACCAAACACTGCCACTTTTTTTCAACTCAATATTTATCAATGGACAAGTGCTTGTTTGGATAGCAATTTTTCTCAGCTAAGAATGAGAAATTGAGCTTTCCAATGCACTTTTGTAGAAAGTAAGAATTTGACAAAAACCCAAATTGATCCCTCGCATTTCAAAAATGGGGGACAAATTGGTTCTCCGTATAGTTCCATATAGTGTACGGAGGAACCAATTTGTCCCCTTTTAAAGTGTACAGAATTGTGCAAAGAGACTAATTTGTCCTCTTTTTTCAAATGTGAAGGACCAATTTAGGACTTTCAAAATTTAAGGGATTAACTTATCCCCCAATGCATTTTTAAGGAACCAATTTGAGTATTTAGTCTAAGAATTTTCTTACTATGCCCAAAGCACTTTTGAGCAAGGTTGCTAGGATCGCGAGATAAATCATGAGATCGCACGATTCCACGATCTTGCAAGCCATCTCCGATCCCGATCCCAGCTCTGGCTCGCTCCCTTCATCGCGCTGTGAGATCGCCGTGGAAGATCGTGGGATCGCTGGAATCGGCCGATCTCAGCGCGCCGGGCGATTCCACCAACGAGCTGGCCCAAAGCGGCCCAAATCGACCCAAAGCGGCTGTCACTCCCTTGCCCTAAGAGAGTAACGGGTATGTGACACACCCTTACTCCCGCGTCTTTTTCCTGTTCTCACTCCCCACCCCCCCACTCTTCGATCTCTCTAACTCTCTGCAACTCGCCGCCGCCCCGCGCCGCGCCCCTCGCTGCTTCAGCCTCCATCTTCGATCTCTGATTCTCTGCCTTTGTTGTCTCTTCTCTCTTCTCTCTTCTCTCTGTTGCTTATTGCTTTGGTGCTTTCTGCTTCTCAACTTTTGCTTCCCCCCGCCTTGGCTTTTCTCTGGTGAGCCTCCACTTTTCTTTTCCTTGTTTTTTCTTTTTTTTCCAGAATGGTGCTGTTTCGGTGCTCCCAGTTTTAGCATACTGTAAAAAATTTTGAAGTTTTTGATTGGGAGTATTTTTGTGTTGGATTGAATTAGGTATTGTTTTGGTGGGGAAGATGTCATCTGATAATGCTAATTTGGGGGGCAGTGGAGGTTCTGGTTCTATTCCTGTATCTGAAAGTGGGAGTGTTTCTGGGAATGCTCCAGTTAGAGAGAAAAAAATTCGTAAGAATGCACCTGGAAGTAGAAGTGATATAGGCTGGAAACATGGAATTTCTGTTGATGGAAATACTAGAAAAATTAAATGTAATTACTGCCTTAAGGAGATTACAGGAGGGATTTATAGATTTAAACATCACTTGGCTGGAACTCAAAAAGATGTGGGAGCATGCAATTCTGTTAGTGATGAGGTAAGAAAACAAATGTGGGATATTGTGGTTGGTTTACAAAAAAATTCGATCATGAAAACAAGGAGTAATGAGGAAGCATTACTAGAAAATAATGATGGACAAAGTGATGATTCTACAATTGGTGAGAAAAGGAAGGGAAAAGAAGTAGAGACTCCTGCAAGCCTATTCAAGAAAAGAGGAGTTAGTAGTCAAGCCACAATTAACACTCTATTTAAGAAGAACTTAAGAGAGGAAGCATGTGAAGAAATTGCTTCATTTTTCTACAACAATGCCATAGCCTTTAATGTGGCAAGGAGTGAAGAATATGGGAGGATGTTTGAAAAGGTTGCTCGGCATGGATTAGGATTCAAACCACCTTCTTACACGGAGCTAAGAGTCAAATATTTGAAGAAAAAGGTAGAATCAACCATGGAGATGTTAGAGGAGCATAGAGCTTATTGGAAGAAAATAGGTTGCACAATTATGACAGATGGTTGGACAGATAAAAGGAGGAGAACTATATTAAATTTTCTTGTGAATAGTCCTAAGGGAACTGTTTTCTTGAAGTCCATTGATGCTTCACATATTTGCAAAACAGCTGATAAAATATTTAAGATGATTGATGATGTTGTTGAGGAGGTGGGTGAGGAGAATGTGGTGCAAGTTGTGACAGATAATGCAACAAACTACAAAGCTGCAAGACAGATGTTGATGGAAAAGAGGAAGAAGCTCTATTGGACACCATGTGCAGCTCATTGCATTGATTTAATGTTGGAGGATTTTGAGAAAAAATTGGAGCTTCATAAAGAGACAATTGCCAAGGGAAGAAAAATTACCACTTACATTTATTCAAGGACTTCTCTCATTTCCCTATTGCAACACCATACCAAAGGGAAAGATTTGGTGAGACCGGGCATGACTCGTTTTGCCACATCCTACCTCACTTTGGGTAGCCTTAATGAGAAGAAGAGTGCATTGTTAAGAATGTTTACTTTGGATGAATGGAAATCAACTAAATGTTCCAAAACAAGGGATGGGAAGTTTATTGAAACTGTTGTTTTAGATAGATTATTTTGGAGAGACATTGTTCATTGCCTGAGGGGTGCTTATCCTCTTATTCATGTGCTGCGTTTAGTGGATTCAGATGAGAAGCCAGCAATGGGATACATTTATGAGGAAATGGATCGTGCTAAGGAGAAAATACAAAAGGCTTTTCAAGGTGTTGAAAAGAGGTAAACATTTTTATTTGTCATTCCTACATAATATAATTTAGTTTAAATACTTTAGTGGTTAATTCAATTTTATTTATTCTATAGCTATATGCCTTTATGGGAGATCATTGATGCACGATGGGATAGCCAGCTCCATATACCATTGCATTCTGCAGGCTACTACCTTAACCCACAGTTACATTATAGTCCTACATTTAAAAGTGATTATGAAATTAAGAGAGGACTATATGATTGTTTGGAGAGAATTGTGGGGGATCCAGCTGAAATTACTAAGATTGATGCTCAACTTGAAGATTTCAAGAGTCGAGCTAAATTTTTTGGTAGGGAAGTAGCCAAGGCTGCCCTAAATACCAAAACACCAGCACAATGGTGGGATTCATATGGGGATGAGCATCCCGAGCTTCAAAAGTTTGCTATTCGTGTCTTGAGCTTGACATGTAGTTAATCCGGATGTGAACGGAATTGGAGTGCCTTTGAAATGGTAAATATTTTAAGTTTTAACCCATAACTATGATTTGTATTATATTTTACACTTAGAATATTAGAGTTAGTTGCCAATTGCTATGGGTTGATTCCTATTATATTTGTCTAGGTTCACACAAAAAGAAGAAATCGTTTGAAGCAAAACACTATGAATGATGTTGTTTTTGTGATGACCAATTCAAGATTGTCTAAGAGGAAGCAATCAAGAAATCCTATTGACTACAACCTTGATGATTTGGACTCTGATGAGATGGATTGTGGAAAATGAGGATGTATTGGAAAACTTAGAGGATTTGGATATCCCAGATGATATTAACTTGGGTGTTGGAGAAGGTGGTAGTGGTGTTGGTGGCTCTTTGGATGATTTGGAGATTCCTCCTCTAGATGAGGATGACTTTGATGAGCTTCTTCGGGGAGATGGCAATGAAGATGGTGGGGACCAGATAGCAGATGATGAATATGATGACCATAACATTAATGATTTGCTTTAGATGAGATTGTATTAGTTTGGTTGCTTTCTTTAATGTTTTTAATTTATATGATTTATGGATTATGAATGTATGACTTATGGCTATTGGACTATTTGCATTTTAAATTGAAGTTAAGTATGTTAGTTGTGATTATTTTTACTTATTTATGTCATGTTATATGAAGTATATGTGTATATATTAGCTCTGGTAGGATCTTACGATCCGTGTTACGATCCCACGTTTCACGATCTTGCATCCCCCGTCCGATCCCAGGTAAGATCTCGATCCTAGCAACCTTGCTTTTGAGAGTAAACAAACAAAGCCGAAAATGTTGCAAACCAAACAAGCAGGAAATATGTTCATAACAAAGTAATGTGGAATTGGAACAGATATGTCCATTAATAGTGGATACTATTACTAACATAACAAGTAGGGGTGGGGAGGATGAACCAAGTTAAGTTCTGTTTTTAATTGAAAAACAAAAAGACCTTTCTTTTTTTTTTTTTCTTTTTCCTAAATAGGAAAAAAGTCTTCCCCACGGTCCTGCAACATACTATTAAAGACAAACCTATCGGATGAAAGTTGAATATTGGTTTCCCTTGCCAGCCCACTGACAGAGGTGAAAGATCTGCATGATAAGAAGCAATCAGCACAACAAGCATTTACCATCAGATGTTAAAAGTTAGTCGGCATGCTTTTCCGGCCAAAGGAGTGTTAAAAAAACAGTAGGGTAAAAAAGGAAAAGAGATGTTAAAAGGAGTATTAAATATAATGCTTTAATTATTGTAATGCAAGAAGTTAGCGTGTAAGAAGTTGAAAGAACAAAAAACCAGGTATTGTTTTAGTGGACAACATAGAATCCACAAGGTCGAATAGAAACTCTGAAATCTACCACAAGTCCACAACAAAGTAACTGAACACAGGAATTTTATCTCCATTGACACACAGCATCCCCTTTTATGGGCACGATGAAAATAGATTGGCAAGCAAACATCTTACAGAACATTAGTAATCTATATAATATTCTAATAGGAATATAGTTCTACCAAAATTACCATAAATTAGCTATAATAGCTTATTCAAAACTCTCAAACTAATTCCTGCCAAAACTACCACAGTCATCAAAACCAAAATATCATTATATCTGACCTGCCTTTGTCCTGCATTGTATCGGTAATAAGAATGAAGTTAGGAAGAGAATAAGTAGCAATTAAGTGTTTCAATCATAGAACTAAACAAATATGCTAAAGAAAATAAAATGAGGGGGAACAGGATGCTGTGGACACAAGAATTAGATGCTAAACAAAATATGCCAGGTAATCATTTACAAGAAAGAAGTCATTTTGGCATTAGCCCATTACATTTCATTTAAAGCTGTTTATTTTATTATAAACTAATGCCAATGGAGCAGTGTGGACACTTAATACTTGACAAGAAATAAAATAACATTGCACAATGGAACCAAACAATATATGCCCATATTATTTCTAATCAAATAGTCATGATATGTATAAGCGAATGATTTCAATATAAGAACCGTGCGTAGCATGGGTTTAGTACTAGTAAAATAACATTGCACAATGGAACCAAACAAAATTTTGTTCGGGACCAACAAGTTTCTTTAGATCGAAAACCACTCAAATCAAGTATTCAAAGACAGTGCAGAGGCTTCAAACATGTCTTAGTAATTGGAACCATTGGGATTAGGACTCAAAATAAATAAGCAAAGTAAAGAAAAGGATTTGAGGAACACTACTTAGCACAGTAGCCTACAGCGCATATGTTGGGGAGTGGATACCTTATAAGGTTATCTAGCAAAGCTTCAGCTTTTAACTTTACGGGATCTTTATTTCCAAGCAAAGAGGCTGCATTCTTCACAATCAACCGAAACGTACACACCTGTGCATGAAAAAGACAGTGAAGGCGAATTCTGTCCCCGTCTGAAAGTTTCTTTGCACTTGAGGTATCGTGCTTTTTGGGAAAAAGCGAGATGGGTAAGAATAAGGCATCCACGTTAACAATCAACACTGACGTCAAAATAAACGGCAGCGTGTTTAACACGAAACGCACCACTCCTCATTTGATACCCCAATGATCCATTCACTCCAGACATTAAAATTCAGATAACAGATGTGGATAAATCAAATCATATTCCAAACAGAATCATTTGATATTCAACAACCGTCCTAGTTTTCTACTTTCCAATTTCCTATTGACAAATTATAAAAAATGAACCGAATCGAAGGACGCGAACTCAATTACGTTTTCAGTCTAATTACTGCTTAATTAATAATTACATTATCCTCCGGTTCAACCACGGTTTGAGAATTACAATTAAATTATTATGCGTTTGAATTGAATGTCCGGTTCAGTTTTTATAAAATCTTATTCCAAACCCTAAATAATGAAACGAACAAGACGTTCAAATTATGAATGCCAGTAAAGTAAGAGGAGGTGGAGGAACGAACCTCAACTCCAGTGTTGGCCTGGAAAGTGACAAAAGAATTCCTTTCCTGCGGGACGCAATCTCTGACAGCAGATCTGAAGAGCTGCTGAAATTCCTGTAAATCCTCATCCGTGTAAGCATCTTCGGTTTCGGCTGCCAAAATAAGGAACCGAATCGAATCAAACCCTAACAAGAAGCAATGCACGCATTAACAAACATACACATAGAGAGAAGTAAACGCACTGAGCAAGAGGTATGCAGAACGGAGGGTTTGACGGGAGGCATCGACAGGAGCTAACAGGAACTTGGAGGACTTCTTCTTTTGCTCTTTGAGCCACTCCTTAGGTCCTGCTGCGCAATGATTCAGAAATTTTTAGGGTTTCTCAGCATAGAAGAACGAGTAAGCAATAAGGTTTTGGGAGATGGGGGTAAGAGTAGTAATGTTCCGTACAGATGCCAATGTCAATGGCGGAAGCTGCAGGTGCAGAGAGGACGGATGTGTGAGCGAGGAGGAACGAGAGCAAAACGAGATCTCTGCGCGTGGGTGAGTTGTTCTGTTTCGAATGAAGGGGTTTAACTTTTGGAGGGACTGAAGAGCGCGCGGGTAATAATATGCTTGAGAAAGGAAGAGGAGGAGGAAAATGAGAAAGCGTAGCTGCTACTGGCATTGTTACTGCTTTGATTTTGCTCAGCTCAGCTCAGCAACCTTTCCGAGTTTTCAATTTTATTTTATTTTATTTTATTTCCCTCTCTCTTTTTCGTACAGAAGACTAAACACCCGCGAGTCGTTCAGGTCGGGTTGATTCCTCTCCGACCTTCGTACATCTGCGAGTGTGTTTGAATTGTTTGCATTTATACGAGCATTTGTAGAAATCTATCACTTGTTTTAATTTCCTTTTGGAATGTTTTAATGCAATGAAATTAAATTAAATTTTATTAAAAATTAAATTTATAATAGAATTAAAATTTTATTTTTAATATAAGTTATTAGATTAAATAATTTAATTTAATTTTTTAATTTTAAATATATTTAAAAATAAATTAATTTAATTATTTTTACTATTTTCTCTTTTATTAATAGGTTTATAACAAAACATTATATTTAAGTACATTATTTTGATATTTTCATTTGTTAGAGTTCAATTTTAATACTAAATCTAACTTAGTTGGGTGTAATTTACTTTTAGAGATTTTGATGAAATTGAATTCTCTTGAAATTTTAATTCTTAAGTTAAATTTATTTTCAAATCAAGGAATTAAATTATAATTCTTAAATGAATTTAATTCTAGGGATTTTCAAACACCTTATTTATATATATTTAACTTTTGAAATTTGTTAATATAGACTTTGAGTTATGATGAATCTTACATGTAACACAATTTAATAAGTGTTTTGTTAAAATCTACATATTAATAACTTTAAATTATATTTTGAATGATTGGTATGTTGCTATATTTAGGGTTTATCTTAAACTTAATACCACACTATTATTACTTTTATTGTATTGAATATCAAATAAAATAGTCCTAAGAACTCAGTGGAGTTGGCTTAAAGTGGGTTGAGTCCTGAACGAGTTTCACCTATAAGATTGAGAGTTCAAATTCTCAAAAAAACTCTCTAGGGAAGAGGTCGTATTGTTTACTACTCTAAAATTCTGGGACTTAGGTTTTCCCCCCTAAATTTAAAAAAAAAATAAAAAGTCATAATTTAGAATGTGTTTGATTCTAGAGTAAAAATGAGATGATAATTTTTGCAGGTAAACTTTATACATGTGTAATTTATATAGGAGCTTATATGTAAGATTTCTACTTCATTTTTTACTTGAAAATCAAGCATACCATTACAGTAAATTAACTTTTCCTCTTCAATTCATGTCGTGAAAATGGCATTCCCTTGAATTTATTATATTTACATTTTTATCTATGATTATTTTTCATTCTATAAGTTGATCTTGAGCAGTGGAATACGTTAAATCACACGAAATATCTTACTTAGTCTCAATGGCTAATCCTAGCTTGTTCTTGATAATTTTACAACTTATACAAAGTTGATGTCAAATTTTATATGTTATCAATATAGAATATTTTATATTATTGTACACAAAAAAATATAAAATATTTTATTTCATCAACTAATCATATCATATGATATTAAATGCATTACTTTTAAGGGTTTTTTTTTTTATAAAAATCAAACATCTTTTAATCCGTCTTCATAAAAAACAATTCAATGGTAGTTAATCCAAGTTAAATCCTAAAAACTGATATGCTTTCCATATAACCATGTTCATTTATATTACCAATAGTTGTAGCCCATAAGAAATTGTTTGTGATGGCCGCAAGACAATTTTTATGTGTTATGAATCGTTATTTTCCTTTTGTTTTAACCATTTTCTTTGTAGATATTGTTCAAATTATCATTTTTTTACGTATTGTTGCAATTAAGATGTCTCTCAATAATTATCTTTATATATATGTATATAGTATTTATTTATTTATTTTTAATGATGGATCTCATTTGCCACACTGTACCTAATCCTTATACATTTGCATGTTCATTTTCATTCACTTATTTGTAGTAATCCATCATGAGTTTCAATTTCGTTCTGTATACATTTTATTGAATAGCAACAAATATTATGGCGTGTACTTAATAACACTTTTCCTCTTCAACTCATGTCTTGAAATGACATATCCCTTAACTTATATTTAGAACTATATTTCAATCTATAAGCTTATTTTGACCAATGGAATATATTTAGATGAAATGGAATATTCTACCTACTCTCGGTGCCTATTGGTACTTGTTGTTTGTGATAACTTTACAGCTTATACAATTTAAGGTTAATTTTGATTTTAAGTTAGAGGAAGTAATGCAAACTAGTCGATTCAATTAAATTATAGTGTAAATCTTGTTTACATGATTAATATATTAAAATTGAATTATTTTGCTAATGAAAGTTGGCATAAGTGATAGTAAAAAGCAGATTTATATTTCATACGAATGTGAGTTCGATTCTCACTCATATTATAGGGATTAGAACAAAATATTATATTCAAAATAATTTAATTTAATTTTTTAATTTAAAATGTGTCTAAAAATAAATGTATTTAATTGTTTTTACTATTTTCTCTTTTTTTAATAGGTTTAGAACAAAACATTATATTTAATTAAGATTATTTTTATTTGTTAGAATTCAATTTTCACATTAAATTAGATGCAGTTGGGTGTGATTTACTTTTAGAGATTTTGATGAAATTGAATTCTCTTGAAATTTTAATTCTCAAGTTAGATTTAGTTCTAAATCAAGGAATTGAATTATAGTTCTTGAATGAATTCAATTCTAGGGGTTTTTGAACACTCTATTTGTATACATTTAACTTTTGAAAATTGTTAATATAGACTTTGAGTTATGATGAATCTTACATGTGATACAATTTGAATAAGTGTTTTGTTCAAATATACGTATTTATAATTTTAAATTATATTTTGAATTATTGATATATTACTATATTTAGGGTTTATCATAAACCTGATATCATACTATTATTACTCTTTATTTTATTGAATATCAACCAAAATAGTCCTAAGAACTCAACCGAGTTAGCTCAAAGTGGGTTAAGTCTTGAATGAGTTTCACCTGTAAAATTGAGAGTTCAAATTCTTGAAAAACTCTCTGAAATTGTATTGTTTACCACTCTAAAATTTTGGGACTTAGGTTTTCCCACCTAAATTTTAAAAGGAAATAAAAGATCCTAATTTAGGATGTTTTTTATTCTAGAGTAAAAATGAGGTGACAATTTTTATAGATAAACTTTATGCATGTGTAATTTATATAGGAGCTTATCTGTAAGATTTATACTTCTTTTTTTACTTGAAAATCAACCATTACAGTAAATTAACATTTCCTCTTCAGTTCGTGTCATGAAAATGGCATTCCCATTGAATTTATATATACATTTATACATACCTATGATTATATTTCATTCTAAAAGCTGATCTTGAACAGTGGAATATGTTAAATCACACTAAATATTCTACTTAGTCTCAATGGCTAATGCTGGCTTATTCGTTCTTGATAATTTTACAACTTATACAAAGTTGATGTCAAATTTGATATGTTATCAATATAGAATATTTTATATTATTGTACTCGAAAAAATATAAAATATTTTATTTTATCAACTAATCATATCATATAATATTAAATGCAATACTTTTAAGGATTTTTTTTTTATAAAAGTCAAACATCTTTTAAACCATCTTCATAAAAAACAATTCAATGCAAGTTAATCCAAATTAAATCCTAAAAACTGATAAGGTTTCTATATAACCATGTTCATTTATATTACCAATAGTTATAGCTCATAAGAAGTTGTTTGTGATGCCCACAAGACAATTTTTATCGGTTATGAATCGTTATTTTCCTTTTGTTCTAACCATTTTCTTCGTAGATATTGTTCAAATTATAATTTTTTTCACGCAGTGTTGCAATTAATTAAGATGTCTCTCAATAATTATCTTTATAAATATGTATATAGGGTTTGTTTTTTTTTTTTTGAATGATGGATCTCATTTGCCACACTATACCTTATCCAACCTATCCTTATACATTGTCATGTTCATTTTCATTCACTTATTTGTAGTAATCCATCATGAGTTTCAATTTCGTTCGGTATACGTTTTATTGAATAGCAACAAATATCATGGTGTGTACTAAATAACACTTTTCCTCTTCAACTCATGTCTTGAAATGACATATCCCTTTAACTTATATAGAGAACTATATTTCAGTCTATAAGCTTATTTTGACCAATGGAATATATTTAGATGAAATGGAATATTCTACCTAGTCTCAGTGGCTATTGGCTAATCATAACTTGTTGTTTGTGATAACTTATACAACCTAAGGTTAATTTTGATTTTAAGTTAGAAGAGGTCATGCAAACTAGTCGATTCAATTAAATTATAGTGTAAATATTGTTTACCTAATTAATGTATTAAAATTGAATTATTTTGCTAATGAAAGTTGACATAAGTGATGGTAAGAAGCAGGCTTTTATTCCATACGAATGTGAGTTTAATTCTCACTCTTATTATAAGGATTCTTTTAGTAGACGACCTGATAAATCCCTTATTTATGTTTGTAAAATCCTGAGACTGTATTCTGGTTATGATGGGAAAACCAATACCATGCCTACCTAAATTTTTTATAATACCAAAAGTTAAATTATTTTTAAATTATCAAATTATGGGAGATATTACTCCCATAATTTTTAGTACAGAATATTTATTATTACTCCCTCTTTCAATAAATATATTTTTTAGAACCAAACTTGTATTTTTTTTTTTGGGATTAAATTACTTAGCATTAAATCACTTAGCAGTCAGGACGGCGGGAATACAGGAATGCTGCACATGATTTATTTTGTTTATTTATTTATTTATTTTTCAATAAAAAATTAAAATTAGGAATTCTTCCTATACTATAGGCTCAATAATGTATACCAGATAACCAATCATACATAACGCGTCTATTGAAAGCACGGGTTATGCCCAGATAAGTATATAATAATATAAGTGTTGACATTTTACTTCCGTTTTTTGGGAAAATATGTTCTACTTTGAGTCCAGTTTCGGTAGGGAATAATATTGATCTATCAATACTGGGGCAACGTAAACTGGGCCACGTAAATACGCAATATCGGTCGAATAAATAATTCCAAAATACCAATGATCGATTAGTTTACATCACGTGGAAAAAACTAGTGTTGCTCGTGGCACGAGAGATAAAAATTTAAAAATGAAAAAACGAAAGAAAGGGACGGAAAAAAGATTGACGTCAATGGCATCATAGATGACTCTGATTTCTGATTCCGAGTTTGGAAGAAATTTTGATTATCGCGTGTTGGGAACCTAAAAATATTGTGGCCGGGCACTACTTATCCACGCCAGAGCCAGAAAATAAGCAGAAAAAATGCAAAAGCTCGAACCAGCACGGCTCGCTCCATGTCCTCCACGTGGCACACCATCGTCATCTCAAAGAACCACCCACCCTTCTTTAGTTTTCTACCAACGTCGGAAATTTCCCTCACTCAACCCACCAAGGCATTCCGTATTCCACACCAGACTTATTAGTTGTTAGTATCTGTCAAATGAAAAGTAATAATCGAATGCACTGGCATGCTGGGAACAAGCAGTACTACTACTCCTCCTCCTAAGAAAGGGAAGCAAAGTGGGAATTAATTCCTACCGCAACATGAATTAAATTATATATCCACTATTTTATCCAATTCTAGGACAGGAATAATCCTTTTCCTGTGCCATGCTATCTACCTTCCAAATCCAAATCCAATTCCAACTAAGCAAAGCAAAAGGTAAATGCTGGTGCAGCTGCATTTCCAAGTTGTAATTGCATTTGCAGCTCAAACGCACATTTTGCGGAATCTGATTCCTTTCCAAACCCAATCCCAATCCCAATCCCAATCGCGGCTTCCTCCACCATGCGTATGCCTATTTAATCGGTGCGCCATGCGAATACCCAAGAGGCCCCTCTCACTCTCTCTGTCCAGCTTCTCTCCTCAGCTCGCGCCTCTTTTATCTTCCCGCATTCGATTTTGTTCTGGAATCTGCGCCAAACCTTCTCGCTCTCTCGCCAACGCCACCTCACCAGGTTCGTTTCCCCCTCTCTTCTCTCGCTCCGCTTTCCGAAACTGGTTTTCTTGTGTTCTAAGCTTTTCGTTTTCGAATTCTCTTGTGCAGTCGCCTTGCCTTGTTTGTTTAAGCAAGTCACTCGTACGTTCAGCGAGTCTTCATTTGTTGTAGAGATAGCTATATATAGGGAGATATGAAAGGTGAATTGGTGGGAATATTAGATTCTAGGAAGTAGGAACTTAGAGGATTGCTCTTGTTGATTCACAAATTGAATTTCTAGGTGTCTCTTGGAGCCTATCTTGTGGAATTCCTAGAGTTGGAACATAGCCTGGTGCATTGTGCGCTTATAATTCTTTCAAATCACAGCCAAGGTAAGGCGTCAAATTTCTTTTCCAGGGACGGGGTAATCAATACCTTTTTTTTTTGTCTCCTCATCTTGTTTTTTTGCAGTTTTCATTCAACTCGATTTCTTCTGCAATTGATTCCTTGTGGATTAACTGCAGAGAGTAATTAAGGTTTCAGGGTTGGTTGCTATGTTGAATTTGTGCCGAATAATCTATTAGTTCATTTTTTGGTCTTCTCAACATTAAGCATGTTTAATGTTGAGTAGACCAGGAAGTGAACTAATTCTTTTATAGGAATTTTTGGACAAATGTCCTATTATTCTTCCTTTTGGAATAATATTTGGACTGTTAAGAAGCTCAATCTAGATTTAATGAATACTGGAAGTGCACTAGGTTCATCGTTACACTCTGTGGTTGTTTTCTGTACCAATCTGATTCCTAATTACTGCCAGAATATAATTCTTTGTCATGGCTTATATCTATCAGGAGCGAACCAGTTGCATGTTCACTATTCAATGGATGGAAACGATGGAATTGGTGTACATGACCAGAGATCAGTGGATTTGCCTTGCACTGATAATGGAAAACAGCCATATGTATGGTCATCAGCTCCTGAACATGGATTTAAAACTGACATAGGCAAGCAGATCTTTTGTAACCGGTCACTTAACATGAAGAACATTGTTGCTGTGGGATTTGACATGGATTATACTCTGGCACAATACAAGCCTGAAACTTTTGAATCTCTTGCTTATCAAGGCACAATTAAAAAACTGGTTTACGATTTGGGATACCCTCGTGAGGTTTGTCCAATTAGTCTTTATAGAACTTCTTACGACATTTGCTTATTTTACCTTCCATTTCTTGCAGTAACTATGATGGAAGTGCTGGTGTGGTTTTTTTTTTTTTGGGGCTAGATTTACTAAGTTCCATTTGGTTCGCTTTAGTAAAGGATTTCATTATTTATTCCCATATTTTTGTACATATAATAAAATTTACATTATGTAGTGATTTGGCTAAAAGGCTTTATCTCTTCTGCAGTTACTAAATTGGTCTTTTAACTGGAAGCACATGGTCAGAGGCTTGGTTCTTGACAAAAAAAGAGGCAACATCTTGAAGGTGTTAAGACTAAATAAATGTTCTTTTCATCACTTTCTTCAAGGACGAAATATATTAGCAAATTATGTGGAGAACTATCTTCTTTTTTTCCTTTTTTTATTTTTACTTTCTCTGCTTGATTGTTGAATTGCTGGCTGTATGTGTATAGATGGATCGTCACAAGTATGTCAAAGTTGCCTATCATGGATATAAAGAGTTGTCAAAAGATGATAAAGTTGGGACCTATGGAAGTACATTAGTACGCGATTCTTTTGATGAGCCTGACTATGCTTTAATCGATACACTCTTTTCACTTGCGGAAGCCTACTTGTTTGCTCAACTGGTTGATTTTAAGGATGGGAATCCTGGAAAGATTCAAGAAGGTGTTGAGTAAGTCTTATATTTGCTGGCATCAGTTTTCTTTCCAGAGAACTTTATATACTTTTTGTTTTAAAATGAACTGCACATTAGGACTCAGACAATCAGAGTCTGTACTCTGTATACAAACCCTCAGGCAGCCTGTTAATAATTACTACATTTGAGTGCTTCATGATATGCATATATTCTTTATGAATGTTCCTTCCAGCTATGCTCGCATGTACAAAGATGTTCGAGCTGCAGTTGATTTGTGCCACCGTGATGGAACCTTGAAGCAGATGGTTGCCAAAGATCCAAAAAGGTATGCATATAAATCGCTAACCTATCAAAGTTAGAAATGGACAAACAACTTTATTTTGGAAATGAGATCTTGGACTGTCAGAGTATGATCTTTTCTTTGTAGAAAATTGTGTTCTTAAATTTCTTGTATTGTCTATGGATTCTTGATGAAATTGATCTGATTTTGTCACCTTTCTGTTTTAATTTTGTCTTTCAGGTATATTAATGAAGATGCCTCAATAGTGCCAATGCTTGAAATGCTCAGAGAATCAGGACGTGCAACATTTTTAGTGACAAATAGGTAGTTATGAATTTTCTATGTAAGCATAATAAAAAGAAAGATATTAGTAAGTAGTCCAACCATCTTGTGGTTGTTAATGATTGATGGAACAATAAAAAGTGTAGGCTTGTTTATCACATATTTTAGCACCATTTTTTGAAAACAAACTCAAAGTGCAGACTGGGAATTTCAAACATTTTATATGGTGCTAAAGATTTAGGGTACTTAAGAATTGTCATGGGTTATCTTAAAAAAGTGACACTAATTTGTTTCCTTCTCTACAGACATTCAATTGATCTTCTTCACACTTGCATGTGTTATTTGCAGTTTATGGGACTACACAAACATTGTCATGAATTTCCTCTGCAGACCCAGTTTGGAAGATAGCAGTAACAAATTTGGTTGGCTCCAATACTTTGATGTTGTTATCACTGGCAGGTCATGTTCTTCTCCTTGGAGCTGTACCTAGTTATATTTGTTTGGCTTCATCATTCTGCTTTAGTGTGAATTTTGGTCTATATTATCAAATTATGGCTCTTAGATTTCCATAATGCACAAGTTATGTTACGTGCATGTGTTGTTCAGTGAGTTGTACTTGTGATTTGTTTTAGCCAGACCATAATACACATCTTCCTCCCTTTGTTGACACATCATGCATCATATATTTTACGAACTTGAGAATTCATAAGAAACATCCACAAGTTCAAACATATTTGTGATGCTGTTTTGCAAGTGTTTTTTTTAATCTGGAAAGGTAACTTTGGGTTTGTCACAGCATGTAATAATAATGTAACTTACAGATTTTGTTGCTAACCCAATCAACTCTGCCATTCATACAGTGCAAAGCCAGGATTTTTTCATGAGGAAAATCGTGCCAACTTATTTGAGGTTGTACCTGAGACTGGAATGCTACTCAATACAGATAACGGCTCTCCTATGCCTCAGGTTAGCATAATAGCACATCATTTTCTTCATTCCTTTAAAGTATCTTGTATAAAACAGGCATTATATTTTTTTCTTTTTTCCTTTTTAATGAAAGGTGGGTAATACCTCAGCAAGGTTATTCACAGAACAGAAGAATCATGCTTGTCAAGTATTCCAGGTATATCAATCATTGTCTTACATAAAATGAAAGTAACTTTTTTAGGTTTACACAGAACAATTTGAAGTTTGTGTTATTTTAATACTCAGCCTCTGTCCACTAGATGTTTGATATTTAAACATTTCAGTATATATATAGTGATTATGACCTTCTATTTTAGGGAGGCAGCGTTGGTCATCTGCATAAACTACTTTCTATTGAATCAAGTTCGCAGGTAATATTTTTCTATGTTGAATATGTGTGTTGGTAGCATAGATAAATGGTAGTCAGTTACATAATTTGTTTCTGATTTGAAGAGATGATTGTTTCATAAAACTGTGGCAATTGTTGATTTAGGAATTCTAGCACTTAAGGATTGTTGCTATACTGAAGCTTCCTCTAAAAATCTGAATGTTTTTACATGTAGGTTCTGTATGTTGGGGATCACATTTATGGAGATATTCTACGCAGCAAAAAGGTTCTTGGTATATAATATTAATCCTTATAACTATATCAGATATATTTTGCATAATAATTCTATCAACCAATAGATAACTGGAAATGTAATTGAGAGAAAAACAAGAAAATGATGGAATATTATTGAATCCAATTTATGCTTGTTTATGTGTGGAAACACAGATATTAACTCCTCCTTTAAAAATATATACATACTTGTGGATTCTCCTTCAAGTAACTTATAATTGATTGTGATTCTATGTGCTGAACGAACAGGATGGAGGACAATGCTTGTAGTCCCAGAGCTTGAAAAGGAGGTTCAACTCCTCTGGGAGACAAGAGATACCCGCAAGGTGCTTATTAATTTTACTGCCTCTGGTTGTTATATATATATATATACATATTTGTAAAAATTAAAAAAAGGACAGGGCTAATTCATGCATAAAAGATTTGATTAATGCTACATAGTCAGAATTTTGACAAAAATCAACTAGAGTCAACGGTAACTAATGGATGGAATAAAGTGGTAGCCTGGTAGGAACAGCTCACCTATCTAAGAGTAAACAAGTATATCAAATTATTTTGTATGGAAAAACAATTTTGGCTGTTTTTCATTTTTCAAAAGATTTTTATGGGCTCCTGACAGTTTCAATTAGGTATTCTTTTGTGTCCTTTTTCTCTTTCTCAACAGACACCTAACAAGTTAATACAGATTCAGGAAGATTTTTACATGAATAGTTTTGTGCAGGAACTTCAATTCCTGAGGAGTGAGCGTGATCGCATTGAAGATGAAATACATCATTTGAAGTGGTCTCTCAAGTTAGTAAAACTCTGGACCTCTCATCAGTTCTGCCTTATTATATGTCTGCAGTCTTACAGAGTAGTGCATCATTTCAGATTCAAGAATCCAGATGCTGATGCTAAGCGGAAGCTATCTTCAGAACTTGATAAATTGGAGGTTAGGCCTTTACGTCTGTCCCCATGTTCTGCTTGAATTGCAATTTCAGACATTTGTTATTAAGTGGCTGATATTTTTGGCAGCTTGAAAGAGAGACGGTGAGATTAAGGCATCAAGAAGTTCAGCGAAAATTACATCAAAGGGTAAAAAGTTAACCTGTAGCCTTTCTCATCATCTTTAGTTCTCTTTCCGGTACTATTGTATAGTTACAATACATTCACTTAACATTGAATAGGAGAAGTTGATTGTTTGTAATATATCATTGCAGTTTCACGAGCCATGGGGCCAGCTTATGAAAACTGGTTATCAGAACTCTCGTTTTGCTCATCAGGTAAATTGTGACTGACTCTCTTTGGAGGGTTAAGGTGTGTAAGTCCCATTCTCAGACCTGTGTACAAAAGGAAATTGTGTTTACCGTTATTTCTAATTAAAGTTGCTTCTAGGGAGGTTTCTAGTGTTATGCAAATGACATAGCAACCCTTGCAAACTCACGCCTTCAAATATTAGAACAATGCATGAAGCACATGTTTGGTATACCTATGCATCAAGAGGGAACTTGTAGAAGTGACGGATGTTTTTTCTTCATTAAACACAATATCAGATTGATCTCACCGAATAGTAGGTGTTTTAATGAAAATGCGTGCTATGTGTGGTGCAGGTCGAGAGATTTGCCTGCCTTTATACTAGCCAAGTATCTAACCTGGGGTTGTACTCACCAGACAAGTATTACAGACCCAGTGAAGATTTTATGCAGCACGAATTCGGCATTCATATAGGTTTGGAAAGCTGAGTTCTGCTCGACTTCCCTGTATTCCTTGTCTTAGTTTCCCTTCTCTGTTTTTTGAACATAGATCTTTTAAGCAGTATTTTAAAGTGCCATATTAAAATTTCTGCTTTTTTGGTATGTGCTGAATGTGAAAAGTTGCTTACTAGATTTTAGCGTTGTATAGTTTCGTCGGCCACTTTACACAATGTAAGTGGTGCTAGCACGCAGCAGCAAATGATTAAGGTAACTGCGATTCTTAATTTAATGTATGCTTGTGCTTTTCTGTGAGGAGTTCGAGAGTGTGAACAGAATCAAGATCACCCACCTATAAATATATATACACTACGAATAATATACAATTTTTTAACATGTCAAATTTCTTGGCCAACAGTCTACTGGCAGCTTTTTAAAGATCGAGTAAATTGGGTGCTGGAAGAATAAAAAACTAACTAAATCAAAGACAAACCAAATCCTTGTGCTTAGTTCTCATGTTGCTTCTCCACGTCATTCATTTCCAATGGTTCAGGGAAAATTTCATTGGATGACCTTTTATGGAGAGGTGAGAGATCAATTCCACCACTAACTTGCGAGTCGACTCTTCCCCAGTGTTTAAAGCTTGTATGCCCGGTGGCTGTAGTACTCTCTGATGAGCTCAGTCTCCAGCTACCAAAGAATCCAAAACTCCAAGATCTCGTAGATGAACTTGTTCTCAGCCTTGCTGAGCTATAATTCTCTTCTCTGACAACTTTCACCGGATTTTCCAGTGCTTTCAGTACATATCTCATAGGAGGGCGTTTGGAAGGCTTGGGATTCAGGCATGACCTTGCCACAATCGCCATTGCCCATACCTCTTCCAATAAATCATCATCTACTATCAAATATGGGTCAACAATCCTTGTCACCTGTTCTTTGTCGTATATACTTATGTAAGACAGGTTTTGTTCTAACCACTCTTTAGTGGCCGCATCGTCCGATTTGCTGACACCAAGGTTGCCAGTAATGAGCTCGAGTAAAACCTTCCCGAAACAGTATACATCATGGGCACAAGTTGGAAACGATGAACCTGTTTCGTGGTCACGTCCAGAAAAGACACTAATGAGTTATATTTTAACCTTTTTTAACAAGAGAAGGTTTCAGTGCAAAATATAAATACATCTCTCTGTGCTAAGTGCTAACATGTTCAGCAGGATTAGTAACATTTGTTCTAGGAACAAATAGGTCGTGTACTGCTGCATCTTAAATCTCTCACATGAGCTGGTTCATTTTTCTCTCAGTCTAGATTAAAGACAAGAAAAGATGCAGGTATTCATATCAATGAAGTGGATGAAATCCACTGGGAATGTGGGCAAATAGATGAAAATAAAGCATTAAAGGCTATCTAGAAAGGTGTAAAGTGTAAACCAATTTACTCACTAGAATTGTCTTGATCAAAAGACCTGCGCATGATAAATGAAAAAACAAGTGTTAAAAACATTTTCCACTATATCCATTTGTTCTGGCTATGCTTTATAAATATGCTAAACCATTGTCCTTGTTAAAGAATGCAACACTTACGGTGACTTGCGGATAATCCGTGTGATGACACTCTGATGAAGATCTCCTTGGGCACTAACCTCACTCAAACTTCCAAGCCGCACTTCAAATTTATCATCAAGAAGTATACTACTTGCCTGGACATCTCTTCAAGAGCCAAAAGGAAATTTTCAGTGACTACTTAATGGTATTTTTGGCAGCAGAAGAAAAAGGGTTGGCTTTATTTCCATGTAAAATTTGAACACAACTAAGACAGCAGCATATGTTTATTTTCATCTATGCTAATAAATTATCTCAGCTTAAAAGCTTTAAAGGCACATAACCTTAAGTCTACATATATCTCATTCGGTAGTACCTGTGAACAAGGGGAGGGTTGCACTCGTGTAGGTAAGATAGGCCTTCAGCAACTCCTACTGCAATTTTCAGCCTCGTGATCCAATCCAGAGACTGCAATTTATCTTCTGAAGAGGTGACTCCTTGCAACGAAGAAGCCAAATCTCCATTCGGCATATACTTATAAATTATACATTTGTGATGCTCGTTCTCCAAGCAGTGCCCCAAGAGTGGGACCAATCTTGCATGTGAATCCTTGGTCAATAGTTGTAATTCCGCCATGTATGATTCTTTCTTAAATAAATTCAGATCTACCTTCTTCACAACCGCAGTAACCCCACCTCCCAAGGATCCCAAGAAGAGGTCTCCAGAATGACCATGTTGGATTAAATTTGCCTCAGCAAAGTTACCAGTCAAACGGAGCATTTGCTCGTAAGTAAATGATTCAACTTTGCCAGCTAAAGAGACAGGATCCTTAGGGGGCGTTGGATTTTCCACTTCTGGAACATGCCCCACATTTGCGGTCCCCCTTTGAATTGTGATGCTATTATGACCATCACCTCGTTTTAGCAGCAGTATGAGGACCAATACCAGAAGCACAATAAAGCCGAGCCCACCAAATATACCTGCCACTACGAATATCAGTCCTTTGTTGTTACTTGACCCGGAATCTTGCAAGGGTGATTGTGTTGGTTCTTGGGCACCGGGATCAAAGGCCAAACTTCTCTGAACATAGAACACCTTACAATCCTCAATAACCCTCTGATTTGGAATCATCCTTAGGCAATTTCTAGTAAGAGTAATATTGTTAAAGCCACCAACTTGCGCCACCTCACCTTGGAAATAATTACCGCACAAATCAATCATTCTAAACTTGCTAAGCAAAGTTATGTCCAGAGATCCATATAACAAATTGTTGGAGAGATTGATGGTGGCAGCACTGTAACTAACATTACTTGAGCTATTGAGTTTCGGCAGGGGACCAGTGAGGTTGTTGCTGGACAAATCAAGAAACTGCAATTTGGTTCCTGACCTCAACGTAACAGGAAGAGGCCCATCAAGAGTATTCTCACTTAGAATGAGAACTTCAAGTTTAGAAAGCTTAGAAAACAAAGCACCCGGCAATGACCCAGATAGAGAATTCTTGCCAAGATCAAGTCTAACCAAGCTGGAAAGGTTACCTAGTTCAATAGGAACATAACCAGTGAGGGCATTGTCGGAAAGATTCAAACCTTGGAGCTTAGAAAGTGCACCCAGATCAGGTGGAACCGACCCAGATAAGAAATTGCGAGAAAGGTCAAGCCTTGTAAGGTTACGAAGAAAAGAGAAATTGTTTGGCACCGGTCCCGTCAGGGAATTGCCCGAGAGATCAAGAACGGTCAGCCCCGACAACCTTCCCAGCTCCGAGGGCAATCTGCCCGTGAGACTGTTGCCCGAAAGAATCAGAAACCTCAACTCACTCAAACCACCGAGCGACGAAGGGATCGAACCCGTGATGGAACAAGACCTGAGGTCAAGTTTTCGGAGCTTGCTAAGGCGCTGCCCGAACCACTCGGGAATGGGCCCGTTCAGCACGAAACCGGAAGCGCTGAACGAAGCTAAGAGCGTGAGGTTCGCAAGAGAGTCCACTGCGAACCGGGGTTGGAGACGACCGGTCGGGGTTCGCTCTAAACCGGTCATGTTGAGGCCCACGACTCGACCGGAGTGGCACTCAACCCCGATCCATTTCAGGCACGGTTCGGCTTTTATGGGCCAGTCCTTGTCGCTGATCCCCAATGAAGAGCGAAGTTGTAGTAACGCAGGCTGTTCGGTTGTTGAGCTCAAACCGAGCTGAACGAAGAAGAAGAAGAAGAAGAAAAGTGTTATAAGGGCCTCGAACAATCCCCGCTGAAGCTCCATGGCCATTGCTTACCCTGAGAAACTCGAGGTGGTCTTGCTCTGTGTGGAAATGGAATTGCAATAGCAATTGCATGCAGTAGAGTAGTTTTCTTTCTAACTATTAATTTGGCAGTAAAAGAAAAGAAAAGAAAGTAGAATAATAAGTGGCTTGGTTGCTGATATTTGTGGTTGCTGTTGGTGAGCGATGTAGTATTCAGAATGGTTACCTCCAATCTCCAATCAGTAACGCTGGTTCTGCATTGGATGCTGCTTCTGAACTTTACACGATTTGTGTCACTGCATTTTACTACTTGTAATTATTGGAATCAAGGGTGAAACTGAAACAGATATTAATTAAAATTTGTTGTGTGTACAGTAGCTATGAAGAGAATGGGTAGGATTTTGAAGAAGGAAGAAGGAGGATACATTAATAAGGAAGCTAGGAAGGTGGTTTTGCTGTTCTGAACCGCCAGAGGGACTCCGCTACTACTACGTTTGGTGTCCGTCACTTTCAAAATCACATGGAATTAATTAATGCACCATGGGTTGGATTGGACCTATTGTCTTACTATGAATTATGATGAGTACTGGTCGTATGTGTGGCTAATGCTAAATCGCCAATACTAATGCCGTCAAATTAAAATTGACCCCACATTTTTAATGATTGATCAATCTAACTGTTTGCCAAAAAGAATGATTGTGTGGAAATTTCGTGGAATCGGACAATCTACTTCTGCTCAACTTTAATAATTTCTTTTCCTGTGTGCTACACATTCACAGCACATAGTTGATAAATATTAAATAATCATCCTATCATGATTGAGATATCGTCTTTACGCTGTCCTCTTGTCTTCGTAGATGAAGAATTTTCAATGTGGGCCAGCCTCGGGGTTACTCTTTCCAATTTTTGTTTTTACGAAAGCAAGCCGTTAACTTTAAATTGTGGGGTTTTAGATAAGATGGTAATAAATATTAAAATGAGGAATTAATTATTTTTAAATTAATAATTTTTATTATGTAGTTATTACATGTAAATTTTATTAAATGATTCAATGATAATTAATTTTTTATTTTTATATTTTATTAATCTTTTCACGGGTGAAATTCCATAATTTAAAATTAGCAGCCTTGCTTTCGTAAAAACAAAAATTGGAAAAAGTAACCCCGAGGCTGGCCCACATCCTGTATTCTTCTCCTTCCATGTCCCAGTTTCTTTTTCTTCTGGTTTGAACAGAATCCAATTATTCGAAGTCATTTTTCAGGCCATTAAATGAGATATATCTTCTCAAAATTGATAAGAGATATGAGGCTACGCAAAAAGAAAATAAAAAAACAACGTGAGATTCAACTACTTGGAATTTAATTAAAATAATCTATGTCCTTAAAACTTTAAATTCTTTCAATGCATCTCATTCATCTTGTCATTCATATTTTTTTATGTACAGAAAACATTTTGCGGGGTGTGCATATGTGTGCATCTTGATTGAAGTCTATCTTCCACGCTTGGAATTGAAATCTTATGCCCATCCAAATCAATTTTTTTAAAAAAAAACCATTTCATCAGGCTATTTAAATCCTATTGCTTTCTCAATCTTGATATTTAAAATAATAATTTGAATCAAATTCACATTTTAATCATTAAAGATTATTATAATCTACGCCAAATAAATAAAGAATATAATGAAAAAAAATTATAAAATTAAAAATTAATACAAATAATTTAGACTCATTTAAGAAAAACTTACACATATCATTCATAGAACTATTTAAGCCTCACATTTTCTGAATCTTTATATTTAAAGTAATAGTTTTAATTATTAATTATTTTCATATAAAATAAAATTAAAGATTATAATCTGTGCAAAAAAGAAGAAGATTAGAATAAAAATAAAATTATAAAATAATACAAATGAAATAAAATTTGAATATTACAAAGGATGCATAGTATAAAATTAAAATATTTATAAGACTAATATTCAACAATGAATGCTATGCCATGTGGTGCAAGGAAGTTAATTTAACATTAAATATATTTTTTCACAAAAAATTATGTATAAATTATGTCAATCAATTATATTAAGTACAAATAATTATGAGGTATCACTTATTTCATTACACTTAATTGACAAATATCAATCATAATTAATTATGATATATTAATTATAAATCATAATTGATTGAAAAATATCAATTATATATCAATCATAAATTCATACTCAAAATCAAAAGCAAATAATTTTTATCCAAATTAAACATCTAGAGTCCTCTTCTTCTCTTTCATTTTTTGTGTTTTTCTTTGTCTTTTGTGTTCTTATTCTTCTTCTTTGTTATTTTTTAATTTTTTCAAGTAAAGATTTTATTATTCAAGCTGATTTTTTCATCTATTTTTTATAGTTTCTTAAGACAAAATATTCTTTGAAGTTGTAGTATATTTCATTATCAATTTCTAAATTTTGAATTCATTCCATAATTGTGTAATTAATGCACAACACCAATAATTGAGATGATGTAAATTATAATTATATATGATTTTTTAACTAATTATAACACATTAATTATAACTTGAATTTTAAAATTGATATTTTAATTTACTAAAAGAATATACAAGGAAAGGATATGTAACTAAAATCACGTAAATTAAATTTTTTAATTATTTTCATTAATTAAAAAATATATATTTTTATTTTTATAAATTAAATATTTTAATTTAATGAAAAGATGTAAATGGCCTTATATGACAAAAAAAAAAAAAAAACCGTTAAAGCAGGTACTTGTAGAGATTACTTGCAATAGGGATAGAAAAGGGGATAGGTTTAATCTTCATGAAAATGACCGATATAGGAGGAGTTTCCATTAGTTAAACAGGGGTAGAGACGAGGAATGAGGTCTTCATCCCATGAAGACCCACCAATTACCTATTTATATAAATTATTGTTTAAATATTTATTTATCCACACACACATTTATATGTATATTGAATTTGTATTATGTGCATATTTTAATTTTTAATTTTAATTATGTTGTATTAACAATATTTATTATTATGGACATTTATGCTTTGAATTTCAAATTTTATTTTAAAATTTTTATCTTTTTAGAATTTTTTAATGAACTCATAAATATCCACAGGGATTTAAATTCTCATAGGGAATGGAGAATGGGGACCTATGATAACGATGGAGATGAGAAGTAAGATTCTAAATAGGGATGGTGGATAGGGTACATGTCTCATTTCTTATGACTATTTATCGTCATCCTTATAAATGACTCAGGACATAGTAAAACTATCTATTTATTCTCTTTCATTATTCAAAAAATTTTAACTTTCAAAATTTGTCAAATTTTCATAAAATAGGTTCTTTATTTTAGTTAAAAGTCATCTATTGAGATTTTTTTAAACTTTATATACATTATATTTAAAATCAGATATAAAATAGAATAACACATTTATATTTTATTCATTTAATTAATTATTTAACTATTAAATTATTTTCAAAATAAATTTATATACTCAATTTTCTATAAAATATATTTAAATAATTATTATTCATATTTGATAAAGGCAAACTATTTTTTTATTAATACCTCGTATATCGCATATTTCAAACGACTAGGTTCTTCATAAATGAGTCTTGTATGTGATTTTGTTCATACAATATTCATAAAGTCCATTCATAAAAACATTTTTCTTATTTTTATCCCTCTAATAAACATATCCTGACTTGCATCTTTTGCACTATTTATTTAATTAATTATTTTATATAATAGCATTTTGTAAAATGTAAGAACTACTCCATTTATTGAAGGTAAAGGCATGTCATAAATTTTAATAAAAACCTAAACAGTGACACTTACGAATTACTTGTGAAGAAAGGACTGGGACTTAAGTTGAACCTAGGACTAATGAGCGATTTTAATTCTTACTAGTTAAACTATCCTTTATTGACTTGAAGTAATGGTGGGTTATTATATTTTAAAAACCTTTTTGTATATATGAAAAAAGAAAAGCAATTTCATTTTTAGCATTGATCATGAGATGAATAATACAATGAATAATGTTTGATGTAAATACAATGTTTCAACAACGATCGTAATATTGTTTGCCTTTTAGTGTATCAATATCCATTCTCACCAGAAGATTAAAGAACACTATGAATGCTATTGTAAATTTGCCCTAATTTAGCAGCCGTACAAATTTAAACATAATCTAGTGATATGCATCCAAAAACCCTTTAATCCGATGACTACATGTTGTCACATGAACTCAAAATATGCACGTTTCTCATGACCTTCAGTGATCCCAGGGACAGAAGCCTCCCTCCGGTTTTGAGTGTTTAGCAGGGAGTTGTGTGTTTTCTATTATCCATACACACAGCTAGCTCCATGGCACTCTTGGCGTGAAATTTTCTACATTGCCACAAGGTACCTGCACCGCTGAACGGCTAGTACAGCCGCTGATTAGCTGGACCTAGTTGTACTGTCCTCTTTACTCCGTGATTTCAGATCTACCCGGCAGCGCACTGATAGCATGAACACCAATGCAGTTCCATGAGGACATCCTGTTAACGGTCCCTTCTTTTGCACATTCCTAAGGTTATGATCCACCTTTAGAAGATATGGAGAAGTTATGCACCAGGTAGATATGTATATTCCATATTCAATAATAAGATGACGTTTCGGTAATGACCCACCTTTAATTTTCACTTTTAGCTTAAATGTCATTATATTATTGGATGTGAATATATCCGCATGGTGCTCTAGAGGCGTATAAGAATTTCTAGTGTATATGTGATTTGAGGAGGAATTCACGTGAATGAGCTTCGAATAATGGAAAGTGTCAGCGTGGGTCTGCTTACATCGTAGAGCTTAAAGCCTTCAAATAATTCAAAAGCCATGTGAAGCTTGAAGAAAATTGGGCCGCATTACCTAGGCATTTTACAATTTGTCCCACAGTATATTGTTCCGGACTAGGTAGCATAAGCGACAAGTACACGAACTTTAGGTCACGCACTTCATACCTGACAACTAGCATATAAAGGGCAGCAAGGACAGCGAGCCTCTGATTGTACTAATAATAGCTATCTCATAATTATCGCTTATTTTTCATTGTAGTATTCATTATCAATATCTATAGTGTTGCTATAATGGCATCAGGCTCAACATGGACAGTGGCACAGAACAAAAGATTTGAGAATGCTGTGGCCATCGTCAACAAGGACGACACTGCAGCAGAGTACTGGGAGAAGGTGGCTAGGGCTGTAGGAGACAAGACCGTGGAGGAAGTAAAAATACATTATGACAAGCTCGTTGAAGATGTGAGGATGATTGAACAAGATCTTGTTCCCCTGCCCAACTACAGAGATGCTGCAACTACTGCTAGAGGCCAAACCATAAAAACCAACTCCAAAGTTTGCAAGGAACAACAGAAGAGGTTTAGTTCAATTAACCCCTATTTTCCATCGGCAATCGCATGCTTTTAGGCTCCAATTTTTTTGATTGATTTTATTAAACATATTGGTTAATGTTTTGGAAGCGAGCTTGGCATTATAGTTTAGACTCTTTCTTGCTTGTCATTTAGGTTTCACTGCGCTGTTTAGTTTACAAATTCATGGTATACAACCATTTCACTACTTAACATTTCATTTACAATGAACCCCCCTTTCAAAATTCATAATGACACTTCTATACATCGTAACAATAACAATAGGATCCACTATTGTCTGTACATTCGCCCCTTTCTGCATCATTGTTACTTATGTACCCCTTTTTTAAGACACTATAAGCTAGCTACCTAGCAAGTAGTTTAACAAACAGCTGGTGTATGCATACATGTAGAGATATATACTTTTTGTTTAGATTATTTGCTTCTTGTTATTGTTGTCATGGCGTGAGTTTGATTGTGTTAATGTAAATGCAGGATGAAGAATATACCTCTCCAGTGAAGTGTGATTTGCCATTATGCAGGATTGGTACTATATAAAATATTTGATTTGTAATATTTTTTCTTCTTTTATATTCATGTATTTGCCTTTGTTTTCTCTTTCTATATAAGAGTGTTTGTTTGAGTTTATCAAAAAAAAAAAAATATAAGAGTGTTTGTGAGGTATGGGGGGCTTGTAATTCCCATAAATGTATAGACCAAATTATCTTAATGATCAAATCAAATCAAAAAAATCTTAATGATACGTCAATTTGTGTACAATTTTTGTCAAATTACCTTTTTTTTTCTTTTTGACTAAGATGGGTTTATGAAAACCATGAACCCATTTCTTTGTTGGTCGAACCCAATGATTATATTGACAATTGAATTATTGTAGTAAACCCAACTGTTGTTGGGCTCTTTAGAGATGTTGGGCTTCAGTAGAATTAGGCCGAGTGTGTACAAGTTCACGTGAGACACGCATTGCGAGGTGGCGTGACAGGAAGGGCAGAAAAAGGAAGAAAACCATAGCGACACAGGGAATTGATGTTTGATGATGAAGAAAATCCAGTCTTGCTAAAAGCTGAGTCAGAGTGAGTGCGTTTGATTGAATCCGCCCCATTGCACTCTTCTCCATTGTTTCAACCACAATCTCTCCCGATTCTATCTTCTCCTCAACCCACATGATTTCTCACCCACTCAATTTATTTTTATCTATCTCCTTGTACACTGTACTACAATGATAACATATGATATCTATCCCAAAAAAAAAATTGATATCATATGATATGACATGATATCACTCCTACAACTAATTATTCCGTATCGGTGACTCGTGTAGTTAACGTCTCCGCCGCCGTTACCACAACAACAACCACCGCCACCACAACAACAACCACCACCACCACCACCGTAAAACCCTAATTCACTCTGACATTAAATTTTTCGCAATCACCAATTGAATCTCTCACATATGGGTGACCAACCTCGAGGTCAAGCGCAATCCCTAACCCCAACCCCAACCCAGATTGACACTCAACCTCAACCTCCATCCAATACCACCGCCACCGCCGCCGTACCAACCACCGAGACCGCCACCACCGTCGCCAACGCTACCATTATCTCGCCAACAGAATCCGAACTGAGCAATGCTCATCCTCCTCCTCCGCCACCAACAACAAACCCTCCTCCACCTTCCAAAATGCCCCTCCGCCCCCGCAAGATCCGGAAGCTCTCCCCGGACCCTACCACATCTCAGCCTCAATTGTCCTCCTCCTCCTCCTCCGCCGTCGAAGCCCCAACGCCCCCTGCCGCCGCCGCCAAAACAAGCGGCCGGAACTCCAAGACCGTTCAACAGCAGCAGCAGCAACAACAACAACAACGAGCCCTAGCGGTTGTTCCAAGAATCGTGGCCAGGTCGTTATCGTGCGAAGGCGAGGTAGAGATCGCGCTTCGCTACCTCCGCAACGCAGATCCGCTCCTCTCCCCTCTGATCGACCTCCACCAAGCCCCTACCTTCGACAATTTCCATACTCCATTCCTTGCCCTAACCCGCAGCATTCTCTACCAGCAGCTCGCCTACAAGGCCGGCACTTCGATCTACACGCGATTCATCGCTCTCTGCGGCGGCGAAGCTGGTGTCGTTCCCGAAACCGTTCTTGCCCTAACTCCTCAGCAGCTCCGGCAAATTGGGGTTTCGGGAAGGAAAGCCAGTTACCTACATGATTTGGCGAGGAAATACCAGAATGGGATACTCTCTGATTCTGCCATTGTAAATATGGATGATAAGTCGCTGTTCACCATGCTCACTATGGTGAATGGGATTGGGTCTTGGTCTGTTCACATGTTCATGATATTCTCACTCCATAGACCTGATGTTCTTCCCATCAATGATCTTGGGGTTCGCAAAGGGGTTCAGCTTCTTTACAATCTCGAGGACTTGCCTCGCCCCTCTCAGATGGACCAGTTGTGTGACAAGTGGAAGCCTTATCGTTCTGTTGCTTCCTGGTACATGTGGAGATTTGTTGAGGCCAAGGGAACTCCTTCCAGTGCTGTGGCCGTGGCTACTGGTGCCGGCTTGCAGCACCACCAGCAGGAGCAGCAGCAGCAGCACCCTCCACAGCCTCAGCTTCTGGATCCCATAAATAGCATGTTTAATATCGGGTAAGAAAACTGTACTGATTTATTTTTTGTTTAATATGTGATTCAGTTAGAGTAAACATGCCTGCTTTTAGGTTTTATATGTTGATTGATCCTCTGGTAGTGCCTTTGTTCCAAAAACATTTGGAATTCGTATTGAATTCATAAATGTATTGTTTATGAAATGGATTACTTCCTCAAGCTTGTATATGTATTTGATAATACCTATTCATGTTAGTGATCAAACCAAAGTAGGCAAGGTGGAAAGCGCCTTTATGGCATTAAGGGCTTCTAACACCTTCAGTCAAGAAGCGCCAGAAGGTGCATGCGTCACTAAAGAAAGGTTGTTAAAAATGGTATAATGTTCAACTAGTATGCATAAATTCCTGAGACAGGAGGTGTACCTTGAGGGCAGAGGCAAGAGGTGCCAAAGTTGCATGCGTCACTAAAGAAAGCTGTTGAAAAACAGTATAACATTTAACCAGTATGCATAAATTCCGGGGGCAAGAGGCTCCAGAAGACATACACCTTTCATAACAAAAGCATTAAAAGACAGTAGGACATTCAACTACTGTGCATGAATTCAACATGCAGATTAAATACTTCATGGTAAGAATAAAACATTAACATTAACTTCAGTATCTAATCATTTTTGCATTATTTATGGAATACTTTGCTTGGTATCTTTGGGGAGTGTTGCGTGTGCCTTGCCACCTTAGATCAGCTCCAACTGATGAGTTTTGGGGAAAATGAGACAATTTTTGTGGCAATGTTCTATATGTGCCACTGATTGGAGCATATGGTTGGAACATAGTTCTTGCACCTTCAGTGGCAGATTTCCGTACAAGCAAATTTTGTGGGTTAGGTTAGGTGCAGTGTTGCACGGGTATGGATACGGTACCCGTACCCAGTACAAATACAGGTACGAGATACAGTAATTTTATAAAAAATGGGGTATGGGTACGTCTATATATAAAAATAGAAAAATAAAAAATCATAATTTTTAAATGATAAAAAATAAAATTTCAACACATAACAAGTCTAAAACTTAAATTGCTCAAAATTAGATGCCAAAATAAAAAAACAGCAAGCCCAAATCACACAGACTGTACTGTGTTGATTTGTCATTTCAAAGTATGTAGCGTGGCTTCACTTGAGTCTATTTCCCTCATGTGCCCAGCCAACAAAACTGGGACTCCACGTTCTCTCTTTCTCACCCACCTCACAAACACAGTCGAATGAAAGGATCTCAGTGGAAAGAGCCCAAAAAGGATGCTGCCGTCACCGCCCCGTCGCCGGAAGGCCAGAAGTCGCCGCACTGCTGCAGTGTTGGTCACGTTCCGTCGCGTGGCCCTGGAGTGTTGGTCGCGTTCCGCATCCGTGCCGCTCTGTTGGTCGCGTTCCGTCTTTGTGGTGTCGCCGACGATGAGAGGACTGGAGGGGAGAGGTGCGCATGGGGTTGAGAACGGTTGTGGATGCTATTTTGAGGTTAGGGTCGATGGTGTTTGGTAATTATAAAGCACTTGTTTTTTGAAAAAAAAAAATCAAAACGCTATGTTTGGATGCGTACCCGTTTTTAGGTACGCGTACCCAGACGTACCCAATTTTTTTTTTTTAAAAAAGAAGACATTGGGTACGGATTCACGCATACCCATCGCCAGCGTGAGCTGCACTGCACTGTGTACCTAGACGGCTACTTTTCAAAAATCAGCGTACCCGTGCTTCAGTGGTTAGGTGTATAGCTTCTACTTGTTGTAAAGCTCATAGTCTTTTTTAGAGGAATCTCCCTCACAAATATGTTGAGAGATTGGAAAGATATGCTTCACTGATAGTTTTGCTAAAGCTAGTTTTTGTTCTTGTATAGAGGATCTCTTGTCCTCATATCTTCTTGCAAGTTTCTATCTTCTTCTCGATATAAATCATCTTTTATTGAAAAAACTCCTAAAGTCCATCACCCAAAAGAAGAAAATCAGTCCAAGGTCAAGCGTTGATTCAATTTGTTCAAGTGATGGAGTGGTGCTGTGGCAGGTCACTTTCTTTGCCCTCTTCTCTGTTTCAAGCAGTGGAGTCCTTTTGTGGGGGGCCACTTGCTTTCCATGTCTCCTATTTCAAGCAACAGCAGATTGACTCTTGGATGCTGCTATTTTTTCTATCAAAATCTAGTTTTTTAATGAGCTGGGCTTAACTTATTTTGTAGAATATGAGAAAGGTGCTCACTTGAAGCGTCTCTGCTAACAGGGAAAAACTCCTGAGAGGTGCGAAAGGCTCCCACCCAATGAATAGGTAGCACCTTTCAGCGTCTTTTCCCTATTGCTTGTAGGCATAGGTGAGTCTTCCTTTTTGGTAGTATGGGCACTGTATAGAAATGTGGGAGCATGACTTGGAAAAATGATCTACTTATGAAACAATCAAATGTAGTCTTAGCTCTTATTCACAAGTATTTTTTTTCCCTTTAATTATTCAAATTCTTACAGATGTGCTTCTTTGACCTCATTGGGGGCAGACTTCCCTTTCATTATGTTACTTCCTTTCTTGTTGAATAGCCAATTGCGTCGAAATATGCACCTTCATTTTTTGGAAGCATGCACTCTTCTTTATTCTTCCTTGATTGGTTAAGGCCTTCGTACCACATGGATACATTTCATGAACTTAATGTTTTATCATTGTTCAATTTCCATTGAAGTTGGTAGGTAGGTTGACAGTTTAACTCCGTATAAAAAATTTTTGTGCATCTTTTCCCTTTCTGTGAATGAGTTGAAAAAGATAAAAGGAATTCCTCAAGCATGTTATGCCAATCATACTTGGTACATGTTGTTTTTATAATGCAAGAAGTATATGCTTGGGTCTATTCACTTCTTTAAACATGACATATTGTAATGGGATGGTTCTGTTTTTCCTGTCGGCAAAAGGAAGCAAGATAAAGAGTCTTTAACTGCACTTTATGTTTGGTGAAGGTTATTGTCTCAAAACCTATCAATGGCTTTTGGCTGATGGCAATTTCATTAAAGATTCAATGGATGCTCGACTTCGTGAGATCATATCTCTTTGCCTAACATAAGGAAACTTAAAAAAGGATGTGACATGTCATGGAATATTGCTGTCTTCAAGGAAGTGGAAAGAACATTAGTTCCTTTTGTGCATAGATGATCTATGATAACAAGATATGATTTCTGTGATTAAAATAAATACCTGTCTTGATTCTCTTGTTTTTGAGTTTTGTGTGCACGATCTAATATATCTTTTGATCATGTGCCTAAATAAGGATGACAAAGTGAGAAATACTTTTTCATGCCTTTTGAATTGAGGGACAGTAACATGGCAAAAATTTACTTTACCATCACAGGATTTGCTTGGAATGAAGATATGAAGAGTCTGACTGATCAATTAAATTTAAATGCTAACTTTTTTAAGTTGGGCTTCAAGTTGGAAAAGAAAAAAGCTCTGGTGCACAGCAAGTATCAAGAGTAGAGGAACTAAACCTGTCACATTTTGAAATTTCATCTATATTCTGCTTCAGTTTTTGCAATATTAAGAAAATTTGTTGTTCTGCCTGTTATTGCATGTCTCTGAACCCTGGTTGAGTTGATGTTCGTATTTAGTTTGGTTGTCAGGTGATTATATTAATATTATGTCTTTTTACTTGAGGGATGCTTTTTCTGTAGTGTGGTCCATATTCTGAAGCTGAAGCTAAACATTATCCATAGTGTCATTGTTATAACATTATCAGGACAAAAATATGGCATGAAGTTCTTTCTCCCCTGGTTTTTTTAGATATATCTATAGAGGCTTCAATTTATATAATATTTTAAATATACTTATCTGTGCAACGCTTTGTCTGTTTGTTTTTGGATTACATTTTATGGTGTGTTCATCGATTGTGTGTGAGCTTATTGGTGCCATCCCTTATAATTTATTTATTCATGTATTTTTCTTTTAAATTAAGCTCAGCTACTTTGAAGGATAAGTTTGTGAATTTCAAGGTATAAATACTTGTCTTTCCCATTTGTTTCCTTGATATTCTATTGCCGATCTTCTTGGAGGTTTATAAATGATTATTATTATTATTATATTTTCGAACTAATAACGTGGCTTTCCTGCATGTCTCTCATCTTTCCTTCACATGCTATAGGGCCGCCTGTGCTTGGGGACAATGATTGCTCACGGAATGGACAAATTACTCGTCAGGCTTGGGTAGCAGTGGATCACGCTTCTGAAGTTGCAAAGCCACGCCATGAAGTGTACTTAATGGTAGATTTTAGTGCTGAAACTTGAACAATGGAGCATTTAAGGATGAGTGTACGATTGCCTTGTGTTCAATAAAACCAGGGCAAGATTAATAAAGGCCGGTCCTTAATTTTGTTTTCTTATCCGTAGATCTAGTCCTAGGAGGCCAAAATCAAGATGTTATGTGGTCTTTGGCATGACAAGACTAATTAAGACTGCAGTGCTTCGTTGTGTTTGCTGCTTGATGATGTGGTTTGGACCTTGTAACTAATCTCTGAGTTCTTGTCTCGCGTGCTGCAAGTGGATTGGTCCTTAAGTTTTAATAGAATACAAGAAAATACTTTCCAAAAAATTAGCGTTGCCTAGTTCTTATAATTCTAATATATCTGTTATGCTGATACAGGGGATGATCTTGGATTCGAGTAACGCTGTTTTAACATGTCTTTCTAACTAATATCATGCGGTAATTAGCAGCAGTCTTAAACATGAGTGTGTTTGGGTTAAGGTGGGGAGAGGCCTTCGAATTAATTCTGAGATGTTAAACAAAACTCGATAACCGATTGTTATGCCATTCGAAATCAATTTCATTGGAAGTGAAAAGTTTTCACTCATCACTTAGTGTTCTACTTTTAAAATATTTTGTCAAAATTACTTATATCATCAAATAATAACATAAATCACTTTGCCTCATAAACAATTTTAACAAAATCCAATTGTAGTAAAATCAATTTTAATTGGAATTGATTTTAAAACACACTATATATTATGGTTTTTTTTTACGTAAATAAAATAATAATGGAGAGATATTATACGGTTCCCCTATTTTGCATTAGGTTATGTAAATGTCCTATTTTGTTTTAATGGAAGTTGATTAAACACGTTTTCCATTTTGATTTCAAATTTTGCGTAAAAGAAGACTGAAGTCAATTCCAGTCAACTTGTGGATGGGTCAAATCACTATCAGGAAGGCACAAAGCATGTAGTGAGACATCTAATCATCCAAGAAAAAGTTGACTTTGGTCGACTTATTATTGTAGATGCTGCTATGGTCAGAGACGCTAGGTTGCACAATGAATCGATTGGGGTAAACTTTCGCACAGGACGTGGAGTCGATTCAAGTCGACTTGCCACTGTAGCTCCACTACGATCAGAGGCGTCAATGACTCGGTTGGAGTCGACTTCTACCAGCTTTCGTAGTATATAAAAGGAGACGATTGATCACAAATTTGCAAGAGGGTTGTGCAAGTAGTTGCAGTGAGAGTGGGAGGAAGCTAGAACTAGAAAGAGGAAGGACGAAGAAAGCAGTGCTACATTAGTGGCAATGGAGAACGATCTTAATCGTTTAAATGTTGTGGATCATATTGCAGGCAAATTGAAAGTACAAGTAATTTAATTTAATTTATTATTTATTGACACTATATTTTATTTTATTTTAATTTATTGTATTTAAATTTGTATTATTGACATATAATTTATTGTAGTATGGTGTTCATTTTACTTATTGTTCTGATAAATGTGTGCGTGTTAAAATTTATTTTTTGCTTAGGCGGCATGTTCTAGTTTAGGCAATTTAGTATAATTTAGTAGAAGAATATATTGTTTAAATTTATTGTTAGTATTGTATATTATTTAGAGTTTGTATTGTGAGTAGAATATGCAATTCAATTTAAATAAATGGTAACATTTAGTCTAAGGTTTAGGCTTTAATGTGTTATTTTATTTGTTATAATGAATTATTGGAAAGTATTCAAGTTTTAGAAAACTAGTGGCCATTTAATTTAATTTTAACTGGCTAATTTTGATAAGATAATTTTGACAAGGAAAGAAACATGGTTAACTTAAGTAGAAGTTAGGTATAATTTTTTAGTTTAATTTATTTGTGAAATATAATACTTTAATTTGTTATTGAAACAACTGTTGCTTTTCTTTATCATCATCAACTGCATGGCCAAGCTCCTTCTTTTCATCATCTTAAGCATTCTAGTGCTCTACAATAAATTCAAAACCCCCAAGCGGCCAGGCCTCTGCTACTGGCTATCGATTTAGCAGCAATGGCTCTTATACCTGCCTCGCAAGCGATGCAAAGCTTAGAGAAGGCATGTCATCATCTGCTGTATATGAGCTTTGAACATGATCACATGGAGCTTCAACAAACGTAGATGCATTAGGTCCAGCAACAAATGCTGGAACTAGAGCAAAACCTCCAGAGCTTAAAAAAGCATTTTGAAGTTTGACAAATAGATCTATTGTATGAACTTCAACAAATGCGTAAAAATAAGCAAACATGTGATTGATGTACTCATCCTTCTGAATTCGAAACTATCTATATCGGATTTCATTTGGCCTAATATCAACTGGCATCCGATAAAATATTTTTCCTATTTGCTTGTTGTTGCCTTTGTACTCTTCTAATATTTTGCTTTGCAGCTCCAACAAACTAATAGATGGATAGACAACCAATCAAACTTGATTATCACTATAGAATGTCTCACCCTCCACTGTGTTTATAATCTCACCATCATAATGGATAAGAATATTAACATAACTCTTTGCCATTTTCTTACCAAATATATACTAACTAACCAAATTTCTCCGGTTTGCAAATTGAGCTTCGAGAGCTCGTATTTATAAAGGTGGAGCAGCTCAAAATAACATCGTGTTCTCGAATGTTGGCATAGTGTGTTAGGAACAATGTAAAGTTGGGATACAACACAGAAGTTGATTATACCCTGACTTTGCACTATTCCTGACACATTTTACCACTAGCTGACTTGTTGTATGCGAAGTCGATATGAGGCGACTTCAGTAAATTTTTTGTCCGCCCGACATGATTTGACATGATTTGCCCTGTCCCTAATAATTTTGCAAGTGATAAGTTGATTTGAACCGACTTCAATAGATTTTTCATGCAAAAATTTTGTTGAGCAAGGAAGTCGATTTAAGTCTACTTCCATTAAAAACAAAAAAAGGGCATTTGCATAACTAGATAAAAAATGAGGGAAGAACGTAACATCTTTCCTCTTTTATTTTATTTAGGTAAAAAACCCGTATATTACATTCCCTAGCTTACACTATTCCATCCTCCCAATTAGAAATAGAAATAGTTCAAAAATATGAAAGTAAATTGATGGAAATAATTTTTTTTGTGTGAAGTACATGTGTGACCTCTAGCAATAATAATAGTCTGGTTTCGTTGAAGGTAATCCTGAGGGAGGATTTGACCCTTGCATGCTCTCTGTAAATGTCTTCCAGGTGGAGTCCCCAGCATCAACATGGTACCGAAGATGCGAAGAAAAAATAGAGGAAGTTTTCCTGAATGAACAATCCACTATTCTTCAAGATAAAAGCAGAACACGTTACTGTCTCAATAGAATACAGTTAGGGTGTCAATCCCTTTAAAATAAAATCATTATTGGCGGACGGCCTTGGCATATCACGAACTCTCAAATCGCAACAACAGCAATGCGACAGTAAATTGTTGTTACAGCTCAAGGCAAAGTGGGATATGCTCACCGGATATCCCTTTATTCCTTCCTCTAGTTATAGTAATCTTCACTGGACTCACTGGGAATACGTCCCAGTGGCCCATGCAATTATTTTAAAATACTGATTTCACTATAAATGTACATGTGGTGAGGCTCCTAGTTTTTGCAAGCAAAAGCCACTTAGCAACAACATGATGAAGTGCCATCAGTACGAGAATTATGATCCCTCATTCCCCGACCATCCCGTTGTTGACCAATACCTCCCAGTTTGGGCTAACTTACCAGCCTTCCGGTCCAAGCCAGCCTTCATCTGGGCTCATCAGGACTTGTTGAACACATCACCCTCCCTTCTCACCTATGCTCAACTCAATGCCTCTGCTAACCAAATCTCCTCACAGCTACTCATTCCCTTACAAAGAGGTGACACTGTCCTTGTTTTGTGCTCTCCGGGACTCGACTTCGTTGAGGTCATCTTTGGGTGCCAAAGGGCTGGTCTTTTGGCCGTTCCTATCGTCCCTCCTCACCCTTCTTTTGCTAATGAAAATTATCACCACCTTGTAAGAGTGATCTCACAGACTAAGCCCAAAGCTGCCATAGCTCACCCCGATTACATATCAAGTATAAGACTCTTCGTGTCTTCATCCAATGACAACAAGAATCTTAAGCTTGCTGACATGCTGCAAAACATCCGCTGGATTTCCGTTGAGGATGTAAAACATGGAAACATCAATCCAAATTTAAGTAGCTGTGATTCCTTAACATACATTGGTTGCGGAGCTGATGATGTTTATTTGGTTCAGTACACTTCTGGTGCCACTGGGATTCCAAAACCTGTGCTTGTGACAGCTGGATCAGCTGCTCATAATGTAAGAGCAGCAAGGACAGTTTATGATCTTCATCCAAACAGTGTTATTGTTTCGTGGCTGCCTCAGTACCATGATGCTGGCCTCATGTTTCTGCTCCTGACAATTGTGTCTGGGGCTACTTGTGTTCTCACCTCCCCAACTGCGTTCATCAAGCGCCCGAGACTCTGGCTTGAATTGATGACAAAGTTCAAGGCAACATGCACTCCTGTTCCTTCATTCACTTTGCCATTGGTGCTAAAGCGTGGAGGCATAGACAAAGGAACTTTGCCTATAAATCTCTCCGCCTTAAGGAACCTTATTCTCATCAATGAACCTATCTACAGAGATACCGTTGAAGAATTTGTTTATGCTTTTTCGCCATATGGATTGAGCCCCTCGTCTATCTCACCTTCTTACGGGTTAGCTGAGAATTGTACCTTTGTTTCCTCTGCGTGGAGGAGCAACACTGACACTGGAGCCTGTTCTAGCTTTCATGATTTCCCAACTCACAACAAGCTCTTGCCAGTTGCGAGGCTGTCTAGGAACGAGGAGGAACCGCAGGAAGAAGACATGGACATCGTGGTTGTTAATGAAGAGACGCATGAGCCAGTTGAGGATGGTGTTGAAGGAGAGGTTTGGGTTTCTTCCCCAAGCAATGCCTCTGGCTACTTGGGACACCCTTCTTTAACTAGGGAAGTGTTCCATGGAAGACTGAGGAACATGGTTGGAAGGTGCTTTCTTAGGACAGGCGACACAGGCATCGTGAAAGGAGAGCGTAGCAGATATCTCTTTGTGACTGGTCGGTGTGAAGACGTTATCAAGCTCCAAAATGGTGAAAGGATTCATCCTCATTACATAGAAACTGCGGCTCATAACAGTTGCCCCAAGTTACTGAGAGGGGGTTGCCTTGCAGCGTTCAGAGTTTCTGCAACAGTTGCACTTGTGGCAGAGTTGCAGAGAATCGGAAAAGGAATGGATAGTGGGGTCTTGAGGAGCGTTTGTGATGGGATCAAAGAAGCTGTGTTGAAGAAGGAGAACGTGGAGGTTGGGTGGGTGGTCTTGGTGAGGAGTGAGAGCGTTCCAAAAACCACTTCTGGGAAATTGCAGAGATGGGCTGCTAAGGAGAAGCTTCTTTGTGGGAAAATGACAGTTGTGATGGAGATGAGGTTTGGAAACGGTGTTAGAAGAACAAAAATGGGTAGAAGAGTAGCTGTGGATGAGAACGAAGATCAGATAAATTGTTCATTTTTAAGTGCAGAAACTCGTAGCTCGCTACGCTCACTTCTCTGAGAGCAGCATTTAACAGCTCGAAAGTGTCGTTTCTTTCGATCAGCAGGTTTTTAATTACTTGTGTTATCATATAATTATGCAGATTTTCACTATGTAGTATATAGTTGTACAGCAGAAGATTTTCATTTTTTAATTCCATCGATCAGCAAGTTTGCTTAAGGGAATAAAGGGAAAATCTTTCATTTAGGTAATATTAAAAAATGTGACAAAACTCAATCGCGATACTTTTTCAGGAATTAGTTGGTACCGGGTGTCCCATATAAAACAAAAGAAAGTGTTTTATAATTTAATTACAAATAAGGGCCAAAATTTTATTTTTGCAAAATAAGTCTTCCCTACCTTTGGCTGAAATAGTACCCGTGCAAGCTTTTCTCGTGTCTTCCAAGATCCATTGAGGAATAAAAGATCTGGAGAGCAACGTCGATTTAAGAGAAAAATATACGACCATTATTAAATCTTTTTGCCCACTTCTTGCTTTGATATTTTTATGATTGTATCTTGTGCATGGATGGGTCAACTCATGGGTCAACTTATTTTAGTCATTGATAAATTTTTAAATCTTTATAAGTAGGTTGGTCTTGACCTATGTGGATTTTTGGTCTTGTAGCCTTTTGTAGTTGTGCATTTTTTGGTCCTATGAACTTTTTTGGTTCTGGCCCACATGGACTAGGGTCAAATAAGGGTGGACTGACTCATTTGACATCTCTTATATGTCTAATGAGCAGCACAGAAAATGCCATGCCTTCGTCGCTCCTCACCAAAGTGGCCATTGCTGTGCAAGAAATAAATATGGCTTCAGGCACAAAGCAGATTTTTATTTTTCATTTTTCGGTCACGATATTATGCAGATCAAGTCATAGCAACGAGAGCTCCGTTTTGTTTCTTTTTATTTTCTTTTTCTTTTTTTTTTGGGTCGAACTGCGTTTTCTTGCTTATAGTATGTTTTTAACCAGCCCATGACCAGAGCAAAAAAAAACCCAACCCAGGAGCGCTATGTGGAACTGGAGCCTGCACCGCAACGATTTTGGTGTACGCAACTGCAACGTATTCTTGCTTTCGTGTTGGCCAAGTTTTTTGGGTCAATAGAAAGTAAAAACCCATTTAATAAAAGAGCAATGTTTAGGCTGGCCTTCATTTGGGCCTTCCCTGTACTCCCCTTTTTAATTGTACACTAATTTAAGATGTCAAGGCGACCAAATAAAAATTCAATTGTTGTCTAAATATGTATTAAATAACTAATTTAGTGTCTATTTCAAAAACTGAACGACTAAAATGATTTTAATCTTTCGATGACTACATTCTTTGTAGTTAAGATCAGCTCTAAGCATTAAAATATCTTTTGTAAATACCTTATACCAACTCTAGTTGGCCAATTATCGTTATCGACTATTGCAAATTTATCTGGCTTCATCAAGCAACCTGGAACAAAATTCTGGTGTCTCCTTTTTCTATTTTTTCGTCTCTCTCCAATCAAATTTTATTATTTATTTAAATCATGAACAGTTGAGAAATTTTGATTAGATAAAAAATTATTAGTAATGTCATTATTATCCACATGATAAAGTTTTATTAAAAAGATAGTGAAATAGAGAAAAAGGATAAAAATTTGAAATTGCTTAAGAAGATTCCCTCATTTTATTTTAAAAAATATAAACTTTAAATGATAGAACTCATCACTTATAAAAAGAATAACTTATTTTGTCAACAAACTTTCACTAAAACAATACCAAATTTTTCACTATAATACTTAAGTACAGTTGGTGACTAGTTAGATTTTTTAAATATTTAGTTCCGATTTAATTCGTGACAATATTATTAAGAGGGTCTTGTGATAGAAAACAAAACCCACTTATGAGATAGATCTCTAATCTTCAAGGGAATCATTGTCTTCTTCTTGGGGGTGAATACTCTGGTTCCCAAAAAAAAAAAAAAACAATACCAATTTCCTTTTACAAAAGAAAAAAGAAAAACCAAGTTCCTTTGTTAAAAATATCTTATGCAAGTGACACCAAATTCCTCTAAAAACTAGTTCATCTTAAAACATAATTTCAGGCCAATTTGCCTGTACGTTAAGTTTTCATCAATCAGAGAACAAACCTGGCAATAGTGTATGTATAATTTATTTCAAGTAGGTATAACATAAGGACAGCAATATAGGCACCTTCGTTAACTCTCCATCAATCAATATAAATTGGTCAAAGGAAAGAACAAAAAACGACGGGTGTGTTGTTTCCTGAATGTGGACAACATCATCACCTTCCAAACATGGTTCTCAACTACAACATCATCACCTTCCAATCATGGTTCTCAACTTTGAACGGAAACATGACTGTGTCTATGTATGTTAATAGCACCAATAATAATTCATTTATTTGCTTAATGCAGAGTTTGATGTTTGATTTTTGTTGTCTATTGTGGGCCTCGGAATAAATCATCTACTGCAGCACCTTCAGCGGCAGCCGTGGGTGCATCAGCAGGCTCATTTGCGGACCATTCATCATCGTCATCATCAGTGAGTGGTGACTGTGCGGGTGCCTCTTCAGGTGCCCATTCAGTTTCCTCTTCTTCCGCTGAAGGTGCCAACTTAGGTGCCTTTGTGGTGGGTGCATCTGATCTTGCTTCCAATGGTGCATATGTTGCTTTTGACTTTGCTGGTTCAGGCGCATATGATCTTGGTGCTTGCGCTGGTGCCTTTGTTGGTGAGTTCTTTGGTGCCTGCGCTGGTGCCTTTGTTGGTGAGTTCTTTGGTGCCTGTGTGGGTGAGCTCTGTGCAGGTGCCTGTGTGGGTGAGTTCTGTGCAGGTGCCCCGGCAGGAGAACCTACATCTTGCGGTGGTCCTGCGGGGTATTCACCCACCTCACCAGTGAACAAATCTGCTTCTGGTGATGCTGGGGCAGGGGCAGGGTTCCTGATTGTGAGTGACAACAACAGTAACAGCAATTAGCGTATTGTTCATGTTAAGGTAAACTACACACAATTTTAACTTTAACCATTGTCATTATGAAACGATACTAATTTGATAGAGATGCAATTTTTTTTGTCTTTGGCGTCACAAGTGTACATTAAGCGAGTGGATATGATATCTACTGTTACTGTTCACTTATATAATATTACACTTGAATGAATTTCATTTAATAACCACGGGTTGCGTTGTGTATACTCGTTTTATTTAGATAGCGTACTGAACTCTTCTATTATTTATTATTGAAAATAATCACAAACTACTAAAAAAGATATCATTTTGATGATAGGAAATAAATGAGTCGATATAGGATCCAGATAAAATAAGTTCACCGGACCTTTTTATCTCGTAAGTTTTGGAAGAAAAAGAATGGTGGAAATCTTACTTTCCTGAAGAAGCCAAGTCAGACAAGGATGCTCCTTCGGTGGCGTTCTGAGCGGCACCGAGGAGATCTTTGATTTCTGATGCTCCAGCAGCGGCTGCAGCAGCATTAGCAACCTGGGAAGCATCAGCGCCACCTAAAGCTTTCTTAGCCTCGTCCAAAGTTTCTTGAGACAAACCACCGAAGCCACTCTGGCCTAGGAGATCCTTCCATGAATCATCTTGGCCCAAAACTGAACGGAATGGCAGAGCCAGCAGCAATGAAAATACCAAAGCAATTGATAACTTTGCCATTTTCCTTATTATTCCTTAATTCCCTGGAACCAAGGATTTAAAAAGAAACACGCCTAGACAATTTGTACACCAAGGGTTGCAGTCAGGTACAACTTTCTTTGATCGGAACTTGGTGTTTTTATATATACTGCACCAACCCGTTTTGGACTTGTGGTGTTGGCAAATTGAACCGCCCAGCTCCTTTCAATGGTAACGGGATTCATACAGGCGTTAAGTACCCGACTCTCACGGCAAATTTGTTATCTTAATTTGGAAATTTAATTTGTTCTCTCCTTTATTAATGTCTGATGGTAGGATTTTAGTTACTTTCTCAATATAGATCAGTATCTATGCTGGTATTGCAAAATTTCTTATGCAAAGCCTTCATTTCCGGCCTTCCTAGTTATATATGGTCACCAATTGGTGGTGGCTTTGCTCTCCGCTCGTAATTAATTTCGTATGCCATAAATAACACTTTTGTTTTTTTTTTAATGTAGAGTCAAAATAAATAAGCTGCATAAAGTTTCTAATACTTGAAAGTTATATTATATTTCTTCAAACTTGTTGCAAATTGCAATTGGGTGAATCAATATAGCGGGAAAAGAAATACATATCACATCACATAAACACAAGTTGCAAACTAAGACGCGGTTATGTTGTACTACTACTTATGTTTTGTACTGATCATGAGGTAGAAAGTACTCCACAGCTCTAGTAGTCTTTGCTTTACTGAAGATTCAGATTCCTCATTCGCCTGCCAAAGAAAATATATAGGGCGTTACAAAAATAAGAAAAGAAAACATTCGATCAGTGTATAACTGCGTGTACTGGAAAACTCAACCAGATCCAAGGATTTCAAGTAATTAGAAGCGGGGCAAAGAGGCTAATACCACTACTGGCGGCAAAAGAAAATGAAAAATGTTGATGCATGATGATTCGATAAGTATCAATAACAACAGATCGATGGACTGATAATAATATGTATGCAGTTAGGAGGTCTTTATCCAACCTAATAGTCATAGATCATGTGCATGTGATCTAAAACGTGATGGATTGGATTTCATGTGGGCTCTCTTTGGAAGATGGATTGAATTTCATGTGGGCTCTCTTTGGAAGTTGAATACTATATATATATATATATATATATAAAATAAAAAATCATTCATGGTTTCTTCGATGGACCGCATGATCTTACAGTTGGAACTGGTATGTACATAGGATAACGTTATAGTATTTATAATGAAATTGGCAATGTAGGGTATCCAGTACTCTGCCAAATTAAGTTACAAGTTGTAAGCACCCCCTGATGATCCAATACTCAACCCTCCCCATTTTAGAAAGCTCCTTGCAATGAGAGCAATTTTGCTGCATTAATCTTTCAGCTGGTGGGGAGCAGAGAGTAAATGATGAAAACACGCAGTGGTTAAGATAGAGATATAGATACAGATCTTTGATATTATTTCCCTGTATTTTCACTTTACTTCTGGATCAGGGGTACACAAACGAAAACATTCTAATAATAACAAAGTAGATAGTCAAAGATAAGTAATTAATAGGTTTATTGATGGCTAGTTCTCGTCCTGGAACATAAACCTTATATATGGCATAGAAACATGATAATATTATATTACTAGCTAGCACTGAAATGAAGTCATTCATGTGATTGCATTGCATTACCTTTGGTCATAGTCATTGCCCATCTGCCTGCTTCCGTTGATGCCAGCACCTCTGTACCTGGGAATTGGGATTTGATCACGCTCTATTCGAGTCACATCCTCCTTCAGGATCTCATAGTGCCTTTTCACCTCTTCTACGGATTTCCCACCAACCGCGTTGGCCACATTTTGCCACCTGTGTGGATCGTCCGGGCCATGAACTGCAAGAGCATCCTCAAAACGACTGTTCTCTTCTTTTGTCCAACCCATGCTTGCTAGCTAGATATACTTTAGTGAACACGAACAAGCTAAGTCTCACGAAAAGAAATTATAAGAACAAAAGCAATTAATTGTGATAGGAGTAGAAAAAGGTGTAGAAGAAGAAGAAGAAGAAGAGAGAGAGTGGTGATTAATTATGAGAAGAGACAGTGACTTCTTGACGTGCCTCAATCTAGCTAGAGATGTTTGCTTATGACCAAAGATTTGGCCTTCTAGCTCCTTAAATAGGGGAGAGCCAAGTGGGTGTTATGCAAGTTGGCAAATACCTCACTTTAAGGGTATATTTGGTCGAGGAGTGAAAATGAGAGTAAATTTTTTTATGATTGAGTTTTATGTGTAGTTTTACATATAGAATTCAATCAAGGAAAACTTACTCCTATTTTTAACTTTCGAATCAAACATATAATCAGTGATTGAACTAGAAGTGATTCCATTTCCCACCTGTTAGAATGGCTCCGGGTCCTGGGGGATGTGCGGGCGGTCGAGTACCCTTTAATTTCCTTTATGCGTACTATGACTGTGACCTTTAAGGTGGCCCATTGCATGTTTCATATTATATCATCAGCATTCAGCAAGTAGAATTTCTTCAAATTTTTACAACCTGGTAGTGATGGGGATTAGATACCCATACATATTGACACAGATTTTAGATATTATTCGCTAACAATATAAGCCTCCGCCCACACTAAAAAGCAAAGCTATGATATTCTGGGTCTCTTCTAGTGAGGTAGCTAGAATAATTATCACATCACTTATTTAGCAACTTGAAGTAATATACTTTGTCCATAACCATTAATATAGATATATGAAATCAAGAATAATTTCCAGTATATATATATATATATATATAAAGAAGAAAGAAGAAAGAATAATGTCCAGTACGTTCTGCTAATTGGTGAATTGCATTGCTCCACAGCTGGATGAAATGAGTTAACATTAATTTGTAGTGTCGAAAATTGGAGTTGGAATTCGTGTTATGATATTCTCAGCACTTTAACTAGCTTGGGTTACCTCACTTCCTATTCAATATATAAGTGCTTGTTTGATCAAATTCGGATGTTTGAACTGAAAGACACAACGTGCCTAAGAGGTGGAGGCGTATCTGGTTGAACAGTCATCGGCAAGTGTACTCTCTTTGATTGGAAACTAAATAAATAAATTTGATAAAAAAAAAAAAAAGATCGTTTAACGAGGAAAATGAGTCAAAGGAAAAATAACTGACGAAACTGGAGAAAATAGGATCACGTGAATACTTTTAAATGTAACTATTTAAAAGGCTTTTAACCATCAAAACGTACGAATTTTGAAGATACGTATATATAAATAACGCTAACTTAGCTTTCTATCACTTTTACAAATTCTGCAGTGAATAGAATAGTAAGAAGACAAGCAGTCAACCATCAATTATATACTAGGCATCATTGATAAGGTATAGAATAGAATCTGTTGGATGCCCAGTGCCCAGTGTCTCTGGGTTGGAAGTGGGACAGGTTGAACGAGCCAGCCACTGAACTTGTCTCCTCGCTTCTTACTGACTCCTACGGCTTGGGGATACTACCTCAAGCTAAGACGGGCACGGATTGTTACTTGCTTATTCCAACGAAGTGGACCTTGGTTGAGGAAGATGACATATATTCATGCCAAAGCATATTCTTGACTGCTTTGCATCGCGAATTTGATCTTTTTTCTTTTAGACAAATCTAGTGCTAGAATCCTTATCATTCAAGTTGACAAGCCAATACGAAGACCAAAATTGAAAAATGAAAAGCCAGAACAGAAGATCTTCTAGACTATCATTTGCCATTGTCATTTTGTTATTTTTAAAATTTATATATGATTATTTTCATAAATTTTCCAACTCTTAAATAAAATTTAACGCCCCTGCTTATAGAAAATAAATAAATAAATAAAATAATTTAATGCCCCGTTTTGCTTTTTTTTTTTCAGTCTGAAAAATCGGATTTCCCATAATTTTCCACTACTTATGTTCTAAAAATTATAATTGAGCCAACATATGAGTAGCCTAATTACCAAAAGTGATTAATACACATTAAATCTGGTTTGAGATCTGAGATTTGTGAAAAAGTCATTATAACCATTACTTATATCATTAGAAAAAGATTAATCGACAAGGATGAATTTATTAATCATTTTTCCTTTGATATCCGTAAGGTAAATTCGAATGAGATTCTTCCTTTTTTTTCTGTTTTTTTTTTTTCGGTGACAAGAGGATGTGGTCTCAACCCTGGACTTGAACTTGATTCCGACCGTGCTTTAGGCAACAATTGCACCACGTAAGTTGGCCTCAATCCGGATTTTTTCTTGGGTCGGGATTTGAATTTGGTTGATATAAAAGAAGCCAGGTACATAAGAACGGCCCAAAGATAAGCTCAAAGCACTGGCCCAGCACCTTGACACAACCAAAACAGCTCAAGGGATTTGTTTTTTTTTTCCCCCCAATTTTGTTTAATTGAGTGGTGAAAACGGGAGGAATTTTTTCATAAATAAATTTCATGCAAAATTTTACACAAAAAAATTTTCCATAAAAATTTATTCATCATTTTTATCCCTAACCAAACACATCATAAGGGTAAGAGCAAAAGCTAGAAGCATCTATTAACAGAATTTGTGTAAGGTTCACAGACTGCATATTGGTTTGCCCACTCATATTCACTTATCACTACTACTAACGAGACGTTTGTTTTGGGGTATATTTAATTATTTCTGATAATAGATAGTTGGAAATGATGTATTCCTATGTTTGTTATAAGTTTTATAAAAAAATTTCCTGGTATTAATTATTCTATGGAAGAAGATTTTCCTATAATTTAGTGAAATCTCATTCCCAAGTTGAAGGGTAGGTAAAAAAAAAATTCATTACTTGGAAGTCATAATTATTAAGCACAATTACTAAACAATCCATCAATTATTTGACTTTTTCTCTTTTTATGATTGTGTTAAGGATATTTTAGAAATTATAACATATATTCTCAGAAATATAGATTATAAAATAAATAGGTTTTAAATTTATTCCTAGGCATTTTAACAAATAATTTTAGAAATGTTTAATGTTAAACAAATAATTTTTCAAAGATACTCAAAAATAATATTATCCGAAATATCATTTTTACATTCTAGAGAACTTAATTTCAAACATTGAAACAAACATTCCTAATAAATGAGGCTTGTTGGCCAAAAAACTAGGAGTGCAGAAGTTACTAGGTAGTTTTTTTTTTTTTTTTCTTTGGTGTGGATCAACTAGTTTAAAAATCATGACCAAAACAAGGCAGAGTCTTATGTGGGAGTAATAAGTTTGGGACCATTGGATAATATAATAATAAGAAGTAAATTAACAAAATTACTTTTATATCCCTCTATTTTATTTTTTTTCTAATTTCTCTCACCACAGGCGATCCACCCACACCATCCTGCAAAGAACCCATGACCATTCCAACCACCACTCCACTCCACTCATGATTTGTTTAGTTTTGTACATTGACAACCTCATCCTAATGTTCTATCAAATTTGAAGGTCATTTAAAAATGTTTTGTTAGATTTGATTTTTATAAGCACATCCCAAGAGCAGCCATGGTGGGTGACAACGAGGTGGTCGATGGGTGGTTGCAAGGTCGCAGGTGAGTGACAACCAGCTTAGGCAGAAAGCCTTCCATTCTCACAAGCGAGTCAGACCAGTCCTCGACACGAGACTCCGAGGTGGCGAGATTGTGGTCCTTGGAAACAACATAGTTGGAATTGGCGGGGTTGGACGAGTCGACTCACTGATCAATTGAATCAACCCAGATCTGGACCGACCGAGTCTACTATGTTACCACATCATATCTCAAGTGTTTCCTTGAATATTTGTGTGACGAGTGTTTGGAGACTAATGGCATTGAAGGTTGGCATATGGGTACATATGATCTCTATAGAGAACATTGCCTTCCTATTAGCTCCTGGGTTCGGAATCAATTTGTGACCTTGGATTGTAAAATTGTGCAAAGGAAAACTCGCGAATGGGGTGGAGTTTTGTTGGAAGGGGATGTGAGACTATGCAGACGCTGTTGGGGAGTGGGTTGTAGTTGGGGTGGCGACAAAGGTGGTGGTAGCAAATAGAGGCATAGCGTTAGGACGGTGGCAAATGGCAGTGGTGGCCAGCAGCGGTGATGTAAGTGGATGGAGGTGGGATGGTGTAAAACAGGGGTAAAATAGACAAATCATGTAGAAGTATCTATTTTATATATTAAAATATAGATATAATTTTATATGAACTCATTTTTTATAACATAAAAGTTTTATCTAAACCATTGGATTATAATTTGAGTGGTCTAGATTCAGTTACCATAAGGCTACAAACACACTTGGAACCATTTAAGAATTCGAAAACTAGTTTAACAATAAAAAGGGGAACTCAATGTGTAATGGTCCAATTGTTTGATAGTGTGTATAAAGATTTGTGCTGTTGTGCATGATGTTTGAGGGAAAAATTGTGTGTGGAAATATAAGGGCTTTTTTGGTTTCGATTTTTATTTTTAATTTTCAGTTTTTTAAATTTTATAAAAGAAATATTAAAAATTAAAAATTAAAATTAGATTTTATAGTTTTCATAATTTTTTGTATTTCTTTTACCTAATCTAGAAAATAAAAAATGAAAGCTAGAAACTGAAATTTAACAGACATCAAGGATTTATTTGATTTCAATTTTCAATTTTCATATTCAGTTTTTTAATTTTTAAGATTCTATGAAGGAAATATAAAAAATTGATAATAAAATTTAAAAACTGAAATTTATAATTTTTAGTATTTCCTTCATAAAATTTAAAAAATCGTAAAACTGAAAAATAAAACTAAAAATTCAAGCCGAATATGCTCTAAATGATTGCAATTATACTTTGCAAAATTAAATTGCGTGCCTTGCAATAATTAGAAATTTTATCTAAACTTTATAACAAAAATTTTCATCAAAATTTTCTATCCAAAATAATCTATTATAATTATTCTTTAGATAAATAAATAAATTATATCATTTTATTTCATTTATCAATAACCTTGATTTCCATACAGGTTATATATATTTTCCTTGATAGTTGGCATATCATATTTTGAGTGAGACTAAACTTATGTGAAACATTGTATCTTCAAACATAGTTAATTTGGATGACCACAAAAGACGTGGCAGACTGGCAAAACTACGTCAGCTCCATTTTACGCGCTCAAATGGTGATGAGAATGGGAAATACAAGTACTGGCATGACCCAATCGGTTAATCCGTTTGGAGACAGTTGAACATTGGATCAAATTTATTTATTTTATTTTATTTTTCAAACTGTTGGCTAATGAGTAGGGCAAGTGAAATAGTAACTTTACTAGGGGGTGTGCCACGATAGGTTAGGTTAGGCCATGCCGGATAAAATCTAAATCCAACCCGACTTAAAATTTTAAATCAAGTCAATTTTTAAATTTGAATCTGGTTCGATAATTTAATTATATACGTACTAAATTGTACTGGATCACTCCGACATTTAAATAATATATGAGAATTTAAATATTATATATAATAAAGTTATAAAAGTTTATAAGTAAGAAACAAAATTTACTAGATATTTTACAATATAGGTTTTAAAATAAACTATATAAATATAAAAATAATATTAAGTTATGTAAAATCTATTAATTGAATATTAAAATCTTAGTATTTTTCACAAATTATTATAAAAATTATTTGACTTCAAGTCGGGTTGGATCAACTCGACGTATGACCTAAACCTAATCCGAATAGTATACCAGATTAAATTTCAATACCTGAACTCATCCCAATAAGTTTCGAGTCAGATCGAATTGACGAGCCGGGTCGGATTATGAATACCCCTAAACTTTACCGGCGTATCTTGCCTTAGATTCACTTAATTCATTGTGTTTTTTCATGAAAAATAGTTTATAATCCTGCAAAGCCTCAACCCGTTTTTGACTCACCATAACGGGTCAGGAGTCGGATATGTACTATTTTAAAAATTTTCTTTATATAAATATAATATTATTATTAGATGATGAAAGGGTAATATAGAGGATTGGAGAGAAAATTGAATTATCGAAAGACATAAAAAATTTTAATTTTAATATTTTTTTAATTTCAGTGCACATTTAAAATTGATGATTATTTTAGGATAGAGAGGGTAATGGGTAATTGCTACTCCTTTCATTCTTTATTAATAGTTGTATTAAAAAATTGAGACAATTTAGTATATTAAAAAATTAATGTATTTAATCACAAATACATTAACCTTTAAATGCATTAAATTATCTCAATTTTCTATTATGGTCATTAATAAGGAATGGACGAAGCAATGGATAACAAAATTAAACATCTTAAAAACAAAAAACTGCCAGCGATTTGCACCTTGTTTTTGAATCCGTGGGCTGCCTGAAACCTGAAGCCTACAATATTTAATTTTTTATTATTAATGTTTGATGCCCAAGCAACTGGCAGGATATTCATCGTTATCGCAGGACTAGGATCGGATCGGCCTCATCAGCGTTACCGCTTAAGCTGAGCACCCAAAAACTTTTGAATGTGACTCACCCCTAATCCATTCACCACCAATAAAAATTAAGGGATAAGAACAAATTACGAAATCTACGCGGAGCTTGCACTTATATAAAGCACTGAAGGAGTACTGTGGCTTACTTATTATACTACCGAGTTTTTTATTTTTCATCACACATACAAAGAAATTCAGCAAAAATGGGTTCTCTTATGGCAGGATGGGACTCTCAGACCTTGGATCCTAAGTTAGGTACTGATTATTAATTAAATAGTACTAGTTTCTTTCCTCTTATGTTTAGTTTAATCCACCTTTGGTGGACTTGAGATAAAGTGCTAGTGATTTCTGATGTGAGAAATTAAACTTTTTACTGTTTCAGTGACACGTAAAAGGAATCGGTCTCTCACCAAAGAGGAAATTGCTGCTTACTGGAAGACAAAGAAGGAGATAGAGGAAGAACACCTCAGAGCTGTTTCCAATTTACCAGAGACTACTCAGGTTTGATATTGACATCTATACATACATATGTACCTCAGTTATGCACTAATTATGTTCATAGGGGTGTTCAAGAAAAATAAAAACAAAAAAGAAAGAAAACTGCTAATCAATTGTGATTTGTGATGTTTAATTTATAGACACCTGGACAGGCCAGCAAATACGAGGAGTTGGAGAAGGAGTGCAGAAAGTCAAGTGAAGTGCCCTTGGCCCGAAACATAAAGGGGTCCTTGGATACGGATGTTGACACCAGTTTGGAGGAGCTTATCAAGGAAAATAGCTGGTAATTTAACCTGCGAATTATAATTGCAAAAATAGCCCAATTGCTTTTTTTTTTTTTTGTATGTGTTGTCCTATTATATATAGTAACCCTTAAATTTTTATCACATGGAATTTTTATTTTGAATTATTATATGGTTGGATGAATGCAGGTGGACCAAGAGCAGCTGGGCGTTTCTGAATGAACCTCCAGTGACTGAAACTGCTTCCAATAAGTATGCATCGCAGTTTCATGTAGCCAACTTTGGATCATCAAGATTAAACCCCGGCGGCGATGGAATTAGTGCTTGATATATACGAGCCTCTCTCATGTCAATCCTGAATATAATATACAGGGATATAGTTGGTGTTTATATATATAATATATAATATAGACACGAATACACAACCACCTTATTATATATGTCTGCATTTTGGTTTAAATTTCTAAAATTATGGTTTGAGAACAAACTTCAAAAGAAACTATTCAAAGTCCAAAATAAATATGCTTAATTTGTTTGCGTTGAACCAGCCCACAGCCGTAGGCTTCTGCCTTTATGCCTTCTGCGACCTGCTTCCTGTTTTGCCAGTAGTAATTAATCCTGCAGAAAAAAATCTATTTTCCTGGTTTGTTTGAACTTTATAGATAGTATTGAATAAATATCATTCTAGATTTAGCATGATATTTGTCCACCACTAAAATTTTAGCATGTAATTATCAACTAATTTATAATATTAACTTGTGTCGTACTCGTACCTTACAGATCGAAACGTATTTCGAGCTAAATCATTTATCAATAATAATTTTTAATAAACATTAACGCAAAACAAATATTGTTAGTGTAGAGTAGTTCCTTCAGTTAATCAACATTTACTTCATATCTACTTAACAATGTTTAGCATGTTAATTGATATCAACAAAAGACTTGATACATACTTAGTGAATAGATAGCTGTTAATGCTATTAAAAAAAATTAAGTAATAATTTTTTGGATGGAAAAACATATTTATTTATGAGAATAAGTTTAACATAATATCAACGTAAAATATCTTAATTACATAGTTAACTAAAGATATGTCTTTTTATATACTAACCAATGATGTATTATTAATATTATAAAAAATATGCAAACTTTTATTAAATTAATAATGGTACACACATGCATGTAGTGTGTGTGTGTGTTTGCTATTCTTTATTATTTTTCGTGGGTGCCAAATGTAAAAGGCAAAATGCTAAAACAATAGATACATTGGACTTTCTGGGCTACTTTTGAAATCCAATAAAAATATTGTTCATTTGTTTATGGTTAATTGATTGTTTAGGCATTGGATTATTAGGTAAGTGATTGAATCAATAGGTTATTGGTTGAATCAAATTTAAATAAATAAATATATAATAATATAATTTAAATAAGTATTTAAATATATTATCATTTACATACTATAACACAAAAGTATAAGTAGTGTAGTAGTAGAGTGCCTTCACTCCTTTGGGACAAAGGATTCCTTAGTTCCCTTTATGCTGGGGACCAAGGTTAGTTTCCTCCTAGTATTATGTACCAATTTATCCTTTTGTTATTTCAAAGTTGGCCAAGGATTAGTTGGTCCCCCAATGTTGGAGACGAACGTTTGTCCCTTCTATGTAAATGGATTTCAAATGTTGGATGGCCAAAATTTTTCATCAAACGATTCAATTCTAAACACATGGGTTTTGCAATGAATTTGTTAATGAGCCCCTATCATTTACAGTATTTGCCCCTGTGGCCTTTGTTTTGTGTAGGAATATTAAGGCCACGAGTAGGGCGTCTCCACTTGGGCAATTTACTTCACCTCTTACTTCGTCGTGTCTACCTTCGATGTGAAGACCTTCTAGTTGTCGGACGTCTCTACTGGCTCCATGATGAAGATCCTCTATGGCCACACCAACTCATAGTCTTTTGTGTGAATCTCAACCCCTAATCCAACCTCATCATTTCTAGTTCCTTCAACATGACCATTAAGGTATCAGACATCACGCCTCCAAAAATTGTGCTCGCTTATTTCGATGCTGTAGATGCGTCCATTAGACATTGTATGAAAACTCTCAACAACAATAAGAACCCCCTACTTTCTTTGTTAAATTCTCCCCCAGAGGCAAGACCATCCTCGTTTGCATCCTCGTTCTCATCCAATGATGAGAACACCATGGCATGGTATTTAGAACTCAATTCAATTCATTTCACGAGCCTGTTTGTTTCGTCCTACTTTAACATTTGTAGAAAAAGAAATTTGATTTCAATTGTTAATCATGTCAAAATTTGGTGTTCTTAGAGCTAGAGAGCCATGATATTATTAGTCATATTCAATATGGTGAAGATTAGTGGTAGGAATATGTCTAAGTTTAAACTTAAAGCCAAATATAAAGGAATTTCAGATATTTCAAATGATATAAACAACAGATGAAGTCCCTATATCCCAAAGATCAATTTAATCCTGAATATGACATGTTCAACAACAATCAGAAGATTGGATTAGAGTACATGGAAGGGCTAAGGAAGAAGATAACAAAGTCATAAGCATTGCCAAACCTGTCATATAAAATGCCAACGCAAGGGATCAGAGAGAAATCCAATAGAGAAAGTCAGGAGATTTACTCCTCCTATTTCATCATAGATTTTCTGTGTCATGGGCATATATTGGCTAAGAGGAGCGTCTATCCTTGTCTTAGTAAAGTATTGGACTAAACAATTCATCACAGCTAAGCCCATACATAAGGACCCGTAAACATACCAACAATAAACAGTGCTTAACAATAATTAGCCTAATAGCAACAATAATCACAAATTATTGGGCTTAAATAATAAACTCTACTTGTTTGACATCAAATTAATTTGGGTCTAAATTAAATTCAACTTTGATTTACGTCAGTTCACAAAATTATTCCAACAATCTCCCACTTGGACAAAATAAATCAAAACATTATAAAACAATACCCAAATAAATTTACAATATATGGGAGTAACATATAGAATGTCAAAACTAAATAAGCACTTCAAACCAAATGGTCCGGAATGGGATAACAAACATCTCAACAATATAGAAAATTATACTCGAAGGAGTATTGACATCATACATGCAAGATGCTCAATTCCCAGCGACCCAACAAAATGTAGTATACAAGTAAATGGGATGCATAACAAAATTGGCATAACAATATGTGATCCTATTGCAATTCCCAATCAAATGGCCTAGCATTCGCCCAAGGTGCTACATGAGATCTAACAAATCTCAGCACAATAACAAAATGAAATTGGGTCCAAAAGATCTCATAATGTGCTATATTAATATAAGAGTATGCATAACATCATCACTAAAAACAAATAATAACAACACAACAGCAACAGTAATATCATCAATAACAGCAACAACAACAATAAAATATGATAGCATAAGCATCCAGCCCAAATGCTCTAAGATTTAACAAAATATCTCCAGATGACAACAAACTAAAAATGTGTCCAAATATTCCAACAATTTTCCATTATACCAATTATATCGATAATTTTACTGCACAAGCTTAAATGACAGTAACATATAAGGTCATAATAAATATACAAAATTAGCTCCTATTAACCCAAAATGCCAAAGAGACCTATGTAACCGATAATAAACTTTAATGGCTAGCCTTTGGCTAGGCGATCAACAAAAATATAATGATAATAATAATGCATAATTCTCCCATTAATCCAATACATTAAAAGTTCACATTCCCATTAGAGGTCACAAAATTTCAAAATACTCTATTAATGGTACAATAAATAGTAGTGGGATCAATGATAACTCTATAGTAGAGTACTCAATGTAAGTTTGAATTTATCATTATTCTCTCCAGCAACAAAAGTACAAAATAGAAAGACACAAGAGTGCATAGTCATTTATGTTTATAATAGAATCTCACAAAATTGTTTAACATACTTTGTCTAAATGATTTGAGGAGATCACCAATGTCCAATTGACATTGTACAATAAATATCTCCTTTCTATCATCACAAACTAATAATCAAACGCTCATTTGAGCACAAAACAAGTTGCTAGCGAAAGCATTTTATACTTACAAACTAATAGTAAGGACATAACAAAACATAAAGTCTCTAACTCTCACTATAACAAAATTTTAACATTAATCGGAGTAACATCATGAGACAATAGAGACTCATTAATATCCTTTATATAGGTTTTACACAATACAGCAATGACAGAACAAGGGAAAAAGAAAACCATATAACAAAATATTATAATAAGCATAAAATTAATTTGGTTTTCTCGTGTTTAATTAATTGGGTGATTAATTGAACTAGAGTCCCTGTATCATTGCAATCCCACCAAAAGGTCCCGCATCACAATATACAAAACTTTCTAACATGACCGAGAAAAAATAATAACAACCATATAAAATCCTTAAATAATTTAATTCAAATTATTTTCTTTATCATCCAATGATTATGTCAAATAATGTCATACTGAAGAGTATATCCATTATCTACACAACCCAACAACATTTGTAATCCAACACAAAAATTATATCAAATAATGTCACATTGAAAAGTATGTCCACTATCTACATAATCCAACAATACTCACAAAAGATTTATAAAATATTGGAGTGCTACAAAATTGCCCAACAAACAAGTAATTACTCCTAATATTATTGAGGAGCTAATGTTCATGCACAACAAAATCATACCGTTAGATCTAGTACCTAGAGGATATTGAAAACTCTTAAACCATGATTATCAAGTCATTAAGAATTATATTAATAAAGACTAATCGAATGATAAGTTCATTATCAATATAACTCTTAATGCCACAACAATTGCAATATTATTCAAAAGCAATAGTCTTAAATTAGCCATCATAGGCAAAAACTGTGCAACCAAAATGGGAGTAAAACTAAAATTTTATTATATTCAAGAAAATACTCGCAATATCCAGAAGAATATACAATAAACAACTAGTATAAGATTATGAGCTAAAACCTCTCAAAATAAAATAACATTGGCTATAAAACAAAGCATATAGAGATTTTTCAAACTCAATTATTTTCTTATTTCATATTGGTGCATTACGTCACTTCAAAATAACTTTCTCTTTATGTCAAGTGGGATTTTAGCCAAAATCAAAAAACATTATGACTATATGTGTAAATAGTGGAAACATACCTACAATAAACAGTGCTTAACAATAATTAGCCTAATAGCAACAATAATCATAAATTATTGGGCTTAAATAATAAACTTTACTTGTTTGACATTAAATTAATTTGGGTCTAAATTAAATTCAATATTGATTTATATCAGTCCACAAAATTATTCCAACAAAATATCCTTGAGTTTTAACAATTGGCTGATTTAACTTGATAAAAACTCTTTTGTAACTGTTCAAATTTTGTTTCTTCTTTTTTCAGTTGAAGTTCTATCTTTTTTTTGGATTTTAGTTAATTTGATTTTATAGTTTCTTGCTGGTTTTGCAGCAATTTCTCTAATATCTTTAATGAAGAGTGGTTCATTAATTCTCTAGCTAATGATGTAAAAATCATTAATAAGCTTCCCAACAAATTAGTTAATGCAAACGAAATGGTCATGTGGTTCAAAAGCTGGTCTGGTATGGATTACTATCAGGAATGAGATTGCTGCCATGTGGCATATTACAAAGTATGTTCCAGTAGTATTAAAGGCTTGGGGTCTTCGAGGAAGGCCAGTCGGGCATATGCATGGAAACTAATTGCATTCCAGCATTTGGACTTCACAGCTGATAACAACATAATAGGAAATGGAGATGCAAGATGTCACGACCCACCTATGGAGTGTGACCGGCACGTGAGGATTTGGGTCCCCACGGAAGCCTCTGGTAACGTAACTGACTAATATAAATAATCCAAATTTATTCAAAATATCTCAAGTTCAACTAAAACTTTAATAATATGAAATTGTTCTCAAAACATAAATTCTGAACATAAATTTGCATAAAATCCATATTCTAGGCCAAAGCCAAACATAACAAAACAATTAACAGAAATTCTGAAAATATATCATGCATGTCCGGGGATCCTGCCTACACAATTTATTGGAGCACTACTAGATTGACATAATTGACAATAAGCTCCACTCCAAAGCGAAGCTCACCAAGGAAGCTGTAGCACAACTACTGAGGATCCTGTGGTACAACTGAAACTGTAGTTGTATCTGTAGGGAAAGGAAAAGAGAGGGGTGAGTTCATCAAAACTCAGTGAGCGAGCCTCCACTCACAACCCACACGGGACAATAACAAAATACATAACATATACATGCAACTGATGTGAAATATATTACATATATAATTACATATAAATTAACTTAATCTATGGCAATAACTAGTAGAGAAACATGAATTATTCTATACATAATTATCTGAGCTGAATAGCTAAATCTGAACCAATGGCTAATCTGATGGGCACCTAACTAGGTCCCATAAATGGACACCTCACTAGGTTCCTTATTGTGGGTGAGCTAATCCTCTAGCGGACCACTTGGTACGAAGGTTAACGATCAATCCTGCGTAGTTAACTCATTGATCATTTTCACTAATTAATATAAAATAATTTGTTCATAAACCAAATAAATATAAAAGCTCTGAATTCATATAATTCTAACAATTTGACTGTAGCATAACTGAGATTCTAAAATCATGCCCAAGGGATCACCAGCTTGTAGACATAGTGATTTCAGTAATAAATAGAATATGTATCTGACAATTGTTATAAATTATACTTTATTCAACACTTTCAATAAATCATATCTAATATTCTAAAATCTTCATAGGAAATACATAGTCTGAAAATATGATAATCAATATTTCTACTGTAAACATTAAACTGAGGTCTCACAATTTCATAAACTAGGAAAAAGATATTCTATAACACGCAAGGTATCAATTATGGTCCCATGAGTTTTTCTAAAATGATTAATTTTCATGATAACTGTAAAAGTAATAATATTTCTAAAATAGGCATAATTATAGTAATATATTCTCTTGACATAAATCATTCTAAAATTTCACAAATAATTTATATAATATGAAAAAAATATTAATAATGACCAAAAGTATGATTATGAGTTTAAACCCACTCACCGTTGGTAGTCATGAGTGTGCTTCTACTAATAACTTTACTCTGAAGTATTTGAATGGTACAAATAACCAATCTCACAGATTAAAAGAAAAGAGCATCACAACATCCCAAGAGAGGATTAGCTAGGCTTACTGAAGCTCGGCCATGAAGATCATGAGCTTGACAAGAGATGAGTTCGGCCAAGAAGAAGTTTGATTTAGAGGAGGTGTGACTTAGAGGAGGTGTAAGCAAAACTTAGCAAAATGAAACTAAACATTTCTTACACATACACACTCCTACACTCATATATTTATACACAAATATAATAATCATGAATAATATTAGTGCTATTTGTCTACACTTAATAATAATAATAAATATTAATAATGCTAACTACACTTAGTAATTATAATGTTAAATAATAATAATGCTAACTTCACTTAGTAATAATAATGTTAAATAATAATAATGCTAGGTACACTTAATAATAATAATGCTAATGCTAGCTACACTTAGTAATTATAATGTTAAATAATAATAATGCTAGGTACACTTAATAATAATAATGATAATGCTAGCTACACTTAGTAATAATAATGTTAAATAATAATAATGCTAAGTACACTTAATAATAATAATGATAATGCTAGCTACACTTAATAATAATAATAATTATTAATATTAGTGGCATATATCTAGACTTAATAATAGTAATAACTAATATTAATGCTAACCACACTTAGTAATTATAATGTTAAATAATATTAGTGTTAGGTGCACTTGATAATAATAATAAATAATAATAATAATAATAATTAAAAATAATTATAATTTCTTTATTTAGGATATCACACAAGAATTGTGTATAAGGGTACGATGCCTAATAGGGATCAGGTTGCTTTGAAAATGCTTCCAGTCTTTTATGATAAATAATGGGCACCTACTTTTTCCTTTATACAATAGCTTTGTTCCTATCCCTATCCTCCAATCTGAATCATCTTCATGATATTGCCTTAATACTAATGCATAAAATTCCCCATATGAGTGATTATAAATCACTTTGAACTCAATGAAACAAAATGACATTTGGATTGTTCCGTACATATTCCTTGTAATGGATCAAAAGTCTCCACCTTCACCTTTCATCCACAATCATTAGTATTAATAATCAAGTTGAAAATCAAACAAACTAAACATATTTTTACTTCTATGAAACAACAATTTATGGCTAGCATGGTTTTCCTAAGGCCAATTATTGGACATAAAATTGCTTTATAATAAAATGAGCATAGACTCTGAACAAGTTAAAAATGATTTTGTTTTTATAATTGCATAAACTTTGGGTTTAAGTCACATAAAGTTGGGGGATTGGTGGATTAATTTCCTTTTTCAAAAGAATGAAACTGCATACGACTAATAATTTTATACTTGATGCTATGAAGCTTGTAAATTTCCATAGGCATGTGTTTTCTATTCGGTAAGGTCATAGTCATGTGTTTAATAAAGCTATACTATTTGTTATAATTAATGTGTTGTGGGATTGGCAGCTTGAAATTTATATAGACATACTTTATTAGTTACAAATATATTCGTGATTTCATCCAAGCACTGTGTGCCAATTACACACTTAGGGCAATACTAGTACCCCTCAAGCAGGTTGTCGCTTGCAATTTCGACACGCCTCAAGTGGTATGCAGCAGGGTGTTAGACTTCACTGCAACTACAATATCCTCTAACTCAAGTGGATTGCAAAAATAATAAAGTACTGGATGATCTTAAACAATGATAAATAGAAGAGTTCAAGAACAAGCTTAATAAAGTGCTAATATTAACATTGAAAAAGCAATAATCATAGTCCAAGTGGGCATAAAAAAGTACGTAGATGTGTCTTCAAATAGAAAGGGATGTCGAGTCGTCAACCCTCTACCAAGGATGGATTTCAAAACATGATTTTGGAACTTGTAAAACCAGTAGCATATCACAACCATCAACCAACATTAGAAAGCTTCTAATGTGCTACTCTTAATACACGAGAATGGCCTTACTCGCTGCTTGGTGATAAAAGGGCTCCTTTGAAAATATTCACAACTTATACTGTTTTTAGAAAAAGGAAGGATGGAACATTTTGTTATTTTCTAAGTATATCCAACGTTGGTCCCCAACTAAGGGTGAATCAACTAATCATGTGCCTTAATCGTGTGTCTTCTCTTTCATATGGCTAGTTCAATGAACTTATCTGTCTTTTTCGTTGTCATTCCACCTGTCTTCGTCGATGTCATTGTTGTCTTCACTGCCACTATCCCCCTTTTGCCTCGACACCACCTTTTCCCACCCTAACCTCGTGTCCCCCACCCTGCACAAATGTTAAAAAAAAAATGATTGTGCAGATTGAGATGATAATAACAATAGCAATGGTTTGCATAGCCCCTTAGAATCCATGACATGTCCCTTGATTTTTGTCAGTTTAACATTTCACTGTAATGGAGCACAGATTGGTTGTAAGGAGTATCACCCATTTGTGTCATGTTTTATTCAAAGCTTGAAACTTAGATATACTCAACTTAAAAATCAGATTTCAATAAATGGCTATGAAGTGGAATAATACATTTTGTGTTTTTGATAGGATTTCTTTTGCCTTTAGGAACTCTTTTATTATCTTTTTTTTTTTGTGCATTAATGTATATATGCCACAAGTAGCAAAAAATGGTGGTGGTAGCAAGGTGAAGTTTTCCATTCTAGACTTCTTGATGCAGCCATACATAGTAGAAAGAAGTGAAGGAAATAGAATAAAGCATAAGTCTAAACAAGTAAGAAGTTCGTAATTTTGGAAAAGAAAATAGTGAGAGGTGATAGTGGAGGTTCAGGTTACGTGCTTGTGGATCTAAAAGAGAGAGAAATGGTAGACAGAGGAATGAAACTGAGATGCAAAAAAGGTAAATTAAACAAAGCATAAATTATTTCATCTTAGAATTAAATTTAATCTATTTTATCCAATAAATTTTGTCCATTTATTTATTTTATTATTACATCTAATGATGTTAAAGATGTGATTAACATTAGTCCCTAACATAGGGAGGACTAAGGAATCTTGTCCTCACCTTTGAATGTCAAGTTCGAACCTAGCTACACAACTTTTGTAAAAACATAAATTCTCTTAAAAATCAGTCTAGTTTGGCAGCCCTGGTTCAAGCCAAACTTGGCTGGTTTAACCCAAGTCAAATCGGATTTGGCCAAATCGAATGTATATCTAGTCCAATAAGAGAACTAGGCTTGCCAGATGACCGGTTCACCGATTTCCAGTCCAATCTAACCGGTCCGATCCGATTATGAAAATAATGAAATTCATAGTTATTTTTTTCAAAAAAAAAATCACAGTTATTTTTTAAAAAATTTAAGAGCTTTTCACATTATTAAAATATCTACCTTCAGTAAAACAAAAAAAAATTATCTAACTTCAATTCATTAATAGTATAAAGAGATTTATATTGGTAGAAAATTATAGTATATGATTATAAAAAATGATTAACATTTTTAAATACTCATGCATATGTAAAACAATACCGAGTGGATATTTATTTATTAACAACATGGATTAACAATTTAAAAAATCATATTTTTCAATCAATTCAAAAAACAATGTAGTGTTGTCACAAAATGGATGTTTTATGTAACACCCGTTTATACAAAAGCTAATATTAAGAATTTACACATGAAACAGAACGGTTAATATTAAGTAAAAATATTACAAGTAAAAGATTCTAGCATGACTGCTTAATGTCATTAATTACAACTGAATATTTCTAAAATTCGCGATATAAAATCACACATTAGTTAAATATAAGTCTATAAGTTCTTAGCAGCTACTTTCCATTCGGCATCACTAAGCTAATCTGAAACACCAGAAATAAAAATAAAGAAAAATGAGAATTAAAAATAAATTCTTAATAGAAAAATGAATAGGTTTTAAAATATTTGAATTATTGTAGATCTCAGTCGTATTTGCACTGAAAATACAAAGGGTTATAATAACATTATATAAATTCCATTTGTTTGCTTGTCTCACACATAGTCGAATACCCTATCTTAGGAATTCTCATTCTTTCATGTTATTATTTACATCATGATGACAAAGTAAGACTTTTATGTCATTCTAACTGAGGCAAGTAACATAAAAGGATCTTATAGGTATCTCTCTATCTTATCAGTGATTAGCAGTAAATTTTAATTAATCATATTTATTTTAAATTAATTAATAGTTATTGTGCATAAATTCACAATAAGGAATTCATACAATTAATCTATAAATAAAGCTTAAATAAAAACTCATAAATTAATCAACAGTTTAAACAGTGAAACATAAACTAAACTAAATGTACAAATTTTACAAATTCATGCATAAATAAATTGGAGACCAAATAAATTAATACTTCAATAAAATTTATTAAACCATAGAGTTGCCAATCTAAATATTAATTTCAAAATGAACAAATATTAAGAAAATTTTTATTAAATTTTCTCTTGCCATTTTATCAAAGTCCATGAGTTGGTCTTTGTCATCATAAGGTCATAATAAGTTTAATATTTCAAATTCATAAACAATAATATTCATTTATTCTTAGTATTAGATTTTAATTATATCTTATCTCTAATTCTGGTCCCTTATAAAAATTACTATAAATATTGGTAACTCAAATTAATATAATATTATATAAACAATATGATAAATTCTAAAAATAGAAAAATGATAAATTAATGTATAACAGATAACAACATAAATAAAAAGGAATATTTTACTAACTTGAATTAAATAATGAATCACATAAATATAAAGAAACATTAAAATAAATGAAGAAACTGGAACGACAATAGTCTATATTGGACAGGTGGGGAGAGAAATGAATCTTTATAATTAAGAGCTAAAATAAAAAGAAGAAACCAGAGGATGGAAAACCGACAGGATCGATGAAGAGAGAAAATGATCATCTTAATTAAGTAGTTAATATTATTTTAATCAATATTCAAGTTCATAATCATTAATAAATATAAAAGAATGATAAAATAAAATGATAATGATAAATATCAATGAATATTTGTAATATAAATGACAGTATATAAAATTAGTGATAATAATAATAACTATAGCTATAATTTTATTTTACATAAAATAAATTTATTTTTTATCTTTAAATTGATACTGAGATAAAATAATAGACCTGTACTATAATAATTTTACTCTCTACTCTTCCGTTCTCTCTTTTTATTTTTTTTTGTCCTTTCCTTTCACCTCTCTCTGTCCCTCTGTGTGTGTGTGTGTGTGTGTGTGACACACTCTCTCACCTCACTTTCTCTTCTCGTCACGGCGCACCACCCACACTTTCCGCTCTTCACTAAAGCACGGTAACCTCCCTTCTATTTATGGCTTCCAAAAGTTAATGTATTCTTGATTTTAACCATTTTTTTTTATTTTTATTAATTTTTTAACCATAATAATTTATAACAATTGAACAAAGGCGGTGCTTAAATACACCGCACCAACAACCCCATCGAACTTTTTTTCTTCTTCTGTAGTTACTTTATTTTATTTAGTTGTATAAAATTATACACATTACTCTTATCATTTAATTTAATATTCTTTTTATATTTTAATAAATTTTATTCTCAACATATTTTGAACCCACTTTTATTAATTTATGGTCTTATTTTAAATAATTAATATCTATATTTTAATTTTTTAATCTAATCTTTAAAATAAATATTAATAAAAAATTATTAAATAAAACTAAAAATATTTGAATCTGATACCTAACTTAAAACTGTTACAACACAAATTTTTTAAAATTTTATTTTATTTATTTATTTATTAAAAAAAAGGATGTTACATTTTTAATGTCTAGATGCATTGTAACCAAAAAAAAATGTCTAGATGCATTGAACGTAACAAAGCATTGTCGTTAGAACAACGTTCTGGAATGTTGCTAACAAACAAAGCAAATCAAACTTTTCTATTCGCACGCATATAAAGTCTAATCTTGATAAGCAATTCACTTAATTTGTTACGTCATAAGAAGATAATGGACCCTTCCAGCAATTTAAATGAGAGTAAAAAAATCACGTTTGTTTTGGGAAAAAAAAAAAGATATATTGGGATATGTTAAAAAATATAGATAACAAAATGATGGTGCATCATCATTTTCAATACCCACGTAACAACCTTTTTTTTTTTTTTTTTCCTCTCGCATTCTATGCATATCTTCTAAATATCTAATTTTTTATCAAAATACCAAATAACCTTCATTTTAAACAAACCCGTATGCTAACATGTCTGACAGTAATTTTATTCTAGATAAACCTGTATTAAATAAGAAGGACAATTTTTTTTTTCTTTTTTGCAGTGCAAAAGATGCGAACTAAATAAGGGCTAATTTGTTGAAGAAAGTTAATGCATTCATAAAGAAAATTAAAGCTAAAATTAGACTCAGGTGTAAGGTCGACAACTCGACATTGACCTCCACCAACTCCGCAGTGGAAATTGGGAGCCATTGGGGCTCCACAGTCCAGGCGACGTGAGTGAGTCACCTACTTCTTTGCTTTGAGGTAAAGATTCCAATGGGATGATCAGCCACTGACATAGTGAAATGTGTACCGAAGGCGCATCATTTCGTCGAGCTTAGTCATCATTATTGTGACATCATTGGGTCCAACTCCCAAAAAGGACAGATAATTACTCCATCTGCTACATAATATAATTGTGTACCGTTATATAAGAAAATTAAGATAATAATTAAATTTTATTTATCTTTTAAAAAAATAAAAGTATGAAGAAAAAATATGTTTTATAACTATAATAAATTATCTCTTTATTAAATAATTATATTTATGTTTATTTATTCTTATTTATTGTTCATATATATATATATATATTGAGAGAGAGGTAAAATGAGAAAAAAGTAATTAATATTTTCTTAAAATAAAAAATGACTAATATTTTAAATCAGATAAAAAAAGAAATCTAAAAATGACTTATATCATGGGTCAAAGAGAATAATAATTAGAATAAAACACTACTTCCTTTCTTGCAAATATCTATCCAATTTGAAAAAATATAGATATTAAGAAAGGTGACAAATAATATAGTAACAAAATATTTGTATGTAAAATAATGATATATGGACTAATATATTTAAATAATAATTAATTATGAAATATATAAATAATTAAAAATAAAATATTATATTAATAATTATTAATTATTTAAAAATACTATTAAAATAAAAAAAAGTTTACTATATTAAAATATGAAATAGATGCATATTTTAAATGATGACTTAATTTAAAAATAATCAGATATTCTCTAATGGTGGGAGTGGACTACAACAATTTGGTGACCTTGGACCAAGATTAAGGGCACTATCGTAATTACGGATAGCCAAACTTGCTGCCATTAAACGACGCATCAGAGGGCAAGCTGAAAGGGGAACTTACAACTCCACAGCTCGAGTGAGAGGAGAGGGTGTATACTAACCAGTTGAGTTGTGTCACTCACTGATCATCAGTACCACCATATCCATGGCTGAGAAAAGCAAGATTTTGATAATCGGAGGCACCGGCTACATCGGCAAACACATAGTGGAAGCAAGCGCAAAGGCTGGACATCCCACTTTTGCTTTGGTCAGGGAATCCACAATCTCTGATCCTGCCAAGGCTAACCTCATCGACCATTTTAAGTCTTTGGGCGTTAATTTGGTGCCTGTAAGATACATAAAATAATTAGCTCTGTTTTCACTCTATAAGTTTAATAATCTATCTCTATATGTGTGTATGGACTAAGGAGTATTTGTTATCTGGAGGCCACATGAAGTTGAGTTCAATGCATGTGTATATGCATTTAATTTGCATTAATTAGAATTTGAAATTAATTATGACAATGATATATAGGGGGATCTATACGATCATGAGAACTTGGTGAAAGCCATCAAGCAGGTTGACGTGGTGATATCCACGGTGGGCCACATGCAGTTAGCAGATCAGGTCAAGATCATCGCTGCCATTAAGGAGGCTGGTAACGTTAAGGTTGTTGTTCTGATCTTTTTCTTTTCACTCCCCGCGAATCTGAACAAGAGGCTTTTCAGTTCTTGTTCTAAAATCGCGTTTGGTTCAGTGTTTTTTTTTTTCCCACTCAATTAAAAAAAAAAATTCAGCTTAATAGAGTGGGCGGAAACCTAGAATTACAAACGTTATTTTCCAATTCTGATGGTGATCTTGGACTTGCAAGTGCCTGCCTGCCCTGCATGTTGTTCTTTCTTTTTCGCCTCTTTGGAATGTGTTTGGTTTCCCAATAGGCCACTAGGAAAATTAAAAAAAAAATCAAGAAAATAAAAACAAATAAATAACCTTTAAATAGTGAGAATCCCTAGTAGGCCACCATAAAATGTTTGGTATCCCGTTTGTTTATCTTCATAGTTTTTTTCTCTTATGACCTTTTTTTCCTTTATAACCTGTTTGGTTTTTTTTTTTGTTTTTAATTTTAAATATAAAAATATAATACTATTTCGTATTTTCAAGGTATTTTTTTATTTATGTCAAAATTTTGTGAAAGGTAAATTTCATCGAGTGTGGTAAATGTTTACATCATCACAACCAGTCAATCACTACCATTTTTATTTCTGGAAGGGTCTACTTTATTTGGTTGCAACGGAATAACTTTATCGGCGTTAATTTTTATAAAATGTGAATGACAGCCCAGCTCATATCTTTTTTTAAAAAGTAGTATTTATATAACCTAATTATGAAATGCTAATTATTAATTATGAGTTGATATTGTATTAAATTTTATTGTATGAACTTATTACAACTAGTATGATGTTGGCAGAGATTTTTCCCTTCGGAATTTGGGAACGATGTGGATCGGGTGCATGCTGTGGAGCCAGCAAAATCTGCATTTGCAACCAAAGCCCAAATTCGTCGCACAATTGAAGCGGAAGGCATACCCTACACATACGTGTCCGCTAACTGCTTCAATGGCTATTTTCTGCCCACATTAGTGCAGCCAGGTGCCATGGCTCCTCCTCCACCCAGAGACAAAGCCATCATTTTGGGTGATGGCAATCCAAAAGGTAACAGAAACAAATATTCCTTCCTACTTTTACTCCACTTTACTCCATTGGCCCGGTCTTCTTAGTGAATCCGGTACATGAATTTTAGGCTTAAAAAATGAGATGACACCATTGTAATTTGTGAGAGAGTAGAGAAAATGAATGCGATTTTTTTCCCATTTATTGCACATTTATTATTACAGGGGAATATCGTGATATAACATAAGTATATTGAAAGATATATACATCATTAAACTTTTTTTTTGTCGCTATAATTTGCACTTTTTTGTTTCTTTCGAATGTGTAGCAATTTTCAACAACGAAGCGGACATTGGAACTTATACCATTAGAGCTGTGGATGACCCAAGGACACTGAACAAGATTCTCTACATCAGGCCCCCAAAGAATATATACTCACTCAACGAGCTTGTCGCCTTGTGGGAGAAAAAGATTAGCAAGACCCTCGAAAAAATTTATGTCCCAGAGGAGAAAATTCTCAAGGATATTCAAGGTCTGTATAATAATGTGTCTAGATCAACTTTAGTAGCTCTAAATCAAAAGAAGTACTAATAAAAAATGAGTGTTAATGATAATCTTGATGGTAGTGCATTAATTATTTCTGAAAGTGGTTCGGAGCACCCAATTCAATTTCAATACTATATAGTTGAATGCCTGTGTGATATAATACTATTTCCTTAATTTTTCTTGCAGAGGCACCTATTCCAATCAATGTGGTGTTAGCAATCAACCATTCGGTGTTCGTGAAGGGTGACCACACCAACTTTGAGATTGAGCCTTCTTTTGGGGTTGAGGCTTCCGAGCTGTACCCGGATGTCAAGTACACCAGCGTGGAAGAATACCTTGACCAGTTCGTTTGAGAATTAAATTAGAAATGATTTGGATGAATAAATACATTTTGGGTCGTTGCTTTGCGAGTTTGACGCACCTGGAAACTTCTAGACCTTGTCTACTTATGTGCGAAATAAAAATAAAATGATGTTCCCGTCTCACAATGTAGTTCACTAGCGTCATGTCTTCGATCTTTATATGCTGCCCAATATTTTTAATTAAAATGATAAATTACTTATGAGTTGCAATAGTTACTTGGTTTCTGCCTTTTTTCCCCTTACTTATGTGCTCACTACTGGGCCTGATCAAAGACGGCATAAAGAAGAAAAGTTTTAATTAGACAAATTTAGTTGAAGAACCAGTTAAAACTTAAAACATAGAATCAATCGCAAACAGGACTCGGCGTAAGGCCTGACGTACTTCCATAGATTTCATACATACTCAAAGAGGACATGTTTACTGCCTGTCTTATAAAACATAAAAAATAAAAAAGCAATTATTTTTCAATTCTTAAGGACGCATCAATTTTAGTTTCAGATGAAAGGCCAGCGAGCATTGAAGCACATCATGTACATGTATTTTTGCCAATTTATTTGACACACCTTAAAGGACACTAGTTAAATCCTATCGTCAGTATATTGATTCCGATTGGCAATGGTAAAACGTTGTTTATCTAGAATAGCGCATGCACGAGGAAGGGGAGGATTCCTTGATGGTGTGTGTGTGTGTGTGTATAAGTGCGAGTAATTAACAGTTTGGGTAAAACAAAATACAAAAAAAAACGGGTGGCTTGCGGAAACTGCTTGAGAATAATGGTTTGAAGGTCCATATTTTGAAGAATTAAAAAATTGAAAGCATTATATATATAAAGCATTTGAGATTTAAAAAACTAGCAGGGGAATCTTTAACCTTAACAACTACAGAAGCTCGGTGGAGACCATCATTAAGCAAATGAACACGGTCGTATCGTCCAAGGGTTCGAAGCGCTGATCAGGAAAAGATCGTTGCCATTAACGAAGCTGGTCAGAAAAAATTACTACATGAGAAGTTTTATCATAGCATATAGATGAAAAGATTGAAAAGTGTACTGTCACCTCATAATTTGAATAAGAGCACTTAGGTCATAATAAATATGATTTACTTTTAATTTAGTAATAGTGTGATACTTCTTCTACTATTATCAAATCAAATTATCTCAAATGCTAATATAAATGACTTTTAAAATAGTAAAATGAGGGTGAATCATGCTTTACTGATATAATAATATATAATTTAATCCCTACACCAAGAAGTTTAACACTGCAATGTAAATATTCTCATGTCATAATTTTTTTACATCAAACTATAACTTGAAGAAAATATTTATAGGCTATTATATCTAAAAAGATATAAGTCAAGAAAATAGGTAAGGCTTGTTCAGGAAGAAAAGAGGGTTAGGCAGGTTTGGACTTTGCTATAGTTCTCTGTTTGCCTCTCTTGCTAATCAGATGAAGCCGATCGAGACAACAGCAGAGGAACATGTTGGAGCACCTGGACAGATAAATTTCAGGCAAATGGAGCCGAGGAATCATACCTACGAAACTTAATTTGCAAGCGCGATGTGTATTGAACGGAATCGAGTACATGACCCTACTCTGCCATTAAAATGATGGGCAGACTTTGTTTTATACCTTTCTGAGGCAAATGGTATAATGACTGTTTTGATAAATTAAAGTGTTCAATATATCAACAATCATAACATGGATGCTTCATCAGTAAGTGAAAGCGTTATCAATAGACACGCAAGCTTAACTATAACACCAAAGAATAACAAATAGATTACCCATTGACAATGCATTGAATACTGTAATTCTTTTTTCGCTGTTGGAGTAAGAGTCAATTCTGCTAGCCAATCATCTCATGGTGTGCTTAATTGCGACTAAGTACACAGCACATTTAAGCCAGAAACTTGATAATCTATCTTTTTCTTTTTCAAAATAATTACATAGCATTATTCCGTGCAAGAATTGGCAGCAGAGTTTGGTGAGACTCTTTCAGCAATTCTGTGTTTTCATAATTAAAGAGAAAGAAAGTCCATTAGGCTAGAATTACCGTGATAAAGAATAATGCATCCACCTAGATACACACAATTTCCACACTCTTGTAAATATGCCACCTATGTTCATACCATGGAAATAGAATCACTGTGGGCTAGAGTCCCTAAACAACTCACGCCAACCAATTTGTATCAACTCAAATCCGTGGTATAGTCATAGATGACATTTTTATAATTAATGAACTAATTCTATTCCTTCCAAATTTACACGGTTCTTCCACGAGGACATAATAGTCTAAGATCCAAAACCAGTGAGCTTCCCCATTACGTACTTGTTTATCTGATATCTGTTTGTTTGACTTTGACGTGCATTCTGGTGGATGAGAGAGTGAGCCCATCATCGGTCTTATTACTTGTAAGAGAATGATTATGATATGATGAGTGTGACCGCGTTGGGGATGGCGCTGGTGCTGAGGCCAGTTCTTCTTCAGTAACCGCCGGCTTGGCTGGCGACGGTGGACTTCTTATGATATGATTCTCTGTGTAGCCGATCATTCTTCTGGCCTTCATTCCCTCAGTTGCAGCATTTCCTGCAAAGTTGGATAAAAAGATATATTGAAGAGAACCGGAACAACAACATTACAATTCCATAGCACGTAACAGGAAACAAAGTTAATATGCAAACTTATCATTCTTGTGGAATGAAGAGAATTAGCAGTTCCATAAAGATCTTTACCGTTTACATCGAGGTCAGCCTTTGAATTCTCAGACAAGAGGATAAGTGTCGGTGTGATGATTGTGAGGATAGCCCAGAAGACGAATATTGGAACTAGAGTTCTTTGACTCATTTGTTGAGACAAATTCTAGAGCAATTTCATGCACCTCTAAGTAAGGTTTATATGACAAAACTTTCTTGGAGCCAGAGAGTTAAAGGGGAGAGGCGCAAAAAACGTTTTTGGCTTCAAGAATTTTAGTAAGACAATATTTTTGGCTTCAAGACATTAGCTGGACATGTTTAAAGCATAATTGCCATCAGAAAATAGAGAAATAGGAACCGGTACGTACTCATTTGGATTGGAGTGGAGTTATATTATTATATTAACTAGAGTCAAGCTTTAACAACTAAGCCCGTGATTTGGTTTTCCCGGTTGTTGGATGGTTGTTATATAGCCATTGATCTGGTTGGCTGTTTATTCCGAGTCAGAATCTGTCGTGGCTTCCGATCATTGGCACTGACTCTAGTATCATACCAAACCGCGCGCTCGCACTCAATACTTTATGGATGATCTTATCTTCCTGTAATTGATGTTTACCTCCCAACTTGCAGATTATAATGCAATTTCTATATAATCATCAAAACTCATATACGAAGAAATAGTCTAAATTAATAATACTGGGGCATACATCCTTGGTTGACACAATGAACATTGTCTGCTACCCGAGCTCTCTCAATATTTGTGATAAAGCATTATCAACTAAATTAAACACATCTCACCAATTCACCTTCCTACTTACACATTTCTAAATTCGCAACACTACTCCTGTGTGCAAAATTACAAGATCCACATATATCAATCAAACAGAAGCTAGAAGGTAGGCCTTGTCTTTGGGGACAATGAATGGTGAAAGTTAAAATCGACGCAAGACCTGTATAGTTTTTATTTTTAATATTATCATTGATCGTAATTTTATGAGACTTGCCCGCAAACTTGCCCATTTTTACTCAGAAAAAAGAAACATATATAATTTCGAAATCATTTGTCCAAACAGCTCCACTTGCAGCAGGAAATACCATACTGCAAGGGTTGTGCGAGGGAAGGGATATTTTTATATTTGCTTCATTTCATTTCGCCTAATATTTGGTATCCACTTGCAAACGTAGAAAAATTCAACCAAAACTCTCGAACTACTGAAATTTATATATTTATCTAGAATCGAGACCGTTAGAAGGTTCCTTCAAAGTCTTAAACAATGTAAGAGACAACGCCAGAAAAGGCTATACTTCAATAATAAAAAAAAAATATAACCAATTATTGTGAGAATTACAAGGTCAAGGGAGGAAGAAACCATCTGTAACTTCCAACGTCAGTCTGACGTAGCTGTGGTTAATCATGAAATGAAGACTATCACGCGTCACCTAAGCAACTGGAAAAACAAAAACCTATACGAGGATTTTTCTAGTTCGAAGCCCAGTGAAAATTCTTCAAGATATCAGTCTCGGCGGCTCCGGGAAGTTCCAGTCTTCTTTCCAGTGTATCTCTATCAATAGAAGGAGCAGATATCAATGAATTTGGTAAGAATAAACAATTGCCAAAAAATTAGGGATTATGATCATTGATCAAACAAATCAGGAGCAATGGTAGCAAGAAATTCCCACGCTCTCTCCTTCTTTCCAATGGTGAATGGAACGGATTTGGATCTAAATCTCACTTTAGAGGATAAAATGAAGGAATTTTACCATTGGATCAACAAAGTAAAGAGGACCTCACTTCTAATTTTATTAATTTAAGGGTAAAATCCTCACTTTAAAAGATCCTTACTCGAATGGAACACATTTGTACTTGATCATGTGCATGATTTGGCGCTTCATTGTGAGAACAACCAGGACAACCCAATAGCAGAGTAGCCGTTGTGATGGAATACCTGGAATTGAAAGTGTTTTGAATGCAAAAGTGAAAATTAGAAAGATCCTATCTTCCTGTTTTTTTCAAAAAAAAAAAAAAGGGTTTTTAATCTGATAAGAAAACAGAAAAGATGAATTGAAGAAACGCTACTAACTTGTCAATCTCCTACCTACCTGGCTACCTTCCTCAATAGAAGTTTTCACACCCTTTAACTTGATCCTCTCTATCTGATCTATTAAGGATGGTATCTTCTCCAACACGGCACTCCATAGTCCATATCACAACCATAACTTAAGCCAAGTCTGATTCTTGCTAGTACCTACTAATTACGCTCTGAGACAAGTATAGTACGAATAGTTTAAATAGAAACAAACAAGGTTAACAAATAAACCTAAAAATCCAGGATCGAGGGCAAGAAACTTATGAGCAGGAAACTTGTCCATGCCCATACATACACCTTGATTCGACAAGAAAAGTGTAATATAAAAGAAGCAAAAACATTTAAGAAAAGGGCCAAAGGTTGTGCAAGTAACAAAGAAAAATACACATTGTCATTCAGTAATGCAGTAAACTCATCGGCTGATTATTTTTGGTAATTAAACTGTATGATTATGATAGAGCTGTTTCCGAGGAAATTTTTCTTTTCTTATGCATATATAGAAAAAGAAACACACATGGATAATAACAAGGATAGTGTAAGCATACTGAATGACCATGCAATCAAATGAAATGGGTAACACATTTATTTATCTCCTTCCATTCCATCCACTCTCTATGTTATACTTGGCCAAACCTTCGCCAAAAAATAGAACACAGTAAGCAACTCATTCACAACTCAGCTTCCCACCGTTTTGTAGTGTACTCCTCCTCCGACCAAATAAGAATCCAAAACACACAAGGGTTCGTGTCAATCGATCAATATCATCTAATTTCAAATCAAAACAAAACCAAAAAGATATCAACATCCTCCAATTTAATTTCACCTTCAAATCTTCCGCTGGCATTGCCGAACTCGGTGATCAGTGATCACCTTCCTTGCTTGCTTCGGCTTCGGGGAAAAGTCTTATTAATCTAACGCACCGTTTTGGTGCTAGCGTAAGCTTCCAGCTAACAGGCCAGCCAGCTCAGTTCGTATTGGGCCGGGCCGATTTTGGAAGTTTCTATGTGAGTGTTTGGACAAAAATTACATTTGAACGGGAAACCCCATTTTGCCCTGCCCATGAAATGGGATATACTACCCTACCACTGGGAATAGGACGGATTCTGCTTTGTTTGAGAGCTTGTGGCTGGCTCGAGTCTCGAGTGAAGTCGCACTCTTTCTCTCTTTCCATTGGCATTTGCAGGAGGAATTCGAAACCAAGCCAAAAAAAGAAGGAAGAAATCAGAGGAGAATGGGTACCCTGGGGAGAGCGATATATAGCGTTGGATTCTGGATTCGAGAGACTGGGCAGGCAATTGATCGCCTCGGTTCGCGCCTCCAGGGCGGTTACTATTTCCAAGAGCAGCGTTAGTCTTTCCCTTTTCCGATATCTTCGTTTCAATCCCCCCCAGCTAATTCCTGATTTCCCTTTCGCATTTTGTGGAAATGCCGTCTTTGCTCCGGATCGTGGCTTCCTGCCATAGATTAGACTTCAAATTTTCATTTTCAATGGTCTACTCTCCCACACTTTGCAAGCAATTACCAGAAATCCTTACTATATATGATAATAATGTTTACGAAGCATGATGCCATATCTTCGATTATCGTTTGGTAGGAAGGACTGTTAGTTAGCACTATTACTTTCTCCTAATTGGTCCTAGGTTGAGACAGTTAGGGTGGATAATCAGTTAGGAAAAAGTTACATGAGCTTGGCTTTTTTTTTCCTTTTTTACATTTCAACTGTAGGAATTTTTTGAAATGGTTTTGGGTTTTATTTTGAGAACACAGTCAATTACATGAGCTTGGCTTTTTTTTTTGTCTTTTTTTTTTCATTTCAACTGTAGGAATATTTTGAAATGGTTTTGGGTTTTATTTTGAGAATACAGTCTTGGTTGGATCATTTCAGTTTTGAAATGGTTCGTCAGTTGCAATGTGTGCATCTGTTTGAGGATCATTGTGCTAAGACTTCTTAGTTTTTATAATTCCTTTCCTTGCCTTCATCTTTTCCGTGTTACAGATACTTTGCGATTTAACTACAAAAGAAATGGGGATTAATGTGCTATGTGTGCTGGCTTTCCATTTTTCTGTGAATTATATCATGTAATTGTCTTCCTTCTCTTGTAGTGTCTAGGCATCGAACTCTGATGAACATATTTGATAAGGCTCCTATTGTTGATAAGGATGCATTTGTTGCACCAAGTGCCTCTGTCATTGGAGATGTTAAAGTTGGAAGAGGATCATCAATTTGGTATGGATGTGTCTTGAGAGGTAAGGAATCTAGCTTGGTTAATTATGTGTGACAACAATTGAATGACTTGATGCTTCTGCAGCAACTAAGATCTACTTATAAAATAAAAACTGCAGGAAATGGGTACTTTTGTTGTAATTAAGATCCATATCTAAGACCTACTTATGACTTGTAAATTGCAATGCCCTTTTTTTTTTTTCTTAAAGGAAAAAAAATAGGTTACTGTTGTTGTGAAACAAAGACAACAAAGTTGTCCCATACTGGAATTTTCTTCTAATTCCTAACACAATTCTTTCAGGAAGTTACTTTCTCTAATCATTTAATGTAAATTTAATGTGAAATTTTGTGAAGTCTACATTTTGTTGATTTGATGATGTTATACTTGGTAGTTATGTCTGAACATCACTTTATGAATAGGTGATGTTAACAGCATCAGCATTGGAAGTGGAACTAACATACAGGATAACTCGCTAGTGCATGTTGCAAAGTCAAATTTAGCTGGGAAGGTCTTGCCTACGATTATTGGGGATAATGTTACTGTAGGTGAGTGATATTCTTGCCAATACCATGAATGCTTTTACGTTCTACTACCAATAGTGGGAATAAAGTTAAGGGCTTAAGGCTTTACTATTGGTGTTGTTTTCACTGAGCAGGTCATAGTGCTGTTTTACATGGTTGTACTGTCGAAGACGAGGCTTTTGTTGGCATGGGTGCAATACTACTTGATGGTGTACTTGTTGAGAAAAATGCTATGGTTGCTGCTGGAGCCCTTGTGAGACAGAATACAAAGATTCCAACTGGTGAGGTATGTATGCGGGCATTTAGATACGTCCTAAATTAATGAGAATTAGGATCATGTTGTTGTTAGTCCTACTGTTTGCAGAAACAATTACCATTATTGAGTTAAACTACTATGCTACAAGTCTAGTATAAGGGGGGTCAATCATAATTATGTGTTTATTTCATGTAATTGTTGGGAATATTCTTAGGGATATTATGTAGGCACTTGGATAATTTTAGGATAATTATCGTGGAATTGAAGTTGTATGTTATTCTGCAAGAGTTCTTTTTTATCAGCCTTTCATTATGGCTTTTATTGTATTTTTAAAATTTTATCCATCATGTTATGATATTTTGGTATCTAAGAGTTTTCTGAAACAAAAAGACCTTATTATTTTCTTCAAACTGTGATATCACCTATTTTGTTGCAAAGCTGCTGTCTTGCTATCTTTTTGTGTCACCACTAGTACCACTGCCATCACCATGGTTCTTACAACAACAAAAAACCTACTTTATACTGTTAGGGGCAGTTTGGTATTAGTGTTAGAAAATTGTCTTGAAATTTTTCATCTCCATTTTTTCCTCGTACCAAACTTAGTCTTATGTACAACTTTGGTTCAAAACCCTTATCCTTCTTGACCAGACCCTATTCCAGAATCTTAAACCACTTAACTGTTAATTATTAGTTATTACTAATGGCATGACTATTACATCCCCTTATGAATTAAAATATTCATGATCACTTGATTGAGCAGTGCCCTTGAACTGCATGAGGTTATTTGCCTGTTTATGGGTTTTATTGTTAGATTCGTGACCTCTTATATGGCTTCTGAGTTTATAACATGCACCTGAACATTACTACATTATTCTCAGTGGCTGTGACCTCTTATATTGCTTCTGAGTTGATAAAATGCATCTGAACATTAATACATTATTCTCAATGGCATCGGGTGGAGGGTGAGGGACATGGATGGCCAATCAAACTACTGAAGCTATTTTAGTATAATTTGAAGTTCATATTCATAATCTGCTATTAGGCGCTTGTATTTTATAAATTTTAAACAATTGGTTTTCTCATCAACAGTTATCAATAATGCACTTTGCTTTTTGAAGTAACCCCTCACTTATGAGTAAAGAAATCCTAATATGTTTGTGGTTTTGTTTGAAAAATGAGAGATAGTCTTTTGGCTCTTTGCTCATTTTCATCTATCAATGGGATGAAAAGACTCCGTAATTTTGCTTCTAGTTTTTGCTTGTGCAGATATATACGTTTTTGCTCTGTCTCTCATCCATGATTTGTAAGCACAAAAACTTGCATATTTTTGTAGGTTTGGGCAGGCAATCCAGCAAAATTCTTGAGAAAGCTCACTGATGAAGAGATAGCTTTCATCTCGCAGTCTGCCGTCAATTACACTAACCTTGCACAAGTCCATGCGGCTGAAAATTCAAAGTCCTTTGATGAAATTGAGTTTGAGAAGGTGCTGCGAAAGAAGTATGCACGTAGAGATGAGGAGTATGACTCAATGCTGGGTGTTGTTCGTGAGATCCCACCAGAGCTTATTCTTCCTGATAATGTCCTACCTGATAAAGGAGGAAAAGCTTTACAAAAGTGAGTTCTTTCAAAGCAGTGTCTTCAATTCCAATCTTGAAATGACATCAAGGAAGGTTCTTTTTTGGTTCAAATTCTTGGAAGAGGGATTATTTTGTGATTCCTAATAAATACCAGACATTTTTTAGGTTAGAATTATGGCTCTGTTCCGGACCGATGAGCAATCGTTCCATTTCAAACTCTGTACTATACTTTGGGATAGGCAAGTGCCCTGTATGATCGCGAATGGCGATCTCTAGTGTTTGATGTACCGAATGCAAGCGACTTCACGTGGCTCTTTCTTTTTCTTGATCTTCATGTTCAAGACGTTATTCTTCCCATCTTGATTAGTTGGTTTAGGGAACACATGTATTTTGTCTTCAGGTTAGAAACGCTCGCGCGTCTTCCTTTATGGACATGACATTCTAGGTCGTTTGTTTAATTGTTTCTCACAACCTGCCATGCATTCAATCCCATACTTTTGGTTGCAAGAAAAATGAAAGAAACTAATTTATACCTTTCGATCGAGAGCTAATCTTAAAAACACAAATTGTAAATTTGGAAGGGCTTTTTTTAATAAAATAAAAATTTTCCGCATAAAAATATATACTTAAAGCATGCTTGTGGGATCCGGAGTTAACGCTTCAAATCAACATATTTTGTTCATTCAAATGCAAAAAAAATGCTATTTTTGTGGCAAAGAGGAGGATGCATGTGAACTTCATAAGCTTAGCTGAGCAATCCCATTGATTGAAATTGAATAACTGATATGTATTATACTAAATAAGTACAGCATTTTATAAAAAATAATAACAATAATAAAGCATTAAGCTAAAACGAACCTAATCATAACTACCCGTCTGTAGAGGTACCATTCCTATTATAAAACTGTGACAGAAAACTAGGCCAAATTATAGAAAATGATGAAATTGAACGAGGAAATTTGGAGAGGTACGGTTCTCTCCAACCCACTTCCTAGACTCTGTTTTTGTTTTTCCAGATATCCATCATCGGATATAATGTCTAATTTCTTCTTGCATGGTAGGACAATTTAAGAGGTAGATGTTGGCCACGAATTTTAAAGTTACTTCATTTCTATAATGAGAATCGAATCCTTAACACTTGATTAAGAAAAAATAAAGTCTTTACTATCTTGCTTCGACTCCATGGTTACCCACTTCCTACAGTGAGGGTTCAGAGGTTCAACCAGGGGTTTAATCGAAATATAACCGGTATATAATAAAACCTGTATTTATATAAATATATAAAATTACAAAATAAAATAAGTCATAAATAACTAAAAATTAAATTAGGTATTAATAAAACTCATAGAATATATTATAATTCATCTCTTAATCAAAATAAACATCATCCATATGGATCAAATTTCTCATTAGTAATTCTCATACCAAAAAAGAAAAAGAATTAGAAAAAATGAGATTTTAGGCCTTTTAACAAAAAAAAAACCCCAAAATGATGTCATTTTGCATCTTTTTTATTAAAAAAAAAAGACTAATTTGCCCGATTTATCGGTTCCCAGCCAGTTCAAAGCGATTCTTGACCGGTTTTTTCTTCACTGGTTTTTAGAGCCAACCTGAACTAGATAACAGGTCAATTCTTAGTTTAACTGATTTGACTGGTTGGTTTGGTTTTCAGAACCTTGCTCATTACTAACTATAGAATATCAGGTAAACTAAAGGAAAAATGATATTGTTCCTCAACTTGCAAAAGGAAAATAATCAATTGATGATAAAATGCAAAATGACTTGGGACTTAATTTTTGTCATTTATAAAGTGTGAAAAAAAAAAGAAAGAAAGTCAACAAAAACTAATTTGTTCATAGTTTCTATCAACATGTCTAGAAAACCGACTGTACACTTCAAAATCCATTTTGAAAGTGTAAAATTGATTCTGTACATTTGCTATGTTGTTTGGTTTTTTTTTTATGGTTGGAATGCAATCTCAATAATAATTTTGGATTCAGAATCAATTCTAGTACATGTGAATTCTAGGGTTTTACCATTTTAATCTTTATCAAAAATACTTCTCAAATCAAATTGTCAAACATATATCACTTTACCTAATGAATTTTAGAAAAATCAAATCTAATAAGAATAAATTATACAAACACTGGATCAATCACACACTAAAACTTAAATAAGCAAAGGTTATGAAAGAAATAAAGGGTTTATTGTAATTTGAACCAAATGAAAAAAAGTAAAAAGAAAAAAGAAAAAAGAAAAAGTGGACTAGGGATTAGGCCCTTCAGAAGGAATCTAAGTTGGATGCCGCAAATGTTGGGGGAAGCGGCGTTGTCTCTAGATATGTAGATAGTAAGGCAGAGAAGAAAGTGCGCAAGAGAGAAGGAAGGAAGGAAGGAAGAGATCTGAGAGTGAGAGAGCAATGGGAGCCGAACGCCTTTCCAACGAGCAACAAGAGCAAGAGGCAGAGGCAGAGGCAGAGGCGGAGGCTCCCTTCGTTGTGGGTCTGCAGCCTTCAGCACTCGTTGACACCATTGCCCGCATCAATTCCTCCTTCCTCGATCGGATTCCCGGCGAACGCGGTGGCTCCATCCCTGTCTGCACTACTCTCTCTCCTCTACTCTCAGTATTCTATTACTCACTTCACTTCACTTGTTAATCACTTACTTGTTCATTCATAATCATACCATAGGTTGATATTCAACAACTTAACGACATACTGATGGAGCTCAAATTCCATGAGGAAGAGAAGGAGGAGGAGGAGGGGGACCATTCTCCCACGAACAAGAAGAAGAAGAAGACCATGGCTGGAGGCAGCGTTGCTAACACAATTCGAGGCCTCAGAGCTGCCTTTGGAATTCCAACTGCAATTATTGGGGCCTACGGGGACGACGACCAAGGCCAGCTGTTCGTCACCAACATGACCTTCAATGGAGTCAACCTCGACAGACTCCGCATGAAGAAAGGACACACCGCACAGGTTCCCTTCTTTCCCTTTCAAATTACTTCTGCCAATTCCGAAAGCCCAATGTTGACAACTGTTTTTGCTGTCTTGCAGTGTGTTTGCTTGGTTGATGCCTTGGGGAACCGCACAATGCGACCCTGTCTCTCCAATGCTGTCAAAGTTCAGGTACCTCACTCAAACAACCTTTCTGGATGCATGCGTAGCTTAACTGTATAAATTTTGCCGTCATTTTAAAGCTTAACTGACGTATACTCTCCTTTTTTTTCTCTTTTTTTATTTGGCAGGCACAAGAATTGATAAAAGAGGATTTTAAGGGCTCCAAGGTTGATTTCTTGATCAATTATATATGGGGGGATTATTATTTTTTTTTCCGTGTGTTTATTATCCTGTATTGTATATTTCAATTTTTAAATGGTAAGTTTGCTGTCTTATCACCTGGAGATCACGATTCAAATCCTAGTGCACTGGACCCCTCTTTATTCCTGTGATATTATTCTAATTATCATGATGCGGATTTAACTCCATGAGATTCTGGGGACCCTATTAATTCTTCATGTATATTCCTCTGTAATGCTTCATAAAATGAAAATGAAGGCGCATGTGCCTTGTATTTGATCTCTGCCAACATGCTAAAAACTTACTAATCTGTCTCAACTAGCTTTGCCTCTACTGATAATATATATCATCTGCTAAAGTTTCTCTGTGAACTTCGTTGCTGGCAAATGTACATTCAGTGGTTGGTGATGAGATATGCAGCAATCAATTTGGAGGTTATTCAAGCAGCCATTCGGTTGGCCAAACAGGAAGGTCTTCTTGTTTCGATGGATTTGGCCAGTTTTGAGGTATTATATGCCACTACTCACAACTCAGAATTCCCACCTCCTCAAAACGCCTTTTTTTTTTTTCATTCCAAAAAAAAAATGTTTAAGCATATCTCACTTATGTGATTTCTTTACTTTGGCAAGATGGTCAGGAACTTTAAACCACCCCTTCTGAAGTTACTGGAGTCTGGGAACATAGACCTCTGCTTCGCCAATGAGGATGAGGCAACAGAACTTCTAAGGTGATTGTCATTTGGACTCAACCCAGCTTCATATCAACATATCCTTTTAGAACTTTTTTCATTTTCCTTAGTATTGACCGTCACATTTTCATTTAATTTCTATCATCTATTCTCATTTCCATGGGTTTTAGCGGCGAGCAGAATGCTGATCCGGAAGCTGCTGTAAATTTTTTGGCCAAATACTGCCAATGGGCTGTGGTGACTTTGGGCCCTAATGGATGCATTGCTAAACATGGGACGGAGGTGTGTTAATTATTTCTGTCTCCTCACTTCCTTCCAAAGGCATTCTGCATTCTGTCTGATCTTCTATTGAACATTCCCGAACATACATCGTCCCTATTTGCAAAAACTCACCAGCAAGTCTCTTCTCATCACTGTAATAAATCAAGTTTCTATTTACATGTTAGATGGTACACGTCCCAGCCATAGGGGAAGCAAATGCAACTGATGCCACAGGAGCAGGGGACCTTTTTGCTAGTGGATTTTTGTATGGAGTGGTCAAGGGTTTGTCCCTTGAAGAGTGCTGCAAAATAGGCGCATGCAGTGGTGGATCTGTTATCCGCTCTCTTGGTGGTGAGGTGACATCAGAGAATAGGCAATGGTTGTACAAGCAGATGCAGATAAGAGGTCTTCGCATGCCTGATGCAAATGAATTGTGGCAATGATGTTGCCTCTTTTCTTCTTCCCTCCTCGGCTCCTCCTTTCTTTCCTATTCAGTCTTCCTTCTTTCTTTCCTCTTTTGTTCTTGCCCCCCTTCGTTAGTGGCTGGTTTGTTGGCTGGCTTGACTAATGAATGGAAGATTAGCAGGTCCTTTTGACGTAAACACAAGTTGATGTGGCTCCATGTACTGTCATTCATAGTTTAATTGACGAGTATTTAAAACAACACCCCAAGACATGACTGATTGCTTCAAATTTCTGACTACATGTCTTTACTCTTCTGATGACTGAGCAATAACCTGCCTCGAAAGTATCGTGGACAGGTCGCTCGCTAAAAACTTTTCATACTTTGATATGGCCTCTGCTCGATTAATATTTCCTACCACTGTACAGACCTGGATTTGGATAGTTTATCATAATGTGATAGATTCAAACTTCATTGTCTTTCATATGTAACAAAATAAAAAGAAACTGATAAGAGCTAACAGTGTCCAAACGTTCAGCTTTCAACTCTCACCTCATAAGCAGTACTGGTCATTCTTAATCCGAAGCTTTACATGCTGCAGCACGACATTGCAGATTTCATTTTGCCTCTCTTTTACAAAAGGACAAAAAAAAAATGTGATAGTACCCAACACCAAGGCTATTTTTATCTATTATTTTTATTTTGGTCAACAACACCAAGGCATATGTGCAGGGCAAAATTGCTACATTTGATGGATCAACCATCTTCTTGCTTCTCGCTTAATTAGGCCTACAAATATTTTTATTTTTTCCTTCCAAAACTATGTGGCATCTGGTTCAGCGACTTTGGCTATTTTGGGTCTCAAGTGACTTTGGATATGAATAACGTTCGGCTTGCCGGATGGTGGTTGATTTTATAACTACGCGCAAGTGCGAGCCCATGTTAGAATTCTTATGACCCTACAAGCATGGGCTTTACAGGCGCAATAAAATAAAATAAAAAATACTTGTAAATTTTTCTGAAATAGTCATCTCAATGCTACATTTGTATCAACCCTCTCATTGGTGTGCTTACCATTGCCCTGACTAGTTTTAACCTTTAAAACTCCAAACTACTTGTAACCTTAAGAGTGGTGGATGTGGGGCAAGGGTGAAGGGTCCAGATTCCTTGTTCCGGCCCTTGTCAGGGACTAAGTTTAGTCCCCTCATTTTAAATAATAGATAAAATAAATAAACCTAAATTTAAAAACTAGATAGATATGTGATTTGTCAAATTTATCCTTTTGTCATGTCTGTTTTTACTCTTTCTTTGTCCACTGGGTTCTCTCCTTTATGCGGCTGCCTCCGTCGCTGCAGATCCTCATGGGCATGAGGCCATACTTGATCGCCACAACTCACAAGGACCCTAAATTTGAACCCATTTCCAGTATTGGCACTGTGAGTAGGTGGCCAGAAACTTCAAATTTTGGATAATTATGACTTGAGTATTTATTGGTCATTTGGGGATAAAAGAAGTGATGTGCTGATTTTTTTAGCTAAAAATTTTAACGGTGCTCCTCGTCCTCTTGGCGTTAAGTTTGAATTTTTCTAGGTAAACAACCACGACTTCCGCTGGCATCACAAGTAGGAACATAGAAAAAAAAGCCATATTCTTTTAAGTGATAGAAAACTAATGCCTTACATATTCTTTTGGCCCATATTTCATTGAGCTTGTTGCTTTCACGGTGTACTTGACCACAAAAGACGACAAAAAAAAAAAAAAAAAACTTCCATGATGTAAGGCGTTACATATTCACATCAATAATAAGCAGGTCTAATTATATCGTATTTGATAAAAAATATATATTCAAATTTTAATAAAAACGAATTCTTTAAAATGATAGAAATTTTGCAAAAAGAAAAAATCGTTAGAAATTACTAACTACGTGCAGATAAGAAATCAAAACTCAAATTCTGATATGGTGATAACATTAAACACTCAATAATAGTATTTTTGTTTATGTATGAAATAAATAATTGTAACATTATTTCCCTGAATTTTTAGTAGAAACTAAGTCGACGGTAAAGGGGACAGTGCGGGTTCTCCACCGAAAGTATGCATACATAACTGGGAACACAGGATCGGGGGAAAACCTCTGTGGGGTTTTGTGGTCTTTTGCCATATTTATCATTTAAATTGAAAAGACGACAACCACGATCGAACCAATTGAAGAAACAATTTTATTTTAAGAGTAAGGATTTAAAGTGTAAAGTAAAAATTTTTTATCTTTTAGATTAATCAAGTTAAAAGTATAGGTCTTTTCACTCTATTAATTAAATGGTGAAATTACAAAAATTTATTTTTTAAAGTGAAATTTTCATTTTAAATTAATTATTCACAGTATAAATTTTAAAAGTCAAGAAAAATAAAGAATAAATAATTTGCTGATACTATTAGATATTTGAAATCTTAAGCTACAAAATATAAATTAGATAATCAAACTTACATTATTTAAATTAAACATAACTAAAGATAACTATATCAATTAACTGAATCTGATTCAGTTTATTTACTTTGAATTAACATATTTATCGGGTTAATCACTCCTACCCGGCCCCACCCCAACTCCAATCTCCGAAGAACGTCGGTGCCATGTTCTTCCTGAAAAAGGATGCAATGAAGATACGAACAACGAAAGATTTTGGATTATACGATGGGGGTAGCCTCTCCAAAAGGACAACATGACACGAGTGCACAGCAGATTGGCAGCATGAAAAAGAAATTCACATGCGCTGTCCATTTCTCCTATAAATTTCGACGATTCAGTCGTATTCTCACGTTATTTATTTTTTCTTTTTTAGTGACATGACATAATTAATAGGAGAGGATATTATCTTGGCAACAATATTGACGTATGCTGGTGTGGATACATTAATATTAAAGTCTAATTATGTCAACAGTCCCAAGTTCTATTGATTTTACACTTACACCCCTTTATTTTTCAAAATAACAGTACCTCCCCTCTTGTTAAAACACTTTTTAAAATATCAAGCGTACCCTTTGAAACCCCTTCTCTTTTTCACTCCTGTTTTGCATCCCCTCTTCCTCTCCTCTTCGCATGCAAATCTTCTATCCTTATTTTCTTTCTAAACGGAAAACAAACATTGGTTTTGACTCCTCCGTGATGTCAGGCCATTCATGTCCGCCACCTGTAAGGCTTCGAGCTTTTATTGCATCTTGATTTTGGGTGGAAAATTAAGTTATGCTGGAATATCGAGTCGGCTCTAATTATATTATATTTTAATAGTACATTTTAAGCTCCTATATTGTGAATTATTCCTTGCTTCGTTCGATCTCATATTGGTCCTTTGAATATCTTCATTGTCTTCGTTTGAGGTAAGTGGCGAATTAGGTTCACTAAGGAGAATATGGCCGGCAATATTTCCATTTACAATTCCTTAATGAAGTTTATTCCAACCAATGCCTTACAAATTACAAATTAAATGCTACATTTAGAGAACGTACGCAGCACGTCATAATAGCGCCCTGGTCGCCAAATGTGAAGGCAACCTAACTTAAAAATTTTCGCCGTAATTGACGCCTTTCAATTACATAAACCTGATTTTCTCATTCCCTTTCGGCGTGAATAGCAAGTAGTATGTTTTTCTCCACTACGTGGAAATATGAGGCACATAGGTCAGATTAATGTGAAAGTTGCCTTAGTTAATAAGGTTCTCTTTAAGATAGATGAGGCATGTACAAGGTTAGGTAATATTAATGTTAAAGTTGACTTAATAAACTTTTATTTTGGGTAAGTGTAAGGATTTCATCTTTTTTTTTTTTGTGGTCAAATAATAGAGGTAGTTAAATAATTTCATCTAAAATTGTACTACCAATAAACAATAGAGATGGACCAATGTGTGAATAAGCGCACAATTTCTTTTAATATCAAACAATTTAAAATTCAGTAGACTTTAATTAATCAAGTTTTAATTCAAATAGTTCATTATAATACTAATTTTTTATATGATTTCCGTACACCAGTACAAAAAATATTACATTATCATCTAATTATATATTACAATATCAATAAATATAATTAAATTTTACACTTATTACTTAACTAAATGGTTACATAAATAAAAATAATAATTAGATTACATATAATTCTTTTTTTTTTACATTATCAAATATCAATATATTAAAATAAAACTCTATTTTTTATATATTAAAGTAAAATTTAAGATATCATTTAAACAAAATAATATCTATTTTAAGCGGTTCTTTTTTTATTAATATTATCATTTGTATAACCAAAAGAAAAATAAGCATCCACCCATTAAAATATGTGTTAGGTAAAAAAAAAAATAGTTAAGCATAGGGGAAAAAATAAAGCAGGATCAAACTACATCAGTCACTTGAAATAAATATGATCAAATCAATGTAGATATCTTGGTTTAGACTTGAATAACCTGCCATTAAACGAATTTTAAAAGTAAAGTAAATTGATCCACGTTGGTACCATCAGTGAGTGCAATATACCAAGATTAAAGAAACAAATTGCCACATGGCACGTACTATGGGCTATGGCAGCACATATATTTTACGTGGACATGGCAAATAAGGTGCAAATAATTTCAACCATAACTTTTTCCACTGTCCTGGTTATGGTTCTTCCGATCTAGAAGAGGGGCAGAGATGGGAGTCCCGCAAATACACATGCATAGCGACGGTGACATGTGAGGTTTGTGGTTGTGGTTGTGGTTGTTCTACTTCAACACTAGCTAGGCCCACCCCCCATTGGCCATTACTACTAGTTAAGTGGACACTCACACCCTAAGTATTTTTCTGGCATTTTTATTCACTGACGTGAAATATTATTATTTATTTATGGTACCATAAGTATACATACATGGAGTGAGTAACTACTCCTTAAATCAAAGACAAAGACACTCACTTACTCTAGCTAGCTAGTTATAAAGAATAAACAAGGAAAGAATCTTCATTTGCTTCAACGCGCAAATTGAATGCCGTTTGCCAACATCATCTCATCCTACAGTACTGCGTTTAACATTTAAGAGCTTGCAATAGGCAAGGGGAAAAAATATAGAAAAAGTGAGCAGAACGAAAGAAAGCGCTTAGATATATTTATATACATACACCACAAATAGTACCCATCAAAGCAAGAACGATGAAACAATGGTTGTTTTTTTGTTTGTTGGCTCTGTGCGTGGCACTAGAGCAGGGGACCCTGGTGCACGTAGAAGCAGATGGTGATGGAGGGTTTGTGAGAGCAAGAGGGGTGCAGCTGATGCTGAACGGTAGCCCCTACTATGCTAATGGTTTCAATGCGTACTGGCTAATGTACATGGCCTCTGATCCATCTCAGAGAAACAAGGTCTCATCCACGTTTCAAGAGGCCGCAAATCATGGCCTTAACATAGCCAGGACTTGGGCTTTCAGTGATGGTGGCTATAGACCCCTGCAGAACTCTCCTGGATCCTACAATGAGCAAGTGTTCCAGGTTTATTAATTGATTAATATTAGTCTTTAATCTATTACATTTAGAGCTGAGTAGCAAACCTTCATCATGTTTGTTCACTATGTATGTTTTTCTTGGATTGAAATTAAAAAGGGGTTGGACTTCGTAGTATCGGAAGCTAGAAGATATGGCATGAAGCTGGTGTTGAGTTTGGTGGATAACTATGAGAACTTTGGAGGGAAGAAGCAATATGTGGAGTGGGCAAGGAGTCAGGGCGGCCAGTCCATTTATTCTGAAGACGATTTCTTCACAAATTCTGTTGTCAAGGGCTACTACAAGAATCACATCAAGGCAAGCACTTTTTTTCATTCTCATTTTATTTCCCGTCTACTATAAATTAATATGTATCTTGATGGAAGAAGAAGAAGAAGAAGAGAAACGTATGTGCTCAAGTATGATTGTAAGATCTAGTAAGAAAGTTATAGATTTTGTTGTAATTTTTTATGTGAATAGAAAATAAATTAATAAAGGTTACGAAATTAAATGAGATTTCTTGTATTCCCTTGAAAGTGCTATTAATCACCTCCACTGAATAAGTCAAGTGGACTAGCTAGTGAAAAATTTGATAGTTTACATCGGTTTATTAATTTTAACCCAACTATTGATATAACAAAATAAATCACCTCCACTTAAGCCACCAAGAGTGAACTAGTGGTCAAGAACTTGGATGGTTTACTCATAGACTTAAATTTTATTGTACCAAAAACGAAAAAACCTCCACCACCATATAAGTAAGACGAAAAGTAATAGCATAACATTGTTTTTAGATTTTTATTATTATTAAAAAGGAGCATAAAGATTGAAACTGCAATTGATAATATGGAACTACTTTTTCAATTAAAAAATAATAATAACAAAGGAATAAAATTATTTTTGTTGAAAATCAATTTATAAAAGAAAAATAAATATAACATAATTATTTTTAATTTATAAGAAAATTTGTTTTTCTCAATATAATTTTACAAATTCCTCTGGTCCATGTTGCTGTCCCAAAGATTCTGCTTGATATCTGGCCTTAACCGGTCAAATGTTAGGTAACCTAACTGGTTGTCGTGGTTTAAATTGCTCCGACCTTAAATGTTCCTACTTACTAATATGTAACCAAAAATAAATGTTCCCACCTAGCTATTTCCTTGCTGTAAAAAAATGTTCTCACCCAATCGCTACCGTGATATTTTGATCTGCAAGTGTATAACTCTAGTCGACACACAGCATGCGTAATTTGTAACGGGTCTAACTACTTTACCTCCAGTAATATACGTCTTAATTACATTAAAGTTTCTTTATGTTAATTTGTTATTGTAGTCTGTACTTACAAGACGTAACAGCATCACTGGGGTTGCTTACAAAGACGACCCAACTATCATGGCCTGGGAGCTTATGAATGAGATTAGGTGCCCTTCAGATCAATCAGGACATACGGTTCAGGTAAACTATTATCTAGCTATATATTCAATTCTGTTTTTGTACATGCCTTTTAAAGCAACATCAACATGCATGGCCTCTGGGCGTTTCAATTTACAAGTGGAAACAGAAATAATAATTTATTTGTTCTACTTCTACCTGCTCCATTTCAGTCAACTGCAGGGGCTTAGGTCAAAATCTAAATATCCTTTAGGCCAAGTTAGGCCTGTAGATAATGCATGCAATCACAAAGTAGCCATTAACAAAGTAGGTTAGTTCTTATACATTAATCGCACATAAACACAGTAACTTATTTTTCTACTACATAATTATAGTTTTGCATCATATCCTTGCACTACCATTATTACATTGTTAGTTTGAGCCATGTTGATTTAATGTGCTTCTAAACATTTTCAGAGATGAATTCAATTTTCTTTTTCCTTTTGACAGGCTTGGATTACCGAGATGGCATCTTACTTGAAATCCATAGATGGAAACCACTTGCTGGAAGCTGGTCTGGAAGGTTTCTACGGGCAATCAAAGCATGACTCTAACCCTAACTTCCAAGTTGGAACAGACTTTATTGCAAATAACCAAATCCCCGGCATTGATTTTGCAACAGTGCATGCTTACCCGGATCAATGGTGCTGTGAATTTTTATGCCTCTTTCTCATTTTGTCATTTATTCATCATGTACCATTATTTGATCAAAATACAAACCATCAGCAGAAATTTATTTTTATAAAATCCACATTGAAAGATTTTGATCGCACTATGTTGCTCAAGTACAATGCACCATGCACATTGAAAATTCTTCTACATAACACTTGTACTATTGCAACATAGGTTATTAACACTGCTACTGTCATTCTTAATTTTGCGTACATTTGTTTTTTGTTGATAATGCTGAAGTGGATTGTTTCTTTGTATGATGAGCAGGCTATCAAGTTCAGGTTATGAAGAACAGATGTCTTTCTTAGGTCGGTGGCTTAGTGAACACATCCAAGACGCACAGAACACACTCCACAAGCCACTTCTATTTGGGGAGTTTGGGATCTCAACAAAAAATTTCGGTTCTAACACAGCACCAAGGGACAGGTTCTTCAACACGGTGTACTCTGCAATATACTCATCAGCCAGTGGTGGCGGGGCTGCTGTGGGTGGCTTGTTTTGGCAACTTCTAGCTGAAGGAATGGATTCCTTCCGAGATGGTTATGAGGTGGTCTTAGGTGAGAATACCTCAACGTCTACTTTGATTGCTCAACAGTCTCAAAAGCTAAACCGAATCCGCAAGATGTATGCCAGACTCAGAAACATTGAGAAGTGGAATAGAGCAAGGGAGATTAGAAACTCACGTGCTGGCACTAATGGTGGAAACTGAGACAGGTCTTACCCAGCATAATAGTATTATATAACAGCATATTGAGAGTGAGAGAGTTGGCAACTTTGTAAACATTGTGTATGGATTGATCTCCGGAATGTAGTGTCCCTCTACTACAGAGATGAGTTTTAATCATCTGAAGGGCAGAATGGTCTGTCTATTTACATTAAAGTGGTTACAAGTGACTTGAAATATAAATTATTATATAATCTTAAAGATGCACTGAGATGTATAATACTCATGAGCTTATGATGAAAGCTGATAGAAATAAGCTACAGCTATAACTTATTCAGAAACAAATGGGTTGTCCTCCCGTGGGAAGTAATATACAACAACGGAACATTTCATCTGCTTACATGTCGGGGAGTTAATTATCTAAAGGTTGAGCAATAAGCTTTCATATTACTGTTCCATCTTTGATTGTTGCATTCTTTAATATAACCGTGATGCCCGACCTTATGTAGAATCCTTCCTTAGGCCTGTCTGCTTCTTCAACATCCTGAGAACTCAAAATATTTAGATCAACAGAGAAGTATAGAATCTAGGTAATAAAATAACAGTAGTCAAAATTTTATATAGCAGTTTTTTACAGCAAGATTTTGAAGCAGCACTTACATCAGCATTTGCAATAATCACATTTCTTCCTATCTTGGCATTCTTGTCGATTATACAATTCCTTCACAATGTTGCAGTGTGAAATTAGCAGAAATAACAAATGGAGGATGCCATTTAATTTTATGTTATGTCAGGCAAATTTATAAGCCTAGCTTGGAGTGTTGTTCTAGAATCCAATTTATATGATTAATCAAAATAATTTAGGGAGACATAATGGAACCTGATTTTGGTATTCTCTCCCACACCAATTGGAACCTTTCCTTCTGCCAGCAGAGATGCAATTTCAGTCTCAGTTTGATAATAATCAGCACCCATCATCATGGTATCCTGAAAAGCAAAGCCCATAAAGGCATAGAAGCATTCATCTCAATACAAGGAGCCAGAATTACGTGCCACCAAGAAATTGTTTGAGAGTTAAATTACAAGCACTGTGATCATGACATAAGTATGCTATCCTCCACGGCATTCTACCATTTCTACCAGAAATTTAAGGTGATACAGATTTATAGTCACCAGTCAAATAGGAAATGCAGAGAAGTACAAAACTAAGTTTACCTGAAGCTCCACACCAGACTCTAGACGTGAGCGCACCCCAACAATTGAATGTTGAACACCACACTCCCTCAAGAAGCAACCGTGAGAAATAATTGCATCCACAATCTATGAAAATCAATCAAACACTTATAGAATGCCATCAACAACAGAATTCAGTCAAGCACTCATATTCAGCAAAAAATCGATTAAGCAACCCAGTCAAAGTTTGCTGTCATACCTTGCAATTTTCTACTTTTGTAGGGGGTAGGAATCTTGGGGAAGTATAAAAAGGTGTCTTTGGATCATAGAATTCAAATTTTGGAGGCTGCAAGTGATAACATGTGTGATTAGTAAACATATTATATTTTCTTTGTGAAAGAAAACATTGTTTCAGAGGAAAGTTACTCTTTTCAACACTACTGTCAAGTCCGTTATTATCAGCAAAAACTTGAGAACCATCACACTTAGTCGTGAAAGATTCCCATGTTCTGAAGCAATATATTACACTTTTCTTCATCTGTGAAGATTTTCATTTGTTTTAAAATTGAACCATAACTAACTTTCATTTCTAGACTTTCTAATTACCCACCCCACTGGTTTCTAGTTGAACTTCTTACAGTGCAAAACCAACATTCAGAAATATGAGCCAAAATCAGAAGAAATTACAAGATAATCAAACAACCTGTTCTGTTAGGGCCAGGTTTGCATCAAAGAAGGACTTTATAGTTCCAATATCTTCCCAGTAGTCATTGAACAAATATGCCTGGGAATGAAAATAAAAGCAAAAAACATTAAGTTAGTCCTAAACCTAAAGAGGTTTAATTTTCATTAGCATTCAAAGATTTTACAAAAGAACCAAAAATAAGAACATTCCCTCACCTGCACATTGTGGTCACTCACAGCAGATGGGATAATTTCAGATCCAAAGTCATTGCACGTAGAATAGCTCCATCTTAGTAGTTTCAGCAGTGTCTCAGTTCTAAACACGTAGACACCCATCGATGCAATGTAAGGATGTTTCTTTGCTTCTTCTGCAGATAAGCCCAGGACAGTGGTGTCAACTTGCTGCAGTTAAGTTATAGACAATGCATTAGTTAGGCAACAACCACATTCAGTTAAGTGACTCCCAATTATTCAGATAAGAATAACAGGGATGTAAGAAAGTTGAGACTTGAGATATCATAATGTTAAATATTATTAATATACCATTGCTTTCAGATCAGATCCCTTAGGTTTTTCTGCAAACTGTGTGATCCGTCCTGTTTTATCAATTTTCATGAGGCCATAGTCTGATGCACGGCTGCAGGACAATTAAGAGTGATCAAACTCCAAATGCAATTAAGTAACAAAATAAAGATATTGTCAGTGAAAGTTTGGCATCTTGAAAATGAAGTGGTAAGCTAGGCCTTCATTATAGGAGATCAAAATGAAAACAAATCAGGAGTAGATGTACCTGTCATCCATTGGTACACACGAAACTGTGATATCAGCATTTGTGTCTATATGTCTCTAAAATGACAGTACCCATCAATCACTATCAGCTTTAGAACATTAAGCATGGTAACATATGAGTAGATGCAGCAATGTTAGGTGAGGAACTAGTATGATTTGCACTGCAGTGTTACCTGTACAAAGTCCATATAGTCCATTCGGTAAAGATGATCGCCAGAAAGTATCAGTATATTCTCAACATTCTTGTTCTTGGCATCCTGCAACATCGTAGATAAATCCAGATACACATTGATTCACCCTACGACATATCAAACTAACCAGTACATTTACTTTAAGCACCTGCGCTACATAATAAGCTTCTATTTACCTCAAAAACCCATATAAATTGCCTCACAGCATCAGCTGTCCCTTGGAACCATTTCTTCCCAGTTTCTCCAGGTGTTTGAGTAGCAGCCAAGACCTGTTCTAATGCTAATTATGCTTCAATAATCAATACTATAATATTAATCACCACCATGCTTGATAAATTGCTTTAAACTTGTTTATACAAAGCATTTTTTAAGCTGACCTCCACAAAACCATCTCCAAAACTGACGCCATTTCCAAAATTATATGTGCGGGACAGGTGGCGGTTGAGGGAAAAAGAGTTGAACTGCGTTAAAATGAATATTTTTCTTATGCCACTGTTGATGCAATTGCTCATAGGGATATCTATTAGTCTGTAACACCCTCCGATTGGAACCTGCCAAATTCAGACACTTTGCAATATTCAAAAGAGAACAGCCACTTCTACGACTAAGTCCTGTTATTTTAATCTAGTAACCAACATTCAACCTCAAAATAAAAACATTATATTGTATAGTACCGCGGGCTTGGCTCTTTTGCCAGTAAGAGGAAAGAGGCGAGTTCCAGCACCTCCACCCAATATGATTGAAGCTACACTTTTTGGGTCTGCTTTTGAAGTTTCAAAAGTGGCTGCCTCCTGAAATTACGCATCCAAATGAAAAACTTACTTTGACATGACCGTCGAACTTGAATGCAGAAAACCACACACACAACAAAAGACCGCATGATCTGAGTCATTTTTTTTTTCATTACACATGCATCATTTAGTACTTTACCATGGACTCCTCGTCGACATCTGATGTGAGAACAGCGTGTGCAGTTCCAGGCTTGAAGCTTCTAAGATTTGCACTGTGGGTTTGTGAAGTCTTGCTTTTGCATAATTGAATAGTACTATAAAACCTTGTGTTTAGACTTGCCCTTGTACTCTCATCCCAGAACCCAGTTCCTCTGTGACTTCCAACTCCCTCACTAACTTTAACTAGATTGGCCATCATGGCCACACAAGTTGAATCCATGCCTCAACACAACTGGGGCTAGAGTGAATCTCTGTATGAGTGGAAAAGCTAAACGACTTTCATAAAACTATAAACTTTTCACAATTTCAAACCACGAATTGAGGAATCAAAGTTAGAAAATATTCACCTTAAAGGGGGCCCAAAAAAAGATCAAATTTTCAATAGCACCCAGTTTTAAATTTGAAGACTTTGGGTTAAGGAATGTGAATGTGGATGGGGGATGCAGAGGAGACTGAGTTTAGTTGAAATGACTGTCACTAGTCACGAGAAACCTGCGACTCTCTCGATATCTGTCAACGACTCAGCAGTGGCTACGAATTTCTAGGACGAGACTCCGTATCAATTACGTGTTCAATTTTTTATTTTATTATGAGCCGCGTGTAAGATTTGATTGCTTCTAATTTGCTTTGAATATAATTTCTGGTTATAAAATGATATGATGCTTTTATTTGTTAGTAGCATAAAACAATTCCACCGATTAAATTTATACTTTTTTAAAACAAGATCCACCCATGACCCTTTGAACAATGATTTTATACATGGTAGATCTACATCGGTAAATCATGAAGAGAAACCTTCAAGTTATCTCATTAGCTGTTAAAGTAACAGAGAAATTGTTTCTATATCTATTAAGCATGGGAAACATGTGATAGGGCGTACTAAAGTGTTTAACACTTTAACTAACATGAAAAGCCAGTGCTATTTGTGATGCCATAAGTAGATGAGAGTGCTTTTTTTATTTATTTATTATTATTATTATTATTATATCATCATCATCATTAATGTTATGTATACTGCATGTTGTGTTGTCTTAATGCAGTGCCGGTGAGAGGTACAGAGTGATATCTAGAGGGGTGGATGGGCTTGTTGCTTGAACAGATGAGACTGGCATACAGCTCCTTCCGATCTTGAATGCGACCGATAGTACGTACAGTTCCAGAGAAATATGATAATGTTAAAGAACCCTGACCAAAGTAACACTAATAATAATAATGTGTAAGAATGGTCACTATTTTTCAAACCATGAAATGATGAACGAAGATAAAGGCAACACGGCATGTGTAATTCAAGTGAGAGTCGCTGTTGCCTCAATTAGTGGGGTTCTATCAGGCTCAGATGTCTCACCCGTAGCACTTTCTATGTAATTTGGATAGTAGAACTCAGACCGACTTGATTTGAATTATCAGTTTTTATTTTTAAGTTTTTAGATTTTATAAAAAAAATATTAAAGATTTTAAAAGTTATAAGAGTATAAGGTCTATGTAACATTAAGGGTATATTTGGTTTCACAAAACTGTTCAGTTTTCTTTTCTTGTTTTCAATTAGGGTCCTATTTTTTAGGATTTCGATAATAAAACAGTGAAAAGTATAAAATTTAGTATCTGTTTACTTTGAATTTCTAATTTTTATCTTTCATTTGTTGCGGAGCCATGGTAACCTGCTTTTTTCTTTCAGTAATTAAGGATGGACATGCGTTTATTTTTTGGTCTGACGAGTTGGATTTATGGTTTTGTCGAACAGAGCTGGCGTCTTTGGACTGCCATTAATTAAGCCAATGCTGAGAGACAGATGTGTCCGTTTGCCAAAACTGAAAATGAAAACTGAAAATTAAAATTTTTATTATTTCTTTTATAAAAATTAAAAATTAGAACCAATAAATCAAATATATCCTTATAAATTTTAATTTTTATTTACAGTTTTCAACATTTTCTTTATAAAATTCTAAAAACTAAAAATAAAAACTAAAACTTGAAAACTAAAATCAAACATGCCTAAGTTTCTCACATGATTAATTAAGTAAACTTACAAGTTGGTGCGACATTTACATAATAATCATTTTTATTTTTAAAACCAACATATAAAAGCGTTCTAAAGTGTTTTTTACTTGATATATTTCGTCGTCAATGTCACGATCCTGTCTCTCAAGTCATAATCCTGAGTTGCCAACAAAATTTCGATCTTAGCCAAACTCGGGAAAAATCCATGCCGATAAATTATCTAATATCAGCCAAACTCTTTTTTATGCCAAAATGAACCCATGTTCATTAATTTGGGTGAAAGGAAATAAGGATATTTGTTGCGGAGCCATGGTAACGTGCTTCTTTTTTTCAGTAATTAAGGATGGACATGCGTTTTTTTTCTGGTCTGACGGAGTTGGATTTATGGTTTTGTAGAACAGAGCTGGCGTTGAGGATATGGCTTGTCCATGAATTTGAATGGGCTGGATTACTCAGAGAGCAGGAGATGTTGGGCCTTTTTTGTTGGGTTCAACTATCAGAGTGGGCAACGTCTTTGGACTGCCATTAATTAAGCCCAATTCTGAGAGACAGATGTGTCCGTTTGTCAATGGGTATGGACCACAACCCCATTATTCCTATTGAAATCCGAATTTGAAGATGGCGCAGGGTCTGAAGAAACGCAAGGAAAACCAACCTAAAATCAAAAACAAAAACTAACATTTCGAAGCCTTAAAAAATCACAAGAAAAAGTGAAAAACCCTAAGTATATAGGAACCAACAACTATAATAACGCAGTAACTACGTTATTGTCAGCGGTGAAATTAAGTACATTTATTGAGTATATTTTCTAGCAGTACCTAAAATAGTATGCTCGAAATAATCAAAACGTAAATCCAAAAAATCCACTAGTTATTATTTTTAGGGTCTGTTTAAATTAATAAATCCAAAGAATTGTAATTGATTTAAAATCTTAAATTATAGGTTAAGATTTTGGTACTTATTTAAATTTTTTTTGTACTTAAATTGTAGGTTTAGCCACTCCCAAATATCATTGTCATTCCTACATGTAGTGGTTTTTAGTTGATTTCTCGAAAACATCCCTTTTATTGAAAGTGCTAATAATTAATTTCTTTAATATAATTATTTAGATCTAAATATTATAATAATTAATTTTTAAAAAATATTAATTAAAATTTAATAACATTGAAGACATATTTAACAAATCGTAACATACAAACAACGTAAACTCAAATAACTTGAAAATTTGTAATATACAGTATGCACATAAAATCTTTTAACATCCAGTGTTTATATAATTAAATAAATATTAAAGAAACATATGATTCCAAAATTCATTTTTAACAATAATTTTATTGTAATGTTTTTTTCTTTAGCTCATTTTTTATTTTAAATAAGCGAACTTCATACATTAAATTAATTTTTATTAGTTGTTTTCTTTTATATCAGGGTGTAATTATGATTTATTATTATTATTTTTAATTATTTTTACTTATTATTACTTTTACAAATTCACTGTTAGACTATTTAATCTAATTGATAAAGTGCTTTAACTATCATACATAGGAGGATTTCAGCACACTATAATATAAAAGAGGGACACTTTGATATAGCTTATGAGTAATATATTTTTGTTTGACTAAACTTGATAAGTTCATTAAATTTTATTTTATTATATTTTTTAATTCAAGTTAATCATTATGTTAAAATTAATAGTTTCTTGTGCTGAGTTGGAAGTTTGTTATAGTTATTTTTATTTAGTATTAATTAGTAATATTGAAATGATAATAGAAAAATTTTTAAATATATTTTTATTGGAAAATTGAAAAATAAAAAAAATCCTAATGTCCAAATATACATAAAAAAAATACAATCTCAAAAATTAAAACAAAAACTATTTGAATATCACAAAATAGAGATATAAATAGTTATCTTACTTTGTTTGCCTCAACGACTTATTCTATTTTTAAATTGATAAATAAAAAAATAACTTTTATATTTAATATTAATTAGCATAATTATAAAATATAATTTGAAATATGAGAGTGACACTAGATAAGAATGTAACAAAACTGTTAACTCTTAATTAAGGGTAGTTTTTGAAATATATGAATAAAGACATTAAGAGTAGAGTTGCAATTAAATTTATGTTTATTAAAGAATTGTAACATGATTGTCAAAATATAAATGAGAGAGAAAATTATATGAACTTTAATAATGAGATAAATATTTAATAATTTTTTAAATTGATAATACATAAGATATAAATTAAGAATTAAAAAAAAGTCAATTTTAGGTTTTTTGAGCCGTCTAATTCTAATTTACAGTTCAATTTTGTATCCAATTTCAGACGCGAACCTTGCCCCTGGTTACATGTGCAAGGGGATTATCTGGTGATTGAAATTCCGAGAAGGCTCAATCTAGCCAGATTTGCAGCCTGTCCCACCTGGCCACCTTCAGCGCTTGTGTGATCATCCGCTAGTAACACTGCCAAACGGGTAGATGGCAAAGTAAGTAAGTATCAATGAGCTAATCCCACAGACTTATCCCACAAGTGGTACAAGTGGGAGGCAAAGGCAATATCAATATGACGTCAAATAAACATGATTGATCTGGACAAAACCTCTATTCTACTTCTACAGAAATGCTGGCATTTTCAGCATGTTCACCCTGTAATTGGTTGGGACTTCTTTTGGGTATGCAAAAAACCCTCCGAGTCGGAGGCGTTCAATTACCTATTTACCTATCAAATAGCAACTCCGACTTGTCTAATTTCACTGCTCGTTAATGGGCGATATTCAAACATTTCCTAAATGATAAATGTTATTTTGACTCATATTTTGTAGGATATTGTGCCAACACACTCACATTTATTATTGGATGAGTTATATAACTCAAATTAAGTGGGGTCCACATCCAATTTAATAGTGAATGTAAATGTATGAGTATGATGTTCCATAAAATGTGAGTCAAAATAACTTTACTCTTCCTAAATTGCTTTGAAGTTCTGTTGGTTATTATTCTTTTTTAAATCTTATTTTCTGAGTCAAAGAATTCTTAGAGACAAGATGTGGGAACCAACTACCACTTCCTTTTCTCATCCTTGGGGGCATAAGTTGCCGAACCACCATCTACGCCAGTTTTATATCTTTAAATGAATTGGCAAGAATTGGTGCTAAGAATACTTCCCACTGAGCAGCAATATAATTTGCAGATATACTAACATGAAATAAAGAGTGTAATGAAACAAAATTAAATAAATTTATAAATTTAATAATATTTTTCAAGTCATACTAGTGCAAAAAAATGCCTAAAATAAATCTTGTAATATTGCAATTTCAGAAGAAAAAAATCATCAAAATTCTTCAAGTACTATGTCTGCCTGTAATATCGAAAAATATATAAAAAAAAGGATGATGAGAAACTTAATTAAATTAATTAGAAGATATATTAGACAGTGTTATATATATTTACCTTAACAAACCAATTTTCAAAAACACTGATATGCAAAAAACATATAAGCGCACTATTTCTAATCAATGACAACTGCAAATAGTTAAATAGAAAATTATAGCAACAATTATTAAATGTCATCAAAATAAATTAAAGTATCAATTAAAATAAATAAAACACACAAATAACAAAGATGATGCAAAATGCTCTTTGTAAGAGCAATTTTCATAGATAACATTAACTATTAATTTCATTTATGACTATAACTAAGAGTATTTTGATTTACAATTCTACAAAATATTTTTTTTTTATCTCATGCTTGAAAAGGAAAAACTTACTTGCTTTGAAAGTAATTCTATCTTGCACATTTTCTCCGAATATGTATCATCACGCTCATCAATCTCACATAACTTGAAAAGATGTTATTAAATTTGCAAATTTATTTAATTTTGTTTCATTGCACTCTTAACTTCATCTTAGTATATTTGCAAATTATATCGCCGCTGAATGGAGAGTATTCTCAATGCCAATTCTTGTCAATTCATTTAAAGATATAAAACTGACGTTGATGGTGGTTCTGCAACTTATGCCCCCAAATATGAGAAGAGAAAGTGGTAGTTGGTTCTCACGTACTGTTCCTTGCAACCTAAGCCTTAAGGGCAATTTAGGAAACATCTGAATGTGACCCGTTAATAGAGAATGGCATTGAACAAATGATAGGTGCTCCCTCAATTCAATTATATATCTGTGGCCCAATTCGTTGTAAACTTCCTCTTGCAAGCTACAATGTTTTTTTTAAAAAATTCTTAAATGCTTTTAGTTTTTGTTTTCAAGAAAAAAAAATATATGCTCTATTTTATTTATGATTAAATAACTCAATTTATGCCAGTAGAGATTTGCTATTACTGATCTTCACTCATCCATCATCACCATTATATTTTGATTCGAGTCTCTATTAGTCAATCATTTGTAAATATTTTTATAAGAGCTAAACGAGGCAAGAGATATGTTCTTAGTCTAAACTAGGTCAAACTTTTCTCTCAATTTAAATTTTTGTGGGAAAAATACCTTACTTTTTATGAGGCACTGTTATTTCTCACTTAGATTATCCCCTCCATTATCAAATTAGAAATCATTTTAAATACGAATATGAAATCCGTATGTCCACGCCCAACAGTTTTTATTGGTCAATATCTCCAATAGGAGTACTAACCAAGGTGCTTTGATGCTTAAATTAGGATTGAGAAAATGATAGCATAGCAGTGAAAACTAAAAAAGTATATCATCAATTAAGTCAATTAAGTAATAAGTCAATCAATCAAGTAATAATTTTTTTTTTTACAACGAAAAGATTTTTTTATCAACAAAACGAAAAGATATTGTGCTTGAAAAATACTTATATTGAAACTTACATACTATAGTTTCAACAAAATAAAATTGATTGTTGTCCAGACATATATTAACGTTAATTTTCGAGCCACTGTACAAAATTGTCAAATCTCACACAGTTTGGGGCCAAGGCATTCCATTCGCCATTGCCGTATATGGGAATGCATGCTTTTCTCTGTCTCAAATTAATTTCGTGAATCCATATTTCATGGGTTTCATGCATCACTATTTCCTCCATTCCGTGAATGGTTTTGTTTGTGGATGTGATTGATATGCTTCTTTTCGGGGCATTCATGCAAACTTTTCATTTGGATAATTTTCACATTCCTGTTGAATTAGGTGCCTTACTTTTAGCCTTTTCGGCTTGGCTTTCCTTTCCATGACTTCAATAATTAACTGCTTTTCTTTTTATCCTGCTTTGGATTTAGATGCGAGATTGTTACCTCTTGAAAAATATTATTTACGCGTAACTTTAATCTTACATAGCTAACAGTTTAAAATGGGTCGTTGGTGGTAACTTGGCAATTAGGAAGTGAAAATAAAATATTTATAAAGAAAAATTTAATAATCTTAATTATATTGATATAAGAATAAAATTATTTCATAACTTAATCAAAAAAATTCATTCATAACTATCATTACTTATTTGCAATTAAGCCTATAGCTTAATGGTTATGGTTGTCTCCTACACATTTGATTGGGTGGTTCCATATTCGACTCTCTTCTCTCTCTTCTAAGAAGAATTTCTAATCTTAATATCTTTGATAAAAGAAAAAAAAAACTACCCTTACCTGTTTATTCTATGAAAAACTTCAGCCTGGCCTCAACCTTATCAATTAAACATGCACAACATTTTTTTTTTTTTTGGGGTTCATTGGAAGGGACTTTGGGTCTTTACCTACGAGCACTGTAGGAGACAATGGCGACAAGAGCGAGACCAGCCAAGGCCGTGAACACCACCGTCTAAGTGGAGGGGGTGGCTATCGTGGCCATCAAGGTGAACCTGCTGCTTCCGTCATGCGCTGGGGATGAAGGGACTATCGTTGTTGGTAGTCTTCAAGTTAGTGGAAGTGAACATGGAGGAGAAGGAAGGAGGAGCTGGAATTATTGGAATGCCCCTCGCTGCGATCCTCTTCGATATGTTCCTTTCTCTCAAATGATCGATAAGAGTGTGTCTGTGAATTTTGATTTTGGAAGAAAATGAAGAGAAGGGAAGGACTTGTAATTTAATTTTATACTACAAGTCCTCCCATACCCTTTAGTTTTATAGGGTATCATCAATCTACCAAAAAAAAAAATAGAGTACCGTCATTATTATTATTATTATTATTATTATTATTATTATCACAATATTTTTTATTTGAAGTTTTATTGGTATAGACTTTTAAAATCATGTTAAAGGTATAATATGCTACAATATATTTATAAAAATGTTAATTTTGATATACTATTGATCAATTTTTTTTTCACATATTCATTAATTTTATTTTTTTACATCAGGAAAGACATTTGATTTTTAGAATTATTATTTCAAAAGTTAGATAAAAATAACACATAATTAGACAACAATATGATATAAAAATGTTATACGTTGACACTAAATCAAATTAATAAAAATATCTTTTCATTTGTTTATATTATTATACATAAGTTGTTAAGAATCAAATTATTGATCCCTTACCTAAAGATTTAATACTATGTCGAGAATTATATTATGAGTAAACATTTAAATTGGTCCCTGACAATTTTTTTGATGGACAAATTAATTTCTAACAATTGTAAACACCTAAATTAGTCCTTCACAATTATAAAAATAGGACACTATAGGTCTCTGACTGGCCTGTCAAGGCTCGCCCGGGAGGCAGAGATGAAAAAAGAACTCAGCTAGGAGAAGGTGGAGCTCAATTAAGAGGAAATAGAGGTCGATTAGGAGGAGGAGCTTGGATGACAGATGACTGAGTTCCATCACATGCCTATCAGTCTCGGCTATTTGTCAGCCGAGATTTGCCTAGTCTTACTTGAGCTTTGCGGAGTTCTGTCCGAGCTCTTTTTTCATCTCTATCTCTTATACGAGCATTGACAGGCTGGTCAGGGACCTATAATATCCTATTTTGAAAATTGTGAATAACCAATTTAGGTGTTTACAATTATTAGAGAACAATTTGTCTATAAAAGAAATTATCAAAGACCAATTTGGGTATTTACTCTTATATTATTGTATAAACCTTGAAAAAAATTAAGTTATACATAAAAACTCATAAATAAATTTTTTTATAACATAAAAAATAATTGATGAAAAATAAAAACCTTTTAATATTATATCACATAAATCGATATTACATTCAAACATAAAACAATTTTTACTTATTCCAAGGATCTTATTTAAAAAGATTAATTAAAATGTCTTTTTCTAAAATATCATCCAAGCCATTCTATTGTCAACGTTAAAGAGTTTTACACTATGATTAAATTATATTATTGTATTAGTAAATTTTAATTGACTTATACAATTTCATTTATATGACAATATATAATTAAATTTAATTTAGTTTTAAAGTACTAACGGTGTAAAATATTTTACATAGTTATTCAATTATATATTATCACATTAACAAAATTGATTTGACTTTCACCTTTCTACTTTAAAAATCATTTACATAAGAGAATTTGATTGAGTAATCATATAAAAATATTTTGCATTGTTAATGTTTTTAGATTGACTCTTTAGATGCTTGTGTAAACTATCTATACAATATATAAATAGATTATTTTGTTTAGTTCACACCAAAAAATGCAAATTTTTTTTACATAATTATTCAATTGCATAATAATTCAATCAAAGGATTTAATTTAGAGTTTAATTTTTACACACTAACATTGTCATTCAATCAAATCACCTCATTTGCAAATGTGGCAATACATGATTGGATAACATCATCAGCAAATAAAAATTAAACTCTTTAATTTAAATCTTCTGAAAATGTAAAACAAGTTTATACAATCACCCAATATTATACTATCATATTAATAAATATGATTAACTTTCATCTTCACTTCTTAAAATGTTTGTATATAAACAAAAAAATTTAATTGGATGACAATATTGAGTGAATTAAAATTAAACTCTTAATCAGATGCAGTGTTTTTAAATCAAATTAAGAGTTTACTAAAAATAAACCCCAAAATTGCCTTATTGATTTTCAAATCAGACAAATTAGCCTTTAATAAAAATAAATTGATACATGAATCCCTAATATATAAAAAACTAGACAATATAATCTCGAACAAAAAAAAATAGGCACATTGGCAGCTAACCTTTTAAAATTCCGGCACATTAGCCCCTAACGTTTGTAAGATTATTTTTGTCCGAAAATTAATTTTTCCGATTTGAAAATCAACCAAAAGTGCGGAGAGGAAAATGACCAATGGGCAAGGGCGATTGTCTATATAAATGAGTTCGTAGTCAAACGTTTCTCCTATATTCTGTTTTGCTTCCTCCTTCGACACAACACAACACTCATCACTACCCCTCCTTCAGTCCTTCAGGCAGCGTCGCGTTCCTTCCCTCCCAATCCAATCCAATGGCTTCCTTGAAACACCAAAGCGTCGGCAAGGACGAGAAAAAGGCCAATGCCATCACAATGTACTTCCAATTCCAAACAAATCGAAAGCTCGAAATCATGTTCCACTTGTTCAACGCCTTCGCTGCTCTCTTCCTCTTCTCCCGCTACCTTCTTTTCCGAGCATTCTCCCATTCCCTCGCCCTGTTCCTCCCTCTCTTCACCAACCCTTTCTACGCCTTTCTCCTCCTTAATTCCATCATACTCTCCCTCTACGTACTCTCCAACCACAACAGTATCGGTAATAACTCCAAAGACCACGTCTACGACGAGTTCCTCGGCAACAGCAAGACAACCGCGCTTGCGGCGGTCAACGTTCCAGAAGAGTTCACTGTGGAGAAACAATCCGTCACCGTGACTGCTCTCGAATATAGTTCCGACAACAAACCAGTGATGATGCGTTCGGAGGTTGGGGAATCGTCACTTTTTAACGGAACCGTCACGGCGGTTGCTACTCGCGAGACCACGCCGTGTTGCACGAGCACGACGACGAGTGGGGACGAGGTTTCCGAGAAAAAGTGCTTTCGGAGAGTTCGGTCGGAGAGCTTTGAGCGGCGCGTGGTTGTGGCTGGTGGTGGGCCAGAGTTGAGGAAAGTGAAAACCGCATTGAGCAGGCAAGTGCAGGGGCGATTCTGCCACGTGGAGCACTTGAACAAAGAGGAATTCAATCGCGCCGTTGAGGACTTCATCGCTAAGCAAAAGAGGATGCTCCGGGAGGAATCAAACAAAACAGAGTACTTGGCTTACTGAAAAAAACTACTACTACTAGAAAGAATTGATATTACTTGCAAATTCGCAAATAGTAGAAATTACGGGAAAATCTGTTTTTCGTTTACTAATGTACAGTAAACTGATCCTATTTCTGATGAAAATAATGGAATATCTCTTTTTGATTAATATTGATCTTATCTCTATAGTCTTATGCTTTTTGTGTCTTGGTTTGATTCGAAGCCGTGGAAGTTACTATGAGATCTGCGCCAAATACAATAACAAATCAGAAGAGAAAAATGCAATTGCAATATTAGAGTAGCGTAGGATGTGGCTTCGGACTGATTTCGATGATTTACGTTATACGATCCGCTTATTTTGTTTGTTAGTAGTCTCATGTTTGAACCTTTTTTGAATGAGAGAAGATTTTATTAGTCTGAAGCCAACTTCTAACCCCATTTCCAAGGAGATCCTTGAAATTAAGGGGAGGAAGCTACTTATGTATCTGCCAGGACTCCAGATTTCTGCAGATTGATTTGCGACATTAATGTGATTTTTCAAACTATATATCTTATTTCAGATACCATCAAGGATGTTCGATTACACACTCAATATTCAGAATTAAACGTCATTAACCGTTTATTTTATTCAGAATTAACAGTAAAATTCAATTCCAATAAAACAGGAAAAGATTTTGCGGCTGATTGATATCCGTGAATACTAGCAAAGGCCAAACATACATAAGCCAAGAATCAGCTCAATCGGCACTGGTTTCATATGTTGGTCGGCGAGGGTTTGCCTTTGTGAAAGATAAGGTTGGCTCAGTCACATGTAGATGTAGTAACACACTTTTCTGGTTATTACTTGATGCATGGGTATTCATAATTCCACAATCCTCAAGTAAAGCTCAATCAGATTTTCAATATGTCATGGGCTGTAATCTTCTGACTGGAAAAACATTTGTGCTAAATGCTAATGCACACTTAAGTGGAGTCTTCAACAAGGCAGATTAAGCAAACCGTGAAGAATTTTAGTATACCAAACTGTCTTACTTTTCTTTCCACTTACTTCACACGCTTTTAATCTATCCAACTATTGGTTATGTGTGTAGTGTATCATTCGTTTTCCCATATTAAATATATATATGGTAGTGATTGGAATAATTAAAATTAAAAAATGAATTAATTTGATTTGAAATAATTTAAATTTGAAGTTAAATCTTGAATTTGAAATGATTAAATGAAATTGAAAATGAATTGATTTAGAAATCTATTTTAATGTCAAAATATAATAGATTGTATTTGGAATGATTCAAATAGGAGATGGAATTATTTGATTTATGTGCAAGTTTTAAAATCAATTCATTTCCATCCAAACCCTATCTAAATCCAAATTGATGGAATTACAAATTATTTCTTTTTTTTTTTCGAATTTCAAACAGATAATTCGATTTGTAAATTATTTTATTTCTAATTTTACGTGATTCCAAATATACTTTCAGGGTTCTACTCTTTTATTTCCTTAACAAAATTCAAGGTTTCCAAAGTAAAAAATTAAGTTTATAAAAAAATAAAAAAAAACGAAAACAAAAGCAGCAACTTTTGGTGAAATTCTGGCTTGTGAACATGTGGAAGAGTGTGTTATATACTTGATTACAGAACAAAAATGTCTTCCCTCATTAAAGTTTCCAATCAATTCCTAGTTTTATGTTTCCCTTCTCCTTGTGATTTTTGCATAGTGCTCTGTGCGGGACCCATTTAAACAGAAAGAAATAAACACAAAAACATTCTAAATATATAAAGAATAGTTTGTGCGGTTGTTGAAATTGGAATGACAAAATAATGCAGCAATTAAGTTATTCCGGGTATATTTACAAGTTTAAATTTTGAAAAGAAAGAGAAGAAAAAAAATAAATTATATTATAAATTATTATTTTTTCTCTTTTTCTCTCTTTTCTCCTCCCAAATCTAAACTCATAACTGTTCTCCATTATGTAGTGCTGAACATACGAGGAATTCTTAATAACGAGGTAGCTCGCTATTATCCCGTAGCAAAGTATGCAACGAAAAAGAGAAATAATACGGTATTTTTTATTACCACCAACGTATTTTCTATTGCATTGTCAGTCCTCAGGGAACCAACCTTCTATGCTTCTAAAATCGCACCATAGCATTAGTCAATAAGTCATAAAATAATTAACAATCTTTAAGTAAATAAATCGTTTTGATTGGTGCGCCCCTTCGACCGCCCCAAAGCTCAAAACTAGGCCCCCAAATGAAACTCTCTAACCACCAGAGTTATTATTCATTTTAGTTATTCTGATTATCTTTTCTCGTGGAAGTTAAAAAAAAAAAAAAACTTGCATATTGGTTTGTAAAATCTGTATTGTCTTTTTATGAACAAAATCTAGACTTTTTTTTTTAAAAAAAAAATTCAAGACTAAATTGACCATCTATAGGCTATAGCTTTGTAATAAATCTTCATGTTTAATTTTCAGAGCTTCAGGTTTTGAATCAGCTTAGCTTTAAAGACCAGTAAACATGTAATATAATCTCATAGTATGACATTATAACATAACAAGTCTCGACTGAACCATCTTTTGTTTCCAAAGAAGGATTTTATTCAGACATTACAGTGATGAGCTTTCTTGAATTCCAAGATCTGTATGGTCTTTAGAAAAAAGGGAAAAAAAAAAATGCAGATGGACCAGAACCTTGTCAACTGACTCGTCCTTGTTGCTTGTTATTCTTAATTACAATTATGTAAAACAAGTTGATTACTTTTTAGTTGTATATATAGCGTGTAGAAAAAGTGAAATCGAACTAATCCAAAAAGGATCTAAATTTAGAAGTATCTTTTTTGTTCCTCTTTTTTGGTCATTTACAAACCAGATATATTAGTCGTACTTGTCTCCATGCTCTATGGATTAATCATTATTACCCCATTCCACTGGCTTTGCCTTGTCGTCTCCGTATAGAGCCGACTAGTTGTCACATATTCATGTCCAAATGGGGGTCCATTTTCTGGCTTTGTTTTCTCTCTTCAGGTGGGCCTGCAGCCCACTCTTTAGTTGGTAGAAACACCGCTTGAAAGCTTTTCCGTACCAACCCATCGACAACTCCATCAAATTTCAGTGTTTTTTGCTTCTTAATTCTTATATACCTGGGATTCTTCTCCACCAACCTGTTATAAGTTTTACTTTTTCTTATACTCTTTTCTCTTTTTCTTATCACACTATACTGCGAACACCATAACAAGAAATCTATTTAGATTTGAGAAGAGCTCCACCCGCAAGATTATTGTAGGCAGGTAAGGGAGCTATAAGGTCAACATCCTAACCTATAAGTGACTAAGCTACTTGGGAGAAATATAATATCCGAATATCAACAAATTGTTTATAAAATATAGATAAATGTTTGTCCCCACATTTTTTTCCTACAATTTAAACAAGTGCCAACTCTTGATGCTTTATGTTTTTCAATTATCCATTTGCTCAAATGATTTATGTTGTCTGCTTCTAATATTGTTTTCGATCAAACAAGCTTCAGATTTTTTTAATTGGAATAAATTCCAGAGTCGCAACTGTTCCATACCCCGACACTGAGAGAGACATTAGCAAGTGAAGTAGATGGTAACTTCGTTGAAGAGCCTCCTTAAGTGATTTAGCATCTCTGAATATAGGTGGTCCAAGACTTGCATGCTGACGAGATGCCGTATACAACATGAAACAGTTCATTTCAATTTGTATTTTTCTATTTACATGGTTGTATATTGTTAATCATTTCTGTCTATTTTTGACATCTAAGTATTTATATGGTGACTATACGATAGTTGCACTCAATTATGTAAATCTTTTGGTCATTTAACATATGCTTATTAGAAATAAGTTAAATAAACAAGTTAATAAGGGCAAGACTATCCATTCAAATAATTAAAACTAAAATAAATCAAATTGCTTAAAATTAACTAAATATTTCAGTAATTTTTATTTGCACACAACTAAAATAACAAATATTTTTCAAATCAAATTAATTCTCTTTTAATAAATTTTCAGATACAAGATTAGTATATATCCGAATTATTAGTGAAGATTCTGAATCCTCTCAACCATTTTTGGTTGTTGTTGTGAGGGCATTGCCCGCAATACATTTGAGAGAAAAGGACCAGAAGCTGAAATTAATCGGTTGTTAAGGGAGAAAAGATGGTTTATCTTTGTAAAGGACGTAAGGGTTGGGCACATAGAAAATTAGAAAGTCTAACCGTATCTCACCGTATGGCAATCGTCAAATCGTTGCATTATTTGCATTTTTATGGTTGGGTCGCGTCATAATCACTGTTCGATCGCATTGCATGTTTGGCAAAGAGAAATGAGTCAAAATTGGCATCCTTATCGTTTGCCCTGTGATCAACTGCAGCATTCGTCTATGGATGGTTTTACTTATTTGGATTGTTATGGCAATTTGCTGACTGAGGTATCTTGTTTAATTTTTCCTCAGCACTTCAACTTCAAAGGAAATCCTTCTTTATTATTTTTTTTAGAACGAACAAGTAGCCTACAAAACATGGAATTTTCAAACATATGTTGTAGTCAGCACGGTCATTGTGTTGACTAATGAGGGTTATCTTTTTTTCTTTTTTTTTTTCACTTGAATTAAATATAATGGGGATAGGAATGCGAAATATATAAAGTATGTAAATTGACTTTTGAATCACATGGTGTGATACGACTGGCAAGGGGATTGTGTTCCCTTAACCATCTCCTCTTGAGTTCGATTCTTTAGAGAATGAAACTTGTGATTAGAGTTGCCTCTACTTAAGTCCCATAGTACTCAAATCTGGATCAATTAACTTTCTAGATAGGGTACTGGGTGGGAGACCAAAAAAATTGGCTTTTGTGAATGCAAAATGTCAATTTACAATAATAGGTACGTAATTGATAAATAACAAACATTACAGACCATGATTTAGCTAGATACTTGTTACTTGAAACCAAGAATGGCCAACCTTTTATCTATAGGTAAAGCCTTCTTCTAGTCCTAATTGGAATTGCCTGGAATTATAAATCCTTATCCTATCACATAATCTTGTTTGTGTCCTCTTCCATAGATGTCAAACGTACCGGACACCCGCTCTTAAGTTTTGTAAAAAGCGCCCATTTCTGGATACTTGGGTCTGAATCAATCACCTTCCACCTGAATATTATACATGCATTAATTACAACCATTTCATTACTTCAAGAAGAATGACACACACAAAATGTCAGCTGTTAGACCAAAACTAAATGTGATGATAAAAAGTACACACTTGTAAGTGGTGATGAGACGGTGGAGAAACACCAACATCATGGCTCTAGCCATGTTCTTCCCAAGGCAAGTCCTTCCTCCCATCCCAAAGGCTAGGAAGCTGTATGGTTTAGACTCAGCCTGTTCGAATTTAGCACGACAGCTTATCATGTTAGTTTTTACTTAAAACCCCACAATTTATTTAATTTCTGTTTTCTTTTTCCAATCATAATATTACACTATGGATGATGTTGGCTAAGGGTTAATAAACAAAGGGAAAAAAATAATAATAATAAGAGGAGGAAATAAAGTGTCCTCGGGTAGACTTACTGGAAATCTCGAGGGATTGAACACATCTGGATCATTGTACACAGCTGGATCCTGGTGTATGGATCTAGCATCGATATTAATGTTCCACCCTTTCTTGATTTTGAATCCTGTATACATGTTATTAACCGTATATTAAGTAATAATATCTATGAAGTTTTTCCTTTCAATCTATATATATAGAATTCTACGAAGTAGGAACCTTCAATCTCACAGTCCTCGAGTGCTAGTCTTGGCAACCACTGTACTACTGATGCTATCCTTAACGATTCTGTTACGACCTGCTCCATAAGCAATTAATAAATTAGCCATCAGATTTCACAATTTAAGAGAAGACTCCCAACACCCCACTACACTCGAGATTGGTTAGTCCTTAGTGGTAAATTTGGTGGAGCAGCCAGCACGTTGCGTGCAAGTACCGGATAATAATACACACCTTAGAAGCATAAGGCATCTCATTAAGATCCTCTAGTGTAAGATACGCACTGCTTCTTGTACCCTTTTTCTGAATTTGAAGCTGCTCCTTCTATTTAATCAACCAATTACAGCAGTTTCAATACTAAGAAAAAAATTGTTGAAATAACAAGGTGAAGACTGAACTGAGGACAACCAATTGAGTAGAAACTTTTCACTGACCATAAGGGTATTAAGGACCTCCTGATTCTCGCCCACAAATTTGACCATCCATGTCATTGCATTTGCTGTCGTGTCCTGCCCTGCAATAATCATGGTTAAGATATTGTCTTTGATCTCTCTATCAGTGAGCCTTGGTGGGGCTTCATCATCGTTTAATTTATTATCATGGTCTTGTACTAAAAGTCGAAGAAAATCTACATGGTGAGTTCCTATTCCACTTCTTCTTTCACTGATTTCCTTCTCCAGTATGTCCATTATCCTTTTTCGAGCCTGCATCATCACTTGAAAGCTTAAATTACCTTATCATCACTTTAAGAATTCATATACAACCCTGATCAATTTGGCTAAAAGAAGATGTCCTACATAGAAAATTAAACGTTGTCATAGATTGTTTTTGTCGCACCCCAAGAAAAATTGGACAGGCCTATCAATTACGGCTGGCTCATGAGGTAACGGCCCGGACATATATATTTACCTGTATGCCTTTGTAGAATCTGGTCCAGGGCAACCTTAAGGGAAATGCAAGCATCGCTTCACATATACGAGCAGTCTCCTCTTGCATCGTCACTAGTGCATGCCCACTCTCAACGCTTATCAGCATCTTGCACATCGCCTTACAAGTCAGCTGCATTGCAATCATTTGTTGTTGCCAGAAGGAATGTATATGGTTATAAAAGAATTTAATATTACAATAAAATAACCTTGTTACTAAAAAGAAAAAAAAAAATTAATGCAAATTTGGTTTGTTTTCTTAGCTTGCTTTTATACCTTGAGTGCTTCATCTTGTATGACGACAATGGATGATCCACATGGCCAGCTACTCATTGCTTGAAGGACCATTGCATCGAACATTTTAACGAAGGAAGACAGAGAATCGGTTGAGAACAAACTGAGGAGACGGCCGCGGATGAGTTTGTGATGCTGCTGAGCAGCACACAGCAAGCTGTCGGGTCCAACAAGCTCCGCTATTGACTTTATGTACCTCTTTGTGAATCTCCCTCCCTCGTTGTTTAGGATCCATTTTGCTGACTCTGTGCTCGAAATAAAAACATGCGTTTCCCCGAACAACTTGGTCTTGAAGCAATTCCCATATCTGACACACACAACACAATTGGTAGTCATTTCTGTTACTATATTGCTAACTAGTAGGCAACTACAAAAAAAATTCATGATGATGCACTAGCATGTCAATATATCATTTGTTTCTTTTTCTCTCATATCCACGTTAACTATACATTTGATCAAGTTTTAAAGTATGTGCTTATAGACTTGATATTAGGTACGTAGGAACCTTCAGTAACCCATATAAATTCATGTCAATATAGGTAGGAAGAAAAACAATGATGAATATATGATATATGTTGTCCTCTATATTTTGCAAAAATTAAAGCAGTACGTACAAAGAATCCATCATTTCAGAAAACGTAAACTCGTTATTTCTTGGTCTCCACTCTCCAGTTAATTTGGTCATCAATATTTTTTATTTTACTTTCTACTTCATGACGAGGCCACATAACTAACGATGCTTACGTAAGCACACAACTAGTTACAACTGCATGACTTAACTGTTTAGTCTAGTTGATTAATCACACTTCAATCCCTTCACTTAATTATGATTTTGTCAAAAACAAACATGTTATGTCTTAATTTTTAAAGCTGCAGTTGACTTTCCATGATCATCTACATAAGTCCAATCCAAGGAGAAAACCAAAGGGAAATAATTAAATTCAGAGAATGAGATGCATGTATGTTTTGCCTGAGGTGGCGAAGTCGGACAAATTCATAGACTCCTTTGGTGCTGTTGATGGCAGCCATGAACTGAAGTGTCTCTCCAACAAAAGGCAATCCTCCATTTCCCGGAAGAGTGCCGACGGCGGACTTGTTATTTTTGCGCCAAAGTGCCCGCGTCTTTTGCCATGATGATAGAAACAGCAACAAGAGACCGATATAGTAGCAACAGTAGGGATGCTCCTTTACCAGCTGGGAAAGCATTTTGCTTGCTCTTCCTTCTTTGGTTGTGCTGAAGAATAAAAAATACAACCAGTGCTATATATATATATGTGTGTGTGTGTGTGTGTGCAAACTTAAACATGAATTAATTTCCTTTTTGTCATAAGACTTGCATCGTCAATATTGTTGGCGTGGGACAGGCACTAGAGTAAATTTCGGAACAGTGTCTTCCACTTTGAATGCAAAGTGGAACGATGCGTAAGACGTTTGAGAGATTTCCGAGATATTTTTATAACTTGCCCAATTATATGCATTGTTTAACGAATATCGAGTTAGCTCTGGTCAGTCATGGTAATGAGTGATTCCATTGTTGGCGGGCTTAATTAGGCAACTAGAACCATCTCCAACTTTATCTGATCTTTGGTGGGCATATTATCTCAACTTATTTATTCATATACAATTGGTTCACAGTATCGTCCAGTGTTTTTGCAATGCTATGTTTCTTGTCGCCTTCGTTATTTTGGAGTTATTCATAGCTTTAGTTGAGATGTAATTCAACGGTTCAGTTTGGTTGTTACCTGTTATCAGTGGGGGACTGATTGATTTCATGCGTGGTGGTGCTGCTGTTCACGGGGAACAAATTCAATCAATGTTCACCACTCAGGCAGAGACAGCAAGGTAATGCAGGAACAAAAAGGTGGAATTTAACTTCGGCCAAAATTACAAGTCCGGTAGTGCAATAAGAAAAAAGTAAGTACTGTAATAGTAATTAAAAAAAAAAAAAAGCAAAATTATGAGGTGTTATTTTATTTTCGGCTGTGAACTACGTTCGTTTAACAACAAAAGGGCCCAGCCCAAAGTAAGGACAACTTCTATGCAAAGAATAAAGGCCGAGGGGCATGGGCTAATGAGTAGATTGTCCATCATCATGTTGGGGGTCTGTTGGGCCTTGCTTAGCAGGGAAAACATCAGCTAGTTGATAATGTATTTGGTTTCACCCCAAGGCCGTTATCACAGCAGGCCCAATGATTCATGCTGAAAGTCCACTCCACCACTCCAGCAAAAATTGACCAAAAACCAACCATTCCAACGAAAATAAAACTCACGATTTTCATGGAGAAGCCAATACGAACGTGCCCTTGCATGTTTGCAGTCAGGGAGGGAGACTGAGCATAAAATTCGCTTGGTTTTGCAATAAACAACATGCACGATCGAGTTCCCCTGAGGTGTGATAAACAAAAGCTGGAGGAGGAGTCCACGCTGGTGGGTTGGAACTTGGAAGTGCCTTAACAATATTGAGAATTTCAAGTTTCAGTCCCCCTAAGAAGTCCCATGTTGGGACATGCAGGAAAAGAAATTACGTAAGAAAATTGTAAACCACATAATAAAATTCATAAGTTTATAATATCACCCATTTTCGTTTTTCGATATACTATCTGATATCTCCAAAACATAGTGATTAGTGAGGTAGTTGCGATCTTCTTGATGATAAAAATTAAAGTCGAATTTCAAAGTTCTGATGACCCAAAAAAAAAAAAAGGTGAGTTATTTCCTAAAGAGTAACTCGAAAATCCAAAAGTAAAAAGAAAACGCGATCGTTTAAGGATCAGAAACAGCGCGAGGATGAGGGATCTCAGCCGCAATTAGGAAGAAGAGAACAGGCTCTAACCAAAAAAAAAAAAAAAAAAAGGGAAACGAGTTAGCTAGTAGCATAGATTGCGCACACACTAAGTATAGAATAGAATACTAAGCAGCCGCTACGGTTCACTCAATTTTTATTATTTTATTTTCAGGATTTTGGGTATTCCCTTTATTAATTTCCATTTTTCATTTTATTGATTGATTTCGAGTGCGCTGTTAGTGTTTGATGAAATGTTTCACCGGTGGCGATGTTGTTTTCGTTTCCCAGATTCGGAGGCAGAAAGGGGAACCTCTCGTCGGATGGCGGCGATCTTAACGGAAAAGGACGCCGCTGAGTGGGTTTACAGAGGCGAAGGAGCTGCCAACATTGTTCTCGCTTACTCTGGATCATCCCCTGCTTTCGTGCGTATTCTATATTCTTTGCTTCTCTCTCTCTCTCTCTCTCTTGGTTGAATTGGGTGATCCCACCTAACAATGTTGAGGTGTGTTGTTCTGTGCTGTGCTATGCAATCCAGATTGGGAAAGTGATGCGCATACGCAAGGCTCCGAGGAATGACGCAATGGCTATGAGGAGCCCCTCTGCTTTGACCGCCCATGAGCACCTTGTTTGGAAAGATGTCGATGAACTCATTTCATCTTCTGACAAAGAGGTTGCAGGCCAGCTATTTGTCCAGCACGTTATGAAGCCATTGCTTGGTTCCCAATATGTTGATGCTGGGGTATGCTAATGCTAATGCTATGCCTTCTTGGAAAACCCATTAATAGAAATTGCTTATTAGTACTCCCTCTGTCCACTTTTATTCGTCTCCTTAGAAAACAGTGAAATTTTGTTACATTAAAAAGTCAATGTATCTGCATACATATGGCAGATAAAAGTGGACGGAAGGAGTACTTATCCAGATTTCAATAAGTAATGAGTCTAATGGACCTGTCTATAAAATTTTTATTGTCTGGTTGATATGGATAAAATTTGTATTTAGAGGATTTTTGGAATTCCTGAATAGAATTCTTCATCATCTATGCTCAAGCTTTTAGGATTAAGTGGTTTAGATGTTATGTGAGAAAGTAAGTGATTGTGATCTCTGACCTATACTTTGATGCCTTCTTAGATGCATGTCATGGTGTCGAGGGGGTTTCTTGAATCGGTTGAAAAGGATGTTATTTGTAAACGTCCTGCTTGGCGAGTTGATAATGCCCAGGTTGACACGCATCGTGATTCTGCACTTCTCATGTCCGATCATTCAATCTTTACCAATGGTATTGAGATATGTCTTTATGTGTTCTTGCTTCTGCTAGTTTCCATCTTTTTAGTCTTTCACATCTTAATCAAGTGTCTAAGGATTAGCATGCTCTAATCTGGTCGAGATCTAGGTTTTAATCTTTTACCCAACTTAGGGCTTTAAATACTGGGTCATGACTCATGAGCATATTACATTTTCATTTCCTGAGGGACTAAACCCTTTCACATTTGGCAATTAAAAACTTTTCTTCTTTAATTCAAATTATAATTCTTTTCCCCTCTCTTTGTGCATGTAAAATTGTAAAATATGCAGTTACTATGATCCTTGTGTGTCTCCTATTGAGAAGTGGGAGAAGTAGGTACCCAACCTTAAAATTACCTACTGGCTACAGTGCATGGTCGGATTACTTTACCTCCCTAGGGTTTGAATCCAAAAATGCACTCCAAGTTGTCACAAGATATGCAAACTAGAGAAAATGTAAAGTAGGAAGGCAGAATTACTTTGGGAGTAGAACCCAACTTGATATTAATCTTTCAAGTATTGAGCTGCTAATGTAACTCAAAGGATATGACCCTAATTACACCCTTTTCCAGCCTTTCATTTCTTATGTTTTCCCTTGTAATCTTAATTTAGTAAGCAGGTGAGTCTATTTTTTAGTCTCCATCATGGATTTGTAATTCATTGGAAAGTTCTGTTGGAAGCTATCTGTTTTGTTTCAGGTAATCTAGTATCTAGCCACTGCATATCTGTTGAGATAAAGGTATGTCATAAATTAATATTCTTTGATAGTGATGTTAGACAATACCTTAATTTCAAACTTTTACTTGATTGTCTCACCTGCTCCCCTTTATCTCTCTCTCTCTTGTTTGGTTGTAACATTTGAAGTATTGTTTTGAAAAAGTAGCCCAAATGCGGATTCCTTCCTCTTTCAAGATTCATATCTGAAGGAACTGCTATCAAGAGGAGGATAACACGTTTTGAAATGCACCAGGCCCTGAAATTGCATCAAGGAGAGGTACCCCATCAACATAATTTGACATCTGATGGTGGTCCAGTTGCTGCGTAGTGCATGCTTCTTCATGTTGTCATATCATGTAGTCTCAGCATTTAATCCTTTGTTCTTTTTAGCCTTAAAATTTGAGATGCATATTTTTCCAATGTTTGCAGATATCACTGCAAAGTGAATATAATCCACTTGATCTGTTCTCTGGATCCAAGGAAAAAATTCACAAAGCTTTCGTGGATCTATTTAATACCCCTCAAAACAATTTCCGTGTTTTTATGAATGGCTCTCTCATATTTGGTGGACTGGGAGGTGGTGCTAAAGATACAAATTTTTGTATCGCTAAAGCATTTGAAGATGCACTTAAGGCTGTCATTCAAGCTGATGATGGTCATTGTACAGAGAACTTGCTCACTCTCGTTGCCGAGGCTGTGCGAAAATCAGGAGTCCTTAATGAGCTCTTGGAGGTTCAGAAACTTGATAATGTTGACATAGAAGGGGCCATCCATGCATATTATGACATTACTTGTCAACAGTGCATGGTATGTAGAGAATTGAGCAAAGAGCAAGCAGAAAGATATACCTCTTTGCATTCTGCTTCGTTGGATGAAAGCTTGAGAATTGTAAAAGAGTACCTGATAGCAGCAACTGCAAAAGACTGCAGTTTGATGATATGTTTCAGACCAAGGAAAGCACGGGATTCTAGATCTGAATGCAATAATGTATATCTTCAGTCAACGAATCAAACCTTTGATTTCAAGGTAGGCAGCTCATTATCTATATTATTATTGTTTAAATTTCTTGGCAGAGATAGACACTAGACGGTGCATCACATGATTTGTTTGGTTCCACTTCTGCTGGTAGATTTAGGCCTTACTTAAATTTTGTGACTTCTGCTTTCCAGAAAGCAATACAACCAAAAGCCACACCTTTTCTAAATTCGCTTAAATGTACAAATGGACACATGCTTCTCCCCTTTAGGTGTTTTTACTTTTGAACTAGTTGTTCTTCACTCATGATTTCAGGGCTTTAGGCCTTTTCTTCAATTGCATTACTTTAGAAAATAGTTCTATATATTTTATTATAGAAAAGGATGGAAAATCTCTCTCTTCATGGATATCCTAATTTATATGGAAACCTGTCGGGATTATTGTGTCCTTTAGCTGTGATTATGAAAGTATTTTATTGTCATTCCTAGTGCTTCTATTCTCTGTATCTTTTATCTGTTTACTGAATTACAGCTGTAATGCTTGTTGCATTGTACATCTTAGTTTAGTTGCAATTTCTTCTGTGTTAGGTGCATTTTATCGACCTGGATTTGAAACGTTTGAGCAAAATGGAAGAATATTATGAATTAGATAAGAAGATAGTGAGCTATTACAAAGAAATGATCAAAATGGATGAAAAAAGGATGAAGCAACAAACTTGCGAGCATCATAAACTGCATATTCAGATTCAATAGACTGTGTAATAGATGAACTTGAGGAGGATTGCACTGGTAAGTGTGAGTAATTTGATCAGCATTCTTCTTTCCAAAACGCCTATGCCTGTGTGGCCTATCCATTAGCACCATATCAAAATGTGTTTTCCTCATGCTTGGATGTAATAGTCATGTGGAGGTTCAGGTTTTGGATTTCGATCATGGGTGTTTTGATTTGTGTATATATCACTTTCAGGTACATGGAGAATGGCAAACAGTATATTTTTAATTTTTAAGCTTTATTTTTTTTTAGTTCTTTGGCAATCCCAGTATGAACCGGAAATAGGTCTCTACGTTTGTTTATTTTTGTTTTATTCTGTTAGAACTTCTACATTTGCCAATTAAGGTCTGACAACAACTTATATAATCATATAGATTTCAAGTGCTTTTACATATTGAAATAACTTTTCATTTTATCAAATTCTGCTTTGATTTCCATGTTTATGAAAAAGAAACAACATTATTAATTAATTGTCTAGGCATCCCCTGTTACCTCCTGTTCTGAATTAGTTTAACTGAATTAAATGAACAAAACTCAGAATATTGATTTAGTTTTGCAAACTTCCTGATCATAATTAGCTGCTAACTTCCCTGTGTATGCCTGTAAAAAGGTACGGAGGATTTGACAGGTCCAAGCTTCTTTCAGGCTGACTTCAGCTCAGATATGGTATTGCCTTTGGTCAGCCTAGTTTGGCCGTTGCTTGACTGATGGTCTGTGTTCCAATGAGCTCATGATATGAGGTTCTCTCTCTGTGTGTCACTCACACACAGATACACATTAGGATTTATTTATTAAGTTCGAGTAGTAGAAAATGGACATATTGAAGCTGTCATTTTCTTTCTTCACGAATAACAACCTTGGAGAGCAGTCCTCTATAAAATATCAATGTATCATAAAGCATGGATAGAGCCATCTGTTTTCTCACTTGAAGTCGAGTAATATTTAAAAGTACAGTAGTCAGCCATGCAAACCTAGTTGATATTAGAAATTGTTACTTGATATTGATTGATTATGGAAAATGCTACAGCTCATCAATAGTTTTGGCTTTCTTGTTTCCAGAATGAGTTGGCATGCTGTTGGGTAGCTCACTGTCTCATCTCACTCGCTCTCTAAAGGTGATGAAATTGTTAGCGACTAGTAAATGAGTTACTTCCATTGTCCTCGAGAAAAACATGGTGACAGTGATTGGTGAAGCTTATCCAGTGATGATCGTCAGCAAAGAGAGAAACTTCAGAAAAGCAAGAAAACTGAGTAGAGGCGATCCTGAGGAAGAAGGATGAGAGAAAGCATGATGTTCCTCGTATCTCAAAATTTAGCCAGAGAAGCCATCCATGGAATGTGACTAGTGATGATTTTAGTTACTGTTTAACCGTGTAATTGTTCCACACTAATCTGTTTGTGCCATTTGTTCTATCATTAATCTTTCTCTCAAGCAAAATAGTGTATGTTCTTTGATAGTAATTTTCTTATTACAACGTGATTAGGACAAGGTTACCAGTTAATTTTGAGCGAACAATATTTTTGCTTCTCTTGCAATTCAACGGACCAACAAGTATGACTAGTACCAGAGACACTTCAAATGGATCGAATTTGTAGGAATCTCTTTGATTCATTGAAAAAAGAAATATAGACCAAGGGCCAATGTTGCAGTTGAAAAACACAAATACAAATTTGCTTCGTGAACTTTATGTATTATAAGTTTATTATTACACGCTGACACACATAAATGTACAAAAGCCGAAGAGAAGTAATGTGTTACTCATCGAACAGCACCGTCATGTATACTATCTCAGCATCTCGTTACCAGCAAATCCTTCTCTGCTTTATTGCAAGCAGATTTAACACACATTTTAGAGTTCCCAATCACATGGAATGGTAACTAACATTTTTTTTTTTTTGTAAAATATAAAAGATAAAACAAATATCTTTGACTTACCTTGCTTTGGCGATTTCTCTGACTTTCGATGTATGCCATGAGTTCTTCTTGCCTTATCAATGCTTCGTATAGAGCCTGTTTAGGAAGTGAAATACACTAGTTGTTACTTGATATATTAGCCGTAATACCTTTAGCAATGTAACTTGGGCGACAGGCTAATTTAATGGCTAATATACAAATATTACAAAAATTTTCCTTGAATTTGGAGACTTGGTAAAACAGCAGGAATTGCTGCCTAAACAAGTAGTAATCATAAACTGCAGTTACCTTCTTTGTGGCAATCAACTCTGATTCCAATGCATCAACACGATAAACTGCAGCATTCAGCAGCTCCTCCTTCTCACATGGCATCACATTCGGTTTTGATTGTAGCATGTCAACTTTCTGTTCAAGCTCATAGGCGTTTCAAGGGACATGGTAGAGTCTTGTGAGCTATATTTTGGGTAGAATCAGATTCAGAGTCCCATATCCTTGTAGTGACTCGAAATGCTATTGACCGAGCAAAAGTAAGAAGGGCCAAAAAGAAGCTCGCTATCACGGTCCAGATATAATATGCACAGTTGCCATCAGGAAATTTTCCAGTACTCACTAGAATTTCTTCTGCAATGGATATCAACACATTAGAGGCATACTTGTCTTGGATGCCAAGTATTCGGAGTATTTATTATCTTAATCCACAACATTAAGAGCTGATTTTCTTGAACTTCTACTTCTCTTGTAAAGATGATTTTGTTGAACAACAATTGTTTTAAAGCATATTTGACCTTGAAAAGACGTATGTATAAACTTTAGGGAAGATGCATGAACTAACTAACCTGTTGAGCCAAATGAGTTTTGAGATGTTGCTTGCTTCTCCTTCCAGCCAACATCCACAGTCTTGTCAACCATGGGCACACACTCATCATATTCAGAGAAACCCCCAGCACCACTAGCCTTACCAACTAGTGTTGCCTGCACAAACATCAAAGCAGCTATATTTAAATTAATTCATTGCAAAGACTTATTATTCTTTGAAACATCAAGATCAGGGTCACTTACTTCTTCATGGACAGGAGGCAACATAGGGTTTATATAATTGCCACTCGGTTTGGGAGAAGTGATATCTTCACCTTCAGACCCTGATTCTCCAGTAGATGTCTCGCTACACTTTATCTGTTCTCTCAGAAACCCAAAATCCAAAAGAAAGTCTGATAATTATTACAAACTCCAAGAGTTCTCAATTCTCATTCATGCAGTGTCTAGGATGGTATTAGTTAACTGTACCATTGGACAAGATGTCTTGTCGTGTTCAATCACCGTCCCCTCATCGTTAGTAACTGTTACCATTTGTCTAGAACATTGCACTTCACCACTAAGAACCATCTACATGCACACAACTGTTCTAGTTGAGTCACGGTTACAAGTAAAGCATCAAGATATTAAAATTTAGTGAATAGAAGAGTCTAACAATCACATGATAAGTAGCAGACCTTTAAAATGTTTGGGTCTTGCCACGGCCCTTTATCAGACCTCATACAGCCACCCTGATCTACACAAGTGCAGTTACCACCTAGAAATTCTGGCAGCTCACTGAAAAATTACGATTAGTAAGAATTTGCAAAAAATCAATAGTATATAAGTTGATTGAGAAATAACTTCATTGATAAAATTAAATGTAGAGTTACCTCGCATCGATAATTTCAAGTAATTTACTCTGGAACTTGTTCCCAAGAACCTAATGAGGCATTCAAGTAGTAATCGATTACATACCTATAGATTATCTCTGAAAGCCGTAGAAAGTAATTACTTCACTGAAATCCTGAGAAGATCTAAAACATAAGCAACAGTAACACATACATGAATTTTTGAAGTAGTTTTGGGATCAAGGAATGTCTTCACGGTGTTCCAGAGCAACTTGAAACCAGGACCAGCATTGATGATAAACATTTGGCAGAGTGTCTGCAAAGTGTAATTTGCAGGTTAGAACATAGAACCATTAATTGAACAATAAGAAATTCAGAATCCATGAGGAATCAAAACTGCCAAATTAAGTAATTGACAAAACCTACGTACTTCGGGATAGTAATCACCATCAATCTTTTGCAGCCTTGTGATGAGTTCACGTGCAGATTTGGTTAGGTTTTTAAAGCCCTAGAAAACAGAAGGAGCATGGTATATATAATGTGAACTCTGGTCTTTACTAATTTAATCTTTCAATGACCATTTAGAGGGACAAGACAAAGTACCACGCCTTGGACATCCAAAATGGTTGTGCTTGAATCTGTGTGTCTCTTAGCAGCTATAGAGCACGCTGGGAACTTGACAGAAAATGCTTTCTCAAAACCCTGCACATGGTATCTCAGATACCTTTCAATGGTAGTTACTTGCATAAGCTTATTGGGATCAACTTTTCCTAGCCTCTCAATATAAACAGGTCTTCCTTCCGTATCTACTCCATGATATCCTTGTGGATAGTACTGCAAGACCTCATCCAACTCCTTGAATTCAAAATCCTACAGAGAGTAGAAACTTCAATGTGCTTATTTTAATTAGAATCAAATATGACTAACTAAAGAAGAAAACCAATTAAAAGATTAAGATGGCTCACCTCTATAATATTATCTGTACAGTAGTCTTTCCTCCATTGGATCATGTTGGCCCACATGTGTTTCGCTTTCTCGATATCAAACTTTCTAGCTTTCAAGAATCTGCAAGATTGGTTCATTTTAGTTTTAAACTATGATAAGGTTAACAAAACATATCCATCTGTTAATATCCATCTTTTGTGGATATGCTCGAGTGTAACTAATGAGAAGTACAGGTTTGTAATAAACCTTAATAGCATATGATAATCATCATGTCTTGCAGGCAGCAAGTTATCCAATGAGAGTGCCTGTCGAAATGCATCAACTGCTTGAAGCTCCTTAACATCCCGAACATCCTCAATGGAGAGGGAATTGCTCCGAAAACTGGCACTTTTTCTGCTTCTTTTCTTTTTAAAGGAATGCCTGAGTTTGTTGGATGCAGTTATTGCTTTCTTTTTTAGACTGCCAATTCTTGTCCACCTATCGTCCTCTGAATTCCCGACACTCTCTTCTTTCATCTTGGCCTGGCAATCCTTCAAAGCCTAACGGATAAGGTTTCAACATAGCCCAATCAGACGCACATGATAGAAGAGTGGAGTATTTTGTTCTAGAATTTCAGAATTGGAGTCCAATGCAGATTCCATATTAAGTCAACAATCAAATTATGTGGGGATATAAAGTCTCGATGACGATTTCAGTAGAATCAAGATGGTAAAACCAAAGAGAAGTGATGATTGAATAAGAGAAAAGGCCATCCGTTGTGAAGAACATACCAGAATGACTGAATGAATGAGTACCAAGCTTTTGATGAGTTTATTCAGAAAAATTAAACGAGAATAATTCCTTGAAATCAAGATTGAACCGTTCAACTAATTAATTCGGCTCATTTAGATAAACCTTGGCCAAAAGAGAAGAAATCTTTAACCAAGAAATGAATTCTTGATGAAGAAAACATCCCGACAATAGTGATAATTAAACCCTGCAATTAATGATACAGTTCCATGCAAAGAGCAATCAAGAAAGGAAGGAGAGGGGGTTGGGTTACTCACAGGCGCCCACATACATACGTCAAGAATGCTAAACAAAGAGCAAAAGTGGAAGCCTATAAATGAAGATCAAATTAAGAATCTTCAATTCAATACAACACAACACAGATTCAATGGCAAAGCTAGCAAAGCAGCAGCCATGACCATAGAAAAGACCATGTTTTTATTTTTATTTATTTTTGACCTTTTAGGATAAGGGATCCATATTGGTTGGGTCAATCCAATTGGGAGTGTTCGTACATGGACAGATGGAGCTTGTGTCGGCTACAGACAAAATGAGAATGAGAGATCATTCACATGAATTGAAAATCCATGCAGCTGTAAAAAATAAATCTGATGATAATTCTTAGTCAGACGACAGAGAATTTAAAACTGATGCCTGTTTTTAAGACAATGTAACTATGCAAGGGTCCATGCATGACATGAATTTATATGTATATGGTTCATTTAATTTCATTGGTTGCCCTCGCAAGTACGCTCCCTTAAATAACGGATATTCTGGATTTTGATTTCGGAGGTCAGCGTTGGAGAAGTTGCCACGTAAGTGTGTTGGTGGGCCCAACATTAACACGCGAAGTTGGCCTTGGCGGGAATCTACCCTCCTGCTACCTGATTCCTTGCCCCACACCTTCATCTTCAACTCTTTCTTCTTCTTTTATTTATTTTTTTTTAATTTATTTTGGGCAGTTTACCAAAGTAATTAAATTGAGTTTAACCATATTATAAATTAGAAAAACACCAAAATCAACATAGAAACTGGTGAACAAACATCATATCATAACACGAGCAAAATGATACGTGGATGGGATGGTTATGTCCCAGAGCTGCGCGGATAACTTCCCTTAGATAATTTTTGTTTTGTTTACTTAGAATACTAAAACATCATTGTTAATCAATAAACTTGAGCCAGGAGTTTGGGCTTTATAAGCAATTTTGTTGGTTTGAATCTAATGATAAATTATTTTGTTAACATAGTTATTTCTATAAAACTTTAAAAAAAAAGGTTACTTCTGAAAAACTGGAAACACGACTACTATTGAATCTGACCCCATAAAACTGGAAACACTTTTGTCAATATAAATGTTATAGTATAAAAGTAAAGAGAGTTTTTAGAAATTACGCAAACTCGGTTGCTTACTATTTAAAATGATTTTTGAGCACTAGCCGTGATATAAAATTTTCTAATATCTAAGATAAATATGCAAACAATCTCTAGGATCTACCAAAAAAAAAACAATCTCTAGGTGTTGTTATGGTCCTGGGGACCTCACCTCTCTCCACATGATTGATTCTCCACTTCCATTGCCGTGTTTATTATTCCTATATACACAAAGGATGTGGTCCAAAATTCTTTACCCGCGTGAGCCAAAAACAAGACTTCGATAGGTCACCCAACGCATGATATCTCATTATCTGAGTTTTACATAGGACACCAACATAATTGAGCAGGTTTTGAACAATGATTCTCAGCATATGCACGTTCAAGCAATCCAACATGGTAGGAAAACTTTACAGCACATTAATTATTGATCTTAACCAAGTTATAATTAAGGACCAAATAATTACCCAAGATAGTACTTCGGTCACTCACAGTGATTATGCATATAAAAAGTTCACTATACATTCAAGTCTCCCGAGAAACTTGAAAATTTATCTGAACAGCACTTATTTAATTTAGGGTAAAGTTCTGATGATGCATTAGCATTAATGTTTAGATATACATATAAGTATATACAAGTATTCACAAACATATTGGGTGTGTATGTAGGCGGAAGAAGGGAGAGGTATGTCAATCATCTGCTCTAACAATTCCCATTAACATTCTAACGCTGCCTTTTGTATATACAATTTAAAGTGTCCAGGATCTGCCAAAAAAACATAAAATTGGTCAACTTAGTATAAAGCTGTCCAAGAGAACAAAAAAGTGACTGGAAGAAGGTTCTGAGTTGGGGTAAAATGTGACTAGGGTAGAGATTTCCTATGACATAACATCAGATATTGCCAATTTGTCACGTGAAATAAGCTTCATACCTGTTATTCATGTTTTTCCCAGCCCTAAATTGATTGAGTCTGTCCCTCCATAAAGCTGGAATTGCATCAGAAACATGAAATGAAATGTAATAGAAGTACAATCTATACTGTAGTCCATAAGAAATGTAGTCTTGCCAATTCAATGCATATGCCAAGGGAAAATCACTCAACTACACAACTGAACAGGATTCCCAGAGCATGTTAAGCTTCACAAAAATAGACAAAAAAAAGAAAAGAAAAAAATAACAAGTTGACTGCTCTAACTGGTAAGGGCGACAAAATCAAACTAGTGCAGTAGACTTGGTCAAAATGAATAGTGTAGCAGGAGGTGCTATCATTATTTATGATTTCCAAAGAACTTTTCTCATACGTCATATGCAAGACAAAGGGGAAAAAAAAAAGAAAAATAATAAATAAGAATATTTACCAGCATCTTGATAGCGCTCTTCAACAACAGCTTTCAACATGTTGTGCAAGAGATTGAACTCCTTAGTTTCAACACAAGGCTTACCACTTGGCCTGCAACTATGTCATTTTTAGTTAATACTTGTCTTTCACAATGGAGAAAGTGCCAGTGATGAGAAGAGGAAGATCTCAAAGTTTCCTTTGTTCTTATTTGTTAAAAATACCATGGAGAACAGAAATCATGCATATTACAGATGAGTCATATTGCCTAATTTGCCTTGTACAATCTTCTTCAAAAACTTACCGGTCCAGTTCAGTAAATAATGGTCCATCTGAACCAGGGGACTGTGTTGAAAGTTTGCCTGATTCAATTATTCTCATTCCATCACTGTATGCTAAGTACTTGTTGACTTGAATTGGCACCTACAACATTGATGGAACAATGAAACATCTAATAAACAAGTTTCTTTTAACTAATTAATATTTGGAATTAGTCAACACTTCCAGGTTCAACAATGGGTGACATTCACCACAACATTCTAAGAGCAAATCCAGGGCATATGACATTTGTCTCAACAACAATGTTATTTTCATAAATAAAAATTTCACTTCTTTTATTGGAAGAACTTAATTTTTCTGACATCAACAAAGTCACAAAGTGAACCACCACCAAGCAACACAACAGGAGAATATAGAATGCTGATGGTGATGATGTATTCATATGATTGAATTTACAATATTACCTTGCATCTCACTGCAATGTTTATAGCATCTGAAGGTCGAAGGTCAAAGGTCATACTTTCCGAATCATTCCCAACCTATACCAACTAGCTAGTCTAAGTCATATTGTCATAAACACTTCAGTGTTAAGGAGAAGAAGAGGAATAGAAAGAGTTAGAAGATGCCTTGGAAAGATATAACTGAGCAAAATATGCCTCCTGAATTCTCTTAGTGACCCTAACTGCTCTGACCTGCATAAGCAGGAAATTATATTATTTGACACCATCATAAGGGCCTTTTGGAAAGAGTAGAATACAATCAAGAGTGAGAAAGAGATTAGAAGCAAGAGTACAAAGACAGAGAATCATACTTCGTAACCCATCTTGTCAATCAGCTCCTTCACTACATGGTATAAAGTAGGTCTAGCCTGATACAGCAGCAATATAATGAGTATCATCAGGTGGACATGTTACAAAAAAAGCGAATTTAATGTATCCAAAATTTGCTAAATAATGCATCTGTGAAGAACAAGGAAAGAAGTATCGGGATACATGAGGTTGATATAATGGAGGATAACTGACAAAGAAGACATACTATTTGAACATTGCGTACTGCTGCCATTAGTAAGACACTTGGCATCTCCACTGCAAATAAAGATGCACCACACATTTACAGCGGAACACACAAATAATTATCAAGAAGTAGGCTTATATGATACAATACAGTACACATTAGGAGTAAGAGGCATACAAACAATTATAGGGAGAAGTAAACCAGTCCCATCCTCCATCTTTAACACAATTGCAGGATGAGGTGCATAATCTGGAAGAAGTCCTCCGTGAGGGTTGTTATGGACGCATCGTAGGTGTCTACCATCCCTCATTTTGATCAGGAAACCATCTGCTCCACTCTTCACCTCAACTACACACACAAAAAAATCACAGAACAACTCTATTTCACAAAAGCCAAACGAGAAGGAAACAATGTTTGGCAGGGCTTTTTGCCATATCAAGATACAAAGCAGCAAAACATAGTTATATAGATATCAGCAAATAGAGCGTACTAACTGATCCGCATATTCAAGCAAATTTGTAGCAGGCTAGTAGCTAAACTAAACATACCAGCTTCAACCACACTAGAGTTAACATAGTCTTCATCTTTTTCATTGAAATTCTCAGCCATACTCCCACTGTCATTTGAGGGAGAGTTGAAACTGCAATGCACCCTCTTACACTTTCTCAAGTTTACATGGCAAGAAAGGGCACTCGCCTTAGCTTTGCTCCCACTGAGTCCCCAAAATTCACTTCTAATAAGCCTAGCCTTCATTGGTCCAAACATAGGGACACTGCACAACCCTGCTACTTTGGCTCGGACAGTGGGGAAAACAACCGGTCCCTTCAGAGAACCCATTCTATCTATTATATATTCTCAAAACCTACACAAAAAAAAATTAAAAACTTTCTCACCAAGAGCCAAAAATAGCATCACCCCATTAAAATTACTTGTTATAGGCATGTCGGGTCACGGAAAAAAAGAATGAATCAAATTTAAAGGCAAGATCGCACCTTGAAGAGATGCAGCTCTCAAGTGGCAACCTTTTTCATACAAAGGTGGTCGAAGATCAGAGGATCATCCAATCACCGATCACCGCCACAAGCACGAAGAGTTTATCTCGTTAATTAGCTTTGAGAGTTCGCCGACCCCGGAAATTCAAAATGGACAAATTCTTATTTCTATTATTGGTACATGATGTATAAGATTGAGATGGGGTATTGAGATCTAAGACTAAAAGAAAGAAGGGAATTGAATTGGGGAATCAATAGTGGGAGTAACAGTGAAGGACACAGATAAAGTAACATGGGATTGTAAATAGGAGAGGATGATGAGACGAAGATAAGATATTCTTGTTTGTTTGGCACTCTGAGAGAAGGATCTTTAACAATCAAACAAATCACAGAACCACCGCATGCATCGGCATCGGCATCAGCATCAGCATCAGCACCAGATAATAAAGTGAAATCACTCTTGTACCCTCTCCCTTTTTTGGCTTTTTCCTAAAATGAATTGAAACTGGGTTTGTGGGCTTCCTCTAGATCGTACCAGTTAACCTTTGATTTGATTTTCATTCTCTTAATCATCTAATAAATAATATATTAATACAGATAAAAAAATGAATGTGTATATATATAAGTTAGCTATACAACATCTAGAAAAATAAAGTTAGCTATATATCGTTATTATTCTATTCCTATTCGCAACAAACATCAAAATCTGTTCGGCAAGATTAGCTAAGTGAGTCTTAAATGCAAAGATAAGATAATTTGACGAAAATCACTATTCAGTTATCTTCATATCACAAATATTTTACTAAATCCTGATCATTTATCAAATCGTTCAAATTCTTAGAGAAAAAAAAAAAACTATTTGGTTTGGTGTATAGTTTTAACTTTCTAAGTTTAGTACTTTTCACAATTTTATTGTGTAACTTGTAAGGAAATTAGTGGGGAATTGTACTTGCGATTGAACAGCAGGAAAAATCATCGGAGAGGGAGGAAGAAAAAGACAACATATTTGTCTCATAGTGCAATAATACTTATCTTCATAGATATTTATGTTTTCCATTCTGTAGTAACTGGTAGGATGATCTTTATTAACAGAATATCTGTCATAATAATAATAAGAATAGGAGCTTAATTTATATATATATATATATATATATACACCTAATTTACTTAAAATAAGAAAAACCTACTGCTACTGCTAAATTTACTTAATTATCAGAGTTAATGATCACTTTAGTCCCTCACATTTCACACATAAGTCAATTTAGTCCCTGACTTTTAAAATGAGTCAATTTGGTCCCTCACATTTGCAATTGTGAGTCACTTTAGTCCCTCTGTCATGTGTGATTACTTTTAAAAGATGTTGACAGAAGGACGAAAATGACTCACAATTGCAAATGTGAGGGACCAAATTGACTCATTTTAAAAGTCAGGGACTAAATTGACTCACACATGAAATGTGGGGGACTAAATTGATCATTAACTCTAATTATCAGCTTAATCACTACGCTTTTCAGTACGACCGGAAAGGGCATTTACGTCTCTTTACTTTTTAATACAAGCATCGGCCACCCTGACAATATGACGTGGCGTCACGATGTTCCAAGTTGCAACTGTGAGACGAGATCAAGATCAACCCCATGAGCGCCACGTGCACGCCCCATAAAAATGGATAAGGTTTTATTATGTATATTTCCTTATTTTTTTTGGTGTAGAATGTCAATTTCTTTAACAGAGAAGATTACGTTAGATATAAATTATGTTAGTAAAATAAAGTTAGCATAATAAGTCACATTTGAAAAATAATCATATACAATTATGTTAGTAAAATAAGGATTTGCTTTTGATATGTTTTAAGTGAAAATTTTAGCCTACTAATATTTAATAACGGATTTATTATATTGGTCAATAAATTAAATATAATAATAATTCTTGCAATATGAAAAAATTAAACTCCTTTTAAGTACATTTGAATTTTATTTTATTTTTTGAAACAGCTTTCTTAATAAGTTTGTTTATCATAAATTACTCTAAACATTAAATAAACTAAGCGAAATACTCATAAAAAAAAAATGTTATGCTCCTGTCCTAATTTTTAAAAAAATATTAAAAAAATTTAAAATGTTTTAATACTGTTGACTGTTGTGCCAAACATTCAATAAGTGTCTGATTTATATTTTTAAACAGTTTTAACTCTAACCTAATAAGAAAGTGGCATGCATTGCATTCACTTTGGATTGTAAGCGAAGGGTTGCAACTCATTCTTGAATATAAAGATCTTTATGAGTGGGTCCATAGCAATGAATCTGACCCAGCATCTGGGTAATAATCTGAATGTTAATATGCACTGGACGTTGATGTCTGTTTTGGCAGTTTTCATTTTCAAATAAGGAGCAGTAAGCAGGTTGATCATTCATGTGAAAGTGAGACATATATACTTCGGTCCATTATTCAAATGAAAGTGAGACATATATACTTCGGTCCAGTACGTATATGTGTATGTAGATAGGTGTGTTTGGATTGACCAAAAACGATAAAGATCGAAGTGTTTGGACAATTTTTTTAATGTTAAAGGGGCTAGCTGGAGCCCAAAGAGACTGAGAAGAGTTAGCTATCCAGCAATATAGAAGCTGGTATGTTTCGAAGAAAAATTTAACAAAAGGGAAGATGAAATTGGTCTCCTAAACGAATAGATGATTCTCAGCTTCTTTTTTTTTAAAAAAAAAATGTGACTAGCTAAGATGAGGTTTGGTCAGGAATCTTCAGTCTAGTGTGTGCAAAAGCCAATCTCTTTAGATAAGGTTTTGATTAGGGATGCCCGTAAGGGTTTTTTGGGCTGTCATAAGAACTTGCCGTTACACAAACAGGCCCAAAGCCTGAACACTTCTGAAGGTACAGGTTCAGATGCCATGCCCACCAAAGGCCAATAGTATCACCACCACGTATGGCGAAGTCACCAAAGGGGAGACACGCATGCTATCGCCAGGAAGTTGTCATCTCTAATGGCCTTTGACAACAGTGCATGCGAGGCATGCATATTGCACATCCTGCCACTTATTTTCAAGTTAGTCCATCCCTGTCTCCCTGAGCCCAAACCTAAAATATTTTCAATGCCGTAGCACTCTTGTGCTCGAACCAATTAGAAAACACTGAAGATTCCCGGTTAATTGTTGTATTAAAATATCAAGTGTGTGTATATATATATATATATATATATATATATATATATATATATATATATATATATATATGTGTGTGTGTGTGTGTGTGTGTGTGTGTGTGTGTGTGTGTGTGTATATTATGACCATAATGTCTATAAGCACGTCACTCGTGCAAATTTCGCGTAAAACCTCCACATGCTTATAAATGATCTATGCATATGCACTTATTGTCACCGTGAATGCACACGAAAAACTTTGAATCAAGGTTGATAAAATTAAATGTGGCTAAAAATAAAAATTGACAAAGAAAGTAGTACTTGGAAAAAAGTATATATAAAATTAATAGTACATGATGTTTTAATGGATCAAACTTGGTTATCCTTGATTAACCAAGTTTGCTCCATTAAACACATATAAAATAAGATTTTTTTGGCTTAGAATTTATCCCAGCCTAGGATATGTCATTTCTTTAGTTTTTTTTTTTTTTTATCCTCCGAGATCATGCTCAAGCGTCCATTTGAATGATTATTTGATTTGAAAACTCAAATAAAGTACTACTACTAAGTTGCTCCACCAAAGTTAGGCTGCTGCCACACCTCGCTGCCACCATCACCAGCTATGTATGACATGCACGACAATGGCACGAGACAGAGGCCTCGGCTTCGAAGATCTTGCTTTGGTTCCCCACTTGCGTCGCCTATGGCTGAACCCTGACACGATATATGAATATGATGCAACCAATTTCAAAGCAAGTATATATATCTTATGTCTAGTGAACTAATATATTCTTCCATCAAAGCATGCTAAACTAGATTGCGCGTGTGCATGTGCGTGTATTGTATAGTATAATAAGAGAGTCCTTACCCCTTGCAACACTCTGTTGGTTTGGTTCTGCGACGGCTTCATGTATGGAACGCTCAGTGTCTGTACCATGGACAATTCATAAGAAAAAAGTCATTAGGCAAATACATCAATTGATCATCCAAATTGCATTGCTTTTCTCTGTTTATATATATATATGATTGTGTGTGTGTGTGTTTTTTTTTCATTTTTCTTTTTGTTTTCTAATTGTTATATGTACTTATATATTCTTGTGCTTATGTTCGTTTGTCTACTTTTATTTTTAGTATCTATCAAGGATTTAAATTGCGGTCACAATAGGTAATGTGACCATAATATTGTCATTGCGCTACCACCCACAATTGTGATGTGAACTGAAGTCACAAAGAAAACCGCAACGTAGTAGTGTTGCAGCCGTAGCATAACGATGTTGCGGCTGCAACTGAACGCAACTGAAAATCAAGGACCCATCACATTCTTCTATTTTCGTTCATGCACAACTTTAATCATCATGTGATGGACTGATCGTGTAAGATGGATTGAAGATTCGGGATGGAGCGGCATTGGTAGAAGGCAAGCAAATAGAGAGGAGAAGTCAAAGAAGAAGGTGAAGGTAGGTTTGAGAGAAGTGGAGATAAAAAAGAAAGGTAAAATATTGTGGACTAAAATCCTATACCTAACCTCATATTGTTTAGAATTAAAGAAGAACATGAGTAAGTAATTCATACATCAAAAGGGAAATATTAGGCTATCAAAGTGGAAAATATAAAGTACCTCAACTTGACTTTGAAGGAATTTAATGTAACCAATAGCCTCCATAAGTACGGATGCTGTGTCTGTCTGCAAATATCCACATATTCCTTATTACTGTTCGATATTAATTTTCATTAACACTAAATGAATGTCCTAATTAACTTGTAAACAGGATGAGATTACAAGTACGATATAATTGCATTGGTTCTTGCTAGGAATAATTTCCAACGGTATTGATGCATCAATGATGAGTAATATTATATCAGCAACACTTCTCCACATATACAAAAACTCACCACCATTACATTTCACCAATGGATTTATATAGCGTAACATCAATATATATATATTGGCTCCATTTATTTATTGTGTCAACATCTCTGAAGTGTCGCATGCAACCATTAATTATCAATCAAAAGATTCGGAATTACTCCACCCTCGACCTAACAATTGCACAAGAAGCTATAAGTAAGTTATTCATGATTGTGAAGGTACCGTACCTTACCAAAAGGAGCCACCAGCTGCTGAAGAGCCGCAATCCTATCTCCTAATTTCTCTTTCCTAACCTGATGGATTAATTCCGAACAAAAAAATTTAATTCAAAAGCATATAATCTCATTCTCAGGTCAATGCAAACTGGGGTGTGCTTCATACAAAATATATAATTAAAATATAAATCTGGACAAATAATTATATAAATCTGTATATTGTTGAGTTTAGTTTTCATATACTTAGGATAGAAAATTGTTATCCAATTTAATCTTTTCATTTATATGACCTTTAAGTGAAAGATGTGAATAAAATAACCATTATAACTAATATATATAATAATATATAATTAAATAAGCATGTAAATAATTATTTGCATTGTCAATATAACATTATACTGTTAATAATTTAAAAAAACTATTCAAAAACCATGTATAAATAAAATCGAACCTTTGAACATACTGTATACTACTAATTACAGCAGTTAATTTAACGAGTTCAATACACAGTCAGGAACAATATTTTTGGATTCCAGATTAATTCCATATATCCTTTTATTTGTCTTTTTTTTTCCAGTTACATCTAATAAGAATGAAAAAAACAAGCAGGCACCTTGAAGGGTGGGCATGAAGGGCGTGATTCCGATCGCGATTTCTTGGATGCCATTTGAGGTTGAGAAGCCTTTGGCTCCATCGAAGTGCAGGGTCTCTTTGCTTCTGCCGTGCCATCGATGAAGTGTGATGGCTGCATATGCAAGAAAAATGAAAAGAGTAAAGGTTAGTCGAATAATAATTGTAGTGGCCGGGTCTTTTTCAACAAGATAAAAAAGAGAGAGAGAGAGAGAGGGAGAGAGAGAGAGAGAGAATCCACAAGAAAAGAAAAAGAATATAAATTTTGATTAAAGATGTGTCCACTGTGTTTAAAGTAAGGAGGATATCTCTAACTCTAATGTAGCGAAAAAGACTGATTTTTGTTGCCACAAGTTAATAAAAATTCAAGGTAAAGGGTATTGGCTTTTTTTTCCAAATATCTTATCCACTGGCTGGTCAACTTGATTAATCAGTTTTTTTTTTCCGCAGTAGTTAATGTATTAGTTTGATCGTTTTCTTTCTTACATATAGCTTTTTAACAAAATTAATTAGTAGTATTAGAACATTAATTTAATATCACACTTATGAATTTACTTGCACATATATTTAGCATAAGAACATATATATTCAACGAGTCGAAAGTTTTTGAATTGGATACTGTTCATGATATCACACTTGTGTAACAAAAATAATTCAAGTCATTCTCTCCATTCAATTAAAAGCTATGACTTATCACTGAACCATACTTTTTCTGTGCTACTAACTAAACGTAGAGTAGTCTAGACTCAAGAGCGAGAATGGTTGTGCCACCTGAATTAGTTTACCAAATGAATGTAAAGAAGGAATAGAAATACTTACATTACTAGAGTTACTACACGAGGACCTGCAGTCAATAGGGTGCAGCATATGATCAATACGAAAAGAAAGGTTGTCTGCAGCAAATCTACCAAGACCACCAAGATCTTGCTGTGAATGATGACTCAAACCCGAACTAAATGATTTTGCTGAAGTTAATAGATCTAAGGACTGCGCGCTCATGTCCAGGGAGCTTGAAATTGCTGTGGAATAATTAGAAGAAGGCTGGTTCAGGTTTGAGATATTTACACTGGGGTAAATCTGGCTAAAGCTTCCTCTACTTGTTACCCCAGAAGGAGCACCACCAAAATTATGATAATTCTGAGCATTAGTCGAATAGAAGTCTCCAGAAAAAAGGGTCTTGAGCAAGAGCTTCTCGTTGAGAGCACTCATATCTCTGTGCTCATTATTCCTCATACGGGTGGTGGTGGTGGTTGTTGTTGTTGTGGTTGTGGAAGTGGCAGCGAGTCCATAGCCTTCCATGCTCGAAGGAATATTTGGCATCTCAGTGCTGAATTTGCGCAAACTACTAGTACCCGAGATCTCTTCCTTAGTCTTGGAGAACTGCAGGTCCAAGTGATGATGAGTGGATTGGCTGGTGGTTAACCAGCTTTGTGCGATATCACTTGTCCACCAGTGATGATGATAACCTAAATCGTCTTGGATCATAGAACCGTTCAGAGGACGTGGAGGGACCCGAATATCATTATTGTCGGTTAAAGCTCTTGATCTGGGATTAGCTTCTTGGACGTTTCTGTCCAAGTAGTTACCTGCATTCCTATATGTGTATGTAAAAAGGGTTTAGGACAAAGGATATTATTTATATATATTGCTACATATAAATGTTGCTTTAGCTTGAATATGCGTGCTAGATATATAGCTATCAGCTCTCGTGAGCACGGTGAAGGAGACAAAGCCCTAATCTAGTACAAATATAAACATGACCGAAACACGGATTAATAGATGGTAGAACTACAACGAACGACAAATGATCATTTCATTTTTTTCTTCACAAAATGACAGCTGTGGTGCATTTAGTGGTAATAATAAGAAATTAAAAGCAAAAGAAAATGGATAGTGATGTAGAAATTAAAATCAACTCATACATACATAATCCTCTCTAAGAAGCTGAGGAAGAAAAACTGGATAATCGAGTGAAGTGTAATAATAAAGAGACATATATGCATGAATGAATTGAATCAGTACTTTAAGAAGAGGCTTACAAATTAGTGATATTTGGCGTCCAAGAAAGGTTGGTTCCGCCTAGAGGTGATCCATAGCAGGAAGAAGCAGCAGGAGTAGTAGTGGATAAAGAAGAAGGCTCCACAGCAGGGGGCTGATGGTCTTGGAGGTGATGGTGATTGCTGGTAGATTCCATAATGATAAATTTATTATATGGTCTGAAAAGGGGAGGAATAAGGGCATCAGGGCCGGGGGATGCTGATTGAAAATCCCAAGGATGAGTAGTACTACTATACTAATAAGTCATTAAAATTAAGTAGCAAGCCTTGGGCGAAGAAGCTAAGAACGGAATCTGCCACTGTATTCTAAGCAACACAGTTCCCAGGTGACACCCACATACCTTGCTGCTTTTCCCCACTCTTTCTTTTTTCTTTTTTTTTTTGCCCCTCTTTACTCTTTCGATTCAAGTTTTCATTCATCTCACTAAAGTATCCTTGAAAAGGAAGGAAGAGATGTCATGAGTATTTCTATCTCCATAAAGAAATGCTATCTTGAAATCTAAAAGTGGGTGTCTGAAACATACATTCACTTTATAATTATTGGATGCGATAGATGTTAAAAATAAATAGAGATATCTATCACATTCAATGATTATAAAGTGGGTGGGTGTCTGTTCGGACACCCACTTTTTGATATTAAAATAGTTTTTCTCATCTCCATATACGCATACCTCTCTTTCTCTTTCTCTCTCTCTCTCTGACTTTTAATTATTTAATTTGCTTTCAGGCCAACTTCACTTTCTTTCACTTTTTTGCTCGGCTCCTTTTTCCCTCTTGCAGCTTTGAGTGTATAAAATAACAATTAAATAATCAAGTAATTTTAATTTGTCCTTTTATATCTCTTCACCCACTTTTTGTTGTGCTCACTCTTCAATTCAACTAACTAGTACCATTTTATCCTCTCTGCAATTACAGGAAAACGATTACAGTCTCCCTACGCCATGATTAAAAATCCCTTCCCTTCAATCCCAAGACTTTCAACAAATCAAAGCGCTGCTATTTCAAATCATAGCAGCCACGCTCGCTCTCGCTCTCTCTCTCTCTCTCTCTCTCTCTCTCCTCGTGTGCCTGTGTATAAAACCCCACATGTCCAGGGGCAAGGGTTTCCCATTACATATATTGCGTTACGTGGTGCTTGATGAATTTGCTGTCGCTTATTCTGTGCAACACCACTCAAGTTAATTAACATTCTTATCTATATATATATAGTACACAAACATGATTGAAACCCTCATAACCATCAAAATCTGTGTCAAAGCTTATTTTTGAAAATGAAAATTATAAAATAATATATATATCAAATGGACCGAAATTTTATTGTTAGAAACTTAGAATTTAGAACTTCTGATTTGTTCAAGTATATATTTTTCTGGAGTTTCAACAAACTCCGAAACAACTTCTGATACTAATGGTGTAGCATTACTCAAAATTGCTACAGCGTTTACGTTAACAAAACACAAATGGACACGGTATAAATTTTGGATTTTATCTCTTAAAGCTAATTAATCAAGGTTACAAACTTCATGATCCAATCAATTTGGTAAGATAACAATTCCAAGAGCTAGAAGTGAACATGAAAGAAATTTTAAGTTAATGTTGATGAACTGGTAAGATAATTAGATCATGTCAACTAGTTCTTACTTGCCCCCGTGGCCCGATCGATGTGACTACAAATAATTTGTCTATGGAACTTGGACTAAGAAAAAGAGGTTAAAACATGTCCAAACCTTATTAACGGACTGCTTCTTTTTTTTTTTTTCGGCTTGTATTTTCTTCCTTTTCGGCTACGCACAATTCACAGTCAGAATCCTTATAATTTGGTTGGGTGCTTCCCACACAAGTAGTAACATATGAAGTAGGACTCATCAATTGGGTGCTATGTTAGACACGATCTTACATAATACACAGATAACACAAGCATATATATATATAATTTAAAATGTACTTGTTCTTTACTTTAATATAGAAAAATATAATATAAAAAGGGTTATAAAATAGAAATAATATATAACTTTTTGAGATTATAAAAAAATAAAACATAAATAAAGCTTATATGAATAATATTTTGAATAATGTATTATTTTCATTAAATTTTTATTTATATATATGTTCAATAATTTTTTAACTTTAATATGTTTTTGGTGTCTGTATCTGTGTTCTTGCTTCATAGGTAGTAAGCCAAACCCCAGGTTGCTCGTTCTTACAGCAGGCACGACATTATGGTCATTTCAATATGCATTTTTTGGGTTGATTTAATACTTGAAAGTTAATCATATTTACCTATGCTAATAGACTATATATACTTTGCCTTAAAGGGAACACAGAACTGTTGCTCAAACGTAATGTCGTTCGGGCTTGATTTGGCCTAACGTGAAAACTTATTAAGAAGCCTGCTTTATAATAAGATTAACTTTCAGTTTCTAACTACTAATAATTTTAGTAAAATGGTAGGCAACCAAAAATTTATCTTGAATTTTATATATATCTAGAATAATGTAACATAGTTATTATAGCCTATAAATGAATTGGTGTATCATATCATTTTATTTCATTTAATAATCATCATGACTTATGTCAAAATTCTATATATATTTTTCTAAATGTATAGCATTACTCTTAATTGTTTATATACTACACAGTTGATGAAAAGAAATAGACCCATCCAAATCATAATAAAAAAAAATAAGGCCTTTTATTTTTATCCGGCATTAGATTATATTGAGTTTTTGATAAAAAATCCTATAATATAACCTTAGTACAGATAAAAATAATAATCTAATAAGAATTTTCATTTTTTTTCTAATTAAACAAAAGTTTAAGGAGATGAGAGATTGTTTCATTTTAAAATTAAGGTATATATGTTACAAGTTTTAGTGAAGGCTTTTATTCAAGGTATGTCGTCAATTAAGGCATATATTGAGTACGGATAAATTTATACTTAGAATATCAAATTAACTTTATTATATATACAGATTCAATCAGCTATATAGATATTCACATCCACTATATAATACAATTCGATTGTCCTCCTTAGACTCCCATATATTCAAGAAGAGAAATGTTTTTGTCAAAACCACTATTTAGTACTTCGTGTAAAAATTTAATTTATCACTCTTAAATTTTATGAGATTTTATTTTAACATCATCTACCTCATTTCTCTATCCTTAAATTTGGATAAACATCTAAAGATAACTACTTTTTAATGTCCAAATAACACCACCCATTCAAGAAAAGCAAAATCTGGAGAAAACAAAAGTACGTTCAACGGGGGAATAGGAGCAGCGACTTTAATTTGGTCAATATTACCTTTTTCTACTTTCCTGCTTGTTAAATCAACGAAAGAAGAAGAGTCATACATATTTGTTACTCTTCCGCAAAACCCATAAGAATTAGGCCACAAATAGAACAAGAACAGCTCAAAGCAACCAACACATCAGAATTCATTTTGTGTCGGAACATCACATCATGCTAGAGTACATGAAAGTTTTCTTCAAATCAATATTATATGGTCAGCTTTATGTTGTTCATGTAATGAAGTACCATGTGTAGTTAATTACAAATAATTTAGACCACATTGTTTATCCCATACCTGTATGTCTTAGATTAATGGGAAAGCTCGTGGTTTTATTTATATATCTATAATTGTTTTCTCGTTGAGATTGAATTCCCACATATTTGTTCTCTTTTTTGGGTCTCCCCGTGCATTGTATTTTGCAACTCAAAACAAGAGTAACTTTAATAGAGTCTAATTTTTATACACTTACTTAATTATTATGTATTTCTATATATAAGGTAATTAAATTTCATACTATCTATTTAAAACGTTATTTTTAGATTGGTTGAATAACAGTATAAAAAATAAAAATTAAACTCTATATAATAATATATCCCCAACAAAATACCTGGTTTTAAATTTAACTCGAGTGATGAAGGCCATGCGTGCCTCTCCGACATAGGATTCATATCCCCATCCCAAAGCAACTCCTACTCGTTCCCAATTTGTCCAGTAAGAAAAATAAACTCATTCTTAAAGATTAGGAGCGTTACAGTTGGCAACTGACATAATAAAATAAAAGCCAGCTCGATTCTGAATATATAGTTTTGAAAAAACATAATTGCATAAAAAATAAGTGTACCTCACAAAAAGATCGTGGGCCTGCAGTTTTTTTTTTTTAAAAAAAAAAGTAAAAGTGGGAAAGTGAAATTAAAATATATAATGATGATATTTCTTTGAAACTTCTATTTAGAAAGTTTTTAATTAAAAATATTATTTCAACACCTAAATGTAAATATCCCTTGAGAATATAATAATAATCTCTACTCCTTTCATTAATTTATCATGTTTAATGATAAAAAGGTGAATATCTCAATTAATATCCACCTTTTAGATGATAAAATAATACTTCTTATATATACTCTAATAGATGGTCGAATAACAGCACTATACAGTTTTGGTTGTCTTTCTCCGAGGTATCGCATCTCAGAATTTGATGTTGTTAAAAGGAAAAATCAGAGCACAAAAGAAAATATTTTATTTATAGTTTTCCGCCCCTCATATTATAGATATTATTTAAATTTGTCAATTGTGAAATTAACTCTGCTTGAGTTACGCTTTCATATATAGTTAATGTTACGAGATCAACAATGTGTTAAGCTGAATGAAGAAAAAAACACCTAACCTTCAACTATGTGATCATGGATTCAATTTTAGAATTTATGTGTGTGGCAAAATACTGTTGAGAGAAATCTCTTTTAGACACTTCACGTATACTTTTGAAAATTAATCTCTCAAGGAGAAAATATTCCGAGAAATAAAAAATAATTAATGCTATGACCAATTTGATATCAAACTAGCTTATAAAAGTAACTAATTTTCTCAGAAATATAAAGACATATTTCATACCAACCTAATAGCTAGCTAGCTTGCTACTGCAACTTACATGCATGGTTTAACTTGAGATATCTACATATTATTGTAAGGTTATATGCAATAACCCGTATAAAATTAAAGTACTTCATTTATACCAAACCAGAGCGAGAGAGCCAAAACTATATGCTAATTAAGTACTTATGATTAAGCTGCCTTCATCCCGCAAAGAAGAGTCATATAAATATTTGCCTAGCCCCACAATAGTTCACATCAGACGAAAAGATGATGGAGGAGAATGTGAGATCAGAGTATGGGCAAGCTTACCTTTGCTTTTAGCACTTTTCTTCTTTTACCATTCTGGCATGTCCACCTTTCTAATTGCCGATGTCCCCATTTATTCAATATAATATTAACTGTTTATATTATAGCGGAAGAAAATCCATCTCCCTCGAATTCTCTGAATCGATATTTTATTCTTTATAAGCTATTAAGATTGATTTAGTAGTTAGGAGTTTGCATAATATATATGAGACTAGATTCAAACCTCCTTACCTCCAATATAATTAATCCAAGTACCAAAAAGATATATGTATTTTATTCTTTATTCATATCCTTTCTCCCTGTCCTTGCCTTATCAACTTTCACCACTTACTTGTATCTCGCTTTAAAATAACGTTACGAAACCATTTCATTTAATTTTAGGAGTTCTATTTAATTGTTGGTAGATATGTAACCAAAGTTTGAACCTTTTCCCGAGTCATAGATTAATTTAAGTATCTCAAATATGAAGCAGTACTAGCGAGCAGAGCTCATTGCTAGCTATTTTTGTGTTCTACCTCTTCTTTTCAATAATTGGGTCAAAAAGAATAAAACATAATATACGTAACAGCATGGCCCCTGCAATTTCAATATATATATATAATATATAATTGCGCATAAAGCAGCACGAAAAATTCCCTCCTCGCTTCAAATCCCTAGCAATGGTGTTGGGTTGTTGTAGTTATAAAATAATTAATTAAAATGCATGGCTGTTCTTCCATGAATGGGAGGATGAGCAGTTCGATGAATTGAGACTGATGAGACGAAGCAAACAGTACGTCCTTCTGATGGTGGTGCCTTCAGAAGCAAACCAAGAGGTGAGGTTCTGTGAATTAAAATGCATATCATTTCACTTCATATATATTCTATTCTATACTATCAAATAACCTGCCCTCTGCTGAGGCCAGAGCTACGGACAGTGCCAGATTCCTTTTACCTTCAGCTTCCCATTCTCAAAGTCTCTCATTCTTCTAAACAATTAACGCATATTTGCTTGATGATAAATTCATTGACCTTTATTGTTCTGGTTAATTTGTGGCTCAAGATGGAGGGAAGGTTCATTTTTTTATTCTTTTTCATTTTAATCGTTGAAGAGCACCTTAAATTGGTTTTAGATTTTTCTCGGGGAGTAGCTGCCACATAAATAAATTGTAGAGACCATATATGTTGGTATGTATATTATACAGTAAATTACCAAGAGTATATCCTAATTTTTATCTCAACGAATATTTAGATATAAAGGCATGTGACATGACTGTTAAAAAATTATATGCACAGTAGTATTGTTAATACAGTAAAACTGATTTTGTGAAGATGCGCTACTGATAAGAAATCGGAAACGTATTCATATAATTAGCCAGGATAGTTGTCAAACTAATCGTGAGAGAGGTGTGTGGTGGGTATAATTGAGATTTAAATTATATCAAGTATTATTATCGTCTATTTTAATTTGTGATAAATTTATTAATATCATCTCAGAAAAACCTGATAATGAGTTGATGTAATTTCATGACAAATTGATATAACTACCTATACATAGATCACTTATTGACAAGAAGATGATCAAGTGAGTGAAAATATTAATTGCGTGAGTAAAAGAATGATAGTGTGTTTTCATGTTTGTTTTAGATTTTAAAAATAAATTATTATAAAACTTAAATTTGATATATATATATATATATATATATAAGTTTAAATTAACTTTTTTTTAGAAACTATTTTTCTAGTTTTTTAAATTAAAATTAATTTTTTGATATTCTGATTACTTTTAAAAATTATTTTAAATGTACGAATTTTCAAGTTTTAAAATGAAAAATAGAGATTTTTCACTCCAAAGATCCAAAAAAAGAACCCAAATCTTAATTATTAGATTTTATATAAACTGTTAGGATTAAAACATAAAATTATGCTTTTTTTAAATGATTATATGACCTTAAATAATTTTTAATCTTTGTTTTCTATATATAGTTATATGACTTGAATTTACTCTTTTCACTCTTATTCTAATAAATCAATTCTTTGATATATCTATTATTTGATAAATCACAATAAATATTTTATTATTGTTTGAGGATGCATTTGTTTGAGTTTTTTTTTCAGCTCATAAACATTTTTTATTAAAAAAATCACTTCTTGTATATTTACATAATTTTTTAAAAAAAATTAAAATCTAAAAAAAATAGTTTTCAATTTTTTTAAAATCTAAAAAGAGCAACTTAAAAAAATTAATTTTTTAATTTTTTAATTAAATATAAAATTTAAATTTTATAATATCTTTAAATTTAAAACAAATGCACTCTGAATTATTTTTGTTAAAGAAAACAATTTATTGTTTACTGAATACTTCGATATACTTTAACCGGCAAAAGGGTACACGTTCATCAACAGGAACCAGTCAACCCCAAGGGTCTACTATTCACTACAAGTCTACAATTACATATGTCTGCTGTTATATAATGGAACTATTTTTATTATTATATAATGCCACCAACTTGGTTATAATATATCTGAGTCATCATTCTTGCGTACGTATACTTGCGAGTTTTAAATTATTTTCTTTCTTTGGCTACAACGAGATTAGAAGATTCTCAGCCTTCGTTCGCATCTCTTTCGCGTCCATTTTGCAAAGCATGTAAATTGTAAAGTCACTTAGCTGTTTCACAAAAACTATTGCGTACCAAAGTATAATGTATATGGCCTTTTGCAATTTTCACTTTCTTGTCTCATTCTTATCTTTTTCTAGGCTCTAGCTTGAAAGAAAGATTCTATATGCCTTTCATCTTTAAGGATCTAGGGCTTTAGTAATGGTTTCTCTAGCATTCATCCAACAACTTAGCCTTTATCTCTTTTAATGTAGCCTTTCTCTTTTTGCTTGGATGAGAGATCAAACAAAGGATTTTGCCCTTTAAGCAATTTCAATCATATTAGGACATACAATAATTGCCACTTTCATGGTATCATTTTTTTGTTTGACCCATGTTCAGCCATCATTGAATCCTTTGTGGGTGGATATTTATTAGTCTCTCTTGATGCTTGATGCTTGATGCTTGATGTGTGTATAAAATATTTATTAAAAATAAGATTTTTCAAACAAGTCTCATTATACTCGTTAAGAGATCAAAATCAGTAAGTTTTTACACCTTTTAATACACCTACTATCTTGAAAATTTCAAAAACTCATTATTTAATACAAAATTTATTATTGTTGATCTTAAAGCACTTGTTATATATATATATATATAAAATATAATTATAGTGACCTCCTCCAATATTTGTTAATGAGATTACATTTGCTGCCTCACTATTTTGAAAAATTACATTCTACTCCCCTTATTATTATTATTATTAGAATGTCAATGCAACATTACCCTTTACATATAACAAGCTGATGTTACAAATAAATTTTAATAATTAAAAAAAATAAAATGATTTTAATTGCTTAATTATTTATTCAATTAGAAAATTATTTACTTATCTAAAATATATTTGCTTATTTATTTATAATTACGAGTTGTAGCATGACACCCATTAAAATCTTTTTACTTATTTATCTATTATTTATAACTAAATAAATTAACTCTAAATATCATGTGACAACTCTTAATTATAATTAAGTGATGATTATTTCTGTCAAAATCTATCCATTATATTTCTTACATATAACTTAATAGTTTGCCTTTAAGTGTCAAATACCAAGATTTAAATATCAATTAAGATTTAAGATACTCCCACTAAGATACCTTATACATTTTCACTTTCTCATGCCACGTTCTTCTTCTCGATACCTAGTAATCTAATAACTAAATCTAAGGTTCAACCCCTTTCCCTTGTTTCACTTCTCTACTATATAATTACCCCCGTCGTACATTCATGCCATTGTTGAGAATAATATAAAATATATATTATCTCATCTTAGTGTTGAGATCAACCCCAACTCCTCGAAGTATATGTTTTTTTTTCCTGTGCCCATCTTTGTGTTGTTTTGGAACCTCTGTTTGTTCTGGTGCTCTGTCTTTCGGCTTCCCTTTTACGTTTTTCATTTTTTGATGTACCTCTTGCCACTTTTTGTTGAGAATGTAGTACTTTTAATTATTGAAAAAGTATATATTGCCTCGTATATTTATCTATTTATTGAATGAAAGTGTTTCTTTATCAATTGTAAACCATTGAAAGCTGACTTAAATTTATTATTTTGCGATGTATATTTTAAAAAGAAAAATGATCATCAAACACTCACCCAGTTTCGCGTTGGTGGTTATCATCAATGAAATGAGCCATATTAAACTTGCGTTTGTTATTATTATTATTTAATTATATTAGTGGCAAAATCCTCAAAAGGAGGCCTAAAAGCAGCTGGACTAAAAGAGTGTAGAGAAGAAGACAAAGCATCGGAACAGAAGAATATATGCTTTCTCAAACTTAGGGGCATGAAATCCTAGACTGGGGGCTGCTCCTCTTTGCTTTCCGAGCGCACTAAATGGGCCGAATTGCATTTTTTTTTTAATGTGCATTTTAGTCATTCTATCGTGTTTTTGCATATTGCTATTAAAAAATAGATGCATTATACCCTTTATGTCAAATGTAACTAAAAATCCTAAATTAACAAATTACATGTAACTTGATATCTCAAACTCTTTTAAATTTGTGTCATTTTAATCAATAATAGATGAAAAATCAACAAAAAGTTTATTTGCACATTAAGGGAAAACGTTAGGGTGTCAATTTATATAATTTTAAAGTTTTAGAATAAAGTGCATAAGACTTATAATGTAAAGGGGTGAAGTGCAATTTTACCAATTATTTATTCGGTCTATATATATTAAGAGTTACAGTTCATTTTGAATTAATTTTAAGTTAAAAGGTCATTTAATACTGTAAAATACATTAAGTTAGAGGAAATCAATTTAATTTATATTTTTTAAAAAAAGTTTTAAAGTTTGAAAAGTGAAAATATCTAGAATTATTAGAAAAATAAAAAATAGTTCGCTGAATACACATAGAAATTTCAATCAAGAGTGTCACATAAAACATAAAAATAAATAACAAATTTATATAAACAATTGTATGATTAATCAGTCTAAATACATAGTTTTTAAAAATTATAATCCGAAACTTATCGAATATGATTAATTTTTTGAATTGATAAAATGTGTAATGATTTTGATTTTATATAAATATTAACTTTTAAGTTAAGTTTATATATATATATTTTAAATTTAGGATTCAACCCCCCCCCCCCCTTTTTTTTTCTTTTCTTCACTATGATTTATGGGCAACGCAGTAGACAAAACAGCTGACTGTATCTACCATTGACAGCAAATGGCTTGCTAGACCTGATTGAAATTATAGCTTCAAGCTTTTGTAACTTTGTAATTCTATCTCAATCAGGCGCTTATGCATTAAGCTTAATTAAGCTTAACCTATATTTGGATTGGCAGAAGGTGATAGAATAAAATGCAGTATGATAAAATGAAAGGGAAAAAAAAGTATATATTGAATAAAATACATTGCATCAATTTATTTAGTACACTTGTTATTCTTTTATTTTATAAACTTACACTCATCTCCCTATATATTAATTTTTTAATTTAAGTGATAAAAATATAATATCTGACATTTGCATGATTATTTGTGCAAATTATTATATTTTGACAATTATATATATATATTGAATAAAATACATCCTTTTTATTATAAGTTATAATTATAAATTTTATCTCCATATGATAAAAAAAATTATTTTAATTCAATCAATATGTTAAATTGTAACAAAAAAATATTTTAAATATTTCTAAAAAAATTATAATTTTGTCATTGATAATTATGGTATATGTCACATGTTATCTACTTTTGTTGCTTAAACTAACAAATTAATATTTACAAAAGAGATTAGTATAATTTTACTTAATCTCAAGAAAAGCCAATGATAATTTTATAAAATAGAATGGCTAGTAAATGATGCAATTATACTAAATTGAATCTCATGAAAGAACAATCTAATTTCCTCATTTATTTAGTCTAATAAGTTTATTTTCCTTTCCCTTCAATTTAAGCAAAATTAGAAGAAATAGAATGAAATAGAGAAGGGCATAACACTTAAATTCTTTAGCATTTCATCATTTTTCATATTTAATTTTGATGCAATAATAGTGCAAAACACTGTCAGTCAATAAAAAAAAATTATATTAATTTATTTGTATGATTTTTTAAATGGTGTGAAAGAGAGCCAAGAATCATAGCTGATGTGATAACATATGATTAGATGGCTGTTTAAATAACTTTTACATTGTTAGTATATACAAATTAAATCCTATTTTTTGTTATCTTTTTTAATAGTAAGATAAACTTTTCTCAAATTTATTCTTTAATAATAAGAGCAGAGAAGGAAACATTTTTATTCTATTTCATTTTGCTATGTATTCTCCTATCACAATCTATGAAGCACAAACACACTATTTAGATACCCTGTCCATGTGTCGAGTAAGTTTCTGTGTTGAATCCTATATGATACATCAACAACACATGTTCATATATATTTAATTTATATTTATATTTTTCTTACTAACATAAAAAAACACACAATATAACTAAGATTATAAAATAGAAATAATAATATTTAACTTTTTGAGTTTATAAGAAAATAAAATAAAAGTGAAATTTACATAAATAATATTTTGAATAATGTATTACATATTTTTTAAAAAAAATTTAGCTATGTATATATGATATCCATGCCCTGTAATAAGTTTCCAACTTTCATACGTTGCCCGTTTCTGTTCCGTGTTATATATGTTCCCCGTTTGTGTTGGTGTATGGAATTTATATCTCGCAATTTATTCCATTTTACTCACGGTCTACCCATAGCCTTAGCTTTCGATTTTATGCAAAGTGAGAACGAACGAAAGCGATACCGATTCGTTTTTATGTCACTCGTGCATTTTGGTTTCCTGTTTGGAACAGACCTATTTTATCAGTGCCAGTGCCATAGACCATACGGTTTCCAATTTATAAGCCAAATCTTAGTGGCAGGCTTCAGACACGTCAAAAAGGTGTATAATACATTTCCAGTAAGAATACAAATTAAAAAGAGAGTTCGTTCGTCACTGGAACTTCCTTTCGCCCCCATTTTGATGTAATGTATCAAACAAATATGGATGAGACATTGAGATCAAAATGCTTAAAAGGCTCAGGAGGGGAATGACTTTACGTAAGTACATATTTAGTAATAAGAGAATTGCTAAATCATGCGGAACAAAAATCCACGTAAAAATGCGCAAAACAACACCGGCCAATCAAGTGCAGAAATCAGAGTGATCACAAGTTACAGGAAACAAAAATCACTTCAATTTGTAACCTTTCATATATGAAATACACAAGTAGGTTCGAACCAAAAATCTTTTCCCTACAAATAAATAAGGACAAATTCTGAGGGATTAATTTGTCTCTTACTATATTTTTGAGTGATCAAAAAGAATATTTAGTAAGGCAAAAAAAAAAAAAACTATAGTTCTGTGTAGATGTAAAATTAAAATTGAGTGACAACGTGGAAATCCCCTTCTTTTTTTTCCTGTCGAAGTGGAAACATCGTTTCGTAGCGAATGATTCATTGGTCTAGTTACTGATCTTTCACAAGCCCAATTGAAGATTCTAATGGACGAGCCTTAAGCCCAAATTGATGAGCCCAATGTCTAAAAGCCCATACATCTTTTAAAGCATTAATCATCAGAGCATTGACCAAGGCAGGACAGAAAAAAGGCAATGACCAAAACCAATTAGCAGAGCAAGGAGATAAAACCATTAATCAGAGTCATAGTTTCGAAGAATTTGGACTTTTTGTTACGAATCAAAGAGGTGGTATTTTCTTAAAATGAAAAAATAAGCCGTGTTTTTTTAAAATTTTTTTTTTTGTAAATACAAAAGAATAGAGATCTGAAACAAGAAATTAGTAAAAAGTAATTATTTATTCTTTTTAATCCTAACATGTTTAAATTGACATCAACTTAATTTAAATTTCTTTCACAATGAAGAAAGCTCAAACCTGTTTGAACCAAAGGGCAGCTGCAATTTAAAGTAATGACATATTCAAACGGATATAAAGAAAAACCAGCCACAATTTTTACCACAAGATATAACCAAAAGGCAAAAGGGATACAAAACGTCTCGTGTGAATATAAGTTGTAACAGTATTAAGTTTCAAGAGAGATCAATATAATTAATCCTACAAAATATTAATAAATTAGTTGTCAATATTTTTTGGTTTAAATATGTTATTGGTTTCTACAAATATGTGTCGCTTTGGTCTTAAACCTCTTTTTTTTTCCAATTCCTCATTTTTTTTTTATATTATGTCTTTTATCCATGACATTAGCTTATACTATTAAATGGTGACATTTACAGAGATCAAAAGAAGATTTTTAAGATATTTATAAGAATGAAAAAAAAAAGATTTCAATATTCGTAAAGACTAAATGTAAATTGTGATTTTTCCTGTAAGATCCTAAATTTAGTGCACAAGTAAGAGAGCATATGATATTAAAAAAGTATGAACGAAAATTAAACAAATAGAAGAATTTAAATTAAAATCATCTATACATGTAGGAATAACAAATATATTTATGTCATTTTTTTTTTTCAGAGTATTGAGCCTTATGTAGCTTTATTAATTTCATGTGAAATCCACGTGGGTGTCAAAACATTCCTGACGTAATTAGTTGATTTCACTATACATAATGTTAACATATGTATTGGTCAGTGACAAATCCCAGCAAGAATGATGATCAAAATCATGCAGGGGATTAAGCAAAACGAGTCAAAGGCTAGTTGAGAGTATTGCACAAAAAGCGAAAAAGAAATGAAGAAGCGAGGCGCGCTATAATGGATGGATAGAATATTATGCATAGCATGAAACGATGATAATGCAGCCCAAGATATCGCCTCTGTCCACCAAGAAAGTGAATGTGACAAGTGACAAATGTCATGGATCCTAAGATAACAACTTTTCATGACTCTTTATATCTTCCATGTGGGTCTATAAAGCGCCCTAGCAAGTTGGTTTGTTCGGAAGTGTCATAGGCTTAAAACAACAGTGTATGGCATCATTCTTTATTATTATTGTCGCACGCGCGTAAAGGCTCAGTGGGGTTCTACTTGTACATTGCAGAGTGTACCTTACACTGGCCACATATATATATATTTTCATTGAAAATTTTATGAGACGCAATAGTCTCTCTATTTTATATTAATAGTCCTTGTCAATAATTATATAATTTTAATATATTAAAAAATTAATCTATTTATTTATAATATATTAAAATTATACAATTTTTTTAATAATAACTATTAATATATAATGAATAAAATATTATTATTTTTATTTATTAATTTTATTTGTTTCTATTTATTTTGTTAGGGAAAATTATTTACTTTCTTTTAAATTAAATTAAATTCAACTCAACTTCTATCCATTTATAAAATTTATTTAGAAAATCTATGAGGACATGAAATTCTTACACCATCATTTCTTAAGTTTGTAAAATCATTACTCTGCTAAAAGATATTAGTTTCACTCAAATAAATAAATGATAATTGAGATACATTTTACTGGTCCTTAAACAAGGTTATTGAATTTTATTATTTTTATTTAGCATTGAAAAAACTTGGATTTACCTCCTAGAAAATAAGAAAGTTTATAATATGAGAAAATAAAACATTAAACGCTCTTTAATTAATTAATTAATGAGATCCACATAGAATAAAAAAGTATTAAGTCAAAGGTAATTAATTCTTCATTGTTTTTTTTTTTTAGTTTCAACCCTCAAGCCTCCTCACGGAATCAAATAAGTGAAAATTAACGTGAAAATGAGAATTCATTCCCACTATATCGCACAGGGGAACAATGAAAATGAAGTCCTTTATCAGAAACAACTAAGAAAACAAACTCAATGTTTATATGCATATATCAATATCAATAAATGAAGTATGTTGTTAATTTATCAGAAGTGATATTTAAACAGTTAAAAAGTAGGTGTTTATTGAGACACCCACTTAATAATCATTGAATATGATATAATGGATGAAGTATATGGGATCCATTATTACATTCAATGATTATTAAGTGGGTGTTCCAATAAACACTCACTTTTTTGGTGTTAAAATAATATTTTTATTAATTTACCGCATAAGGGATACAGAGATATGAGGTAGCTAGCGCATGTGGTGGGACTGGCACTTTTCAAATCCCGAAAAAATGGAACGATCACAATCACATCATAGCGCACAGTACATAGGAATCATTTCTGGTACGAATTAATATTACGCTTTAGTTAAGCAAGGAGAGAGATTATTATTGCGTCTTCCGCTGCTAAACGGTAGCCACTACAAACATCATCTGGTTTTTATTTTCTTGATGACGGCCGGTTGGATAAGGATTGAGAATGAGGGGAGCAAGCAGGAGAACAATAGAAACTAGCACTAACCATTAATTCGTTTTTTTTTTTTATTGGCACATATCATTAATTAGTTTTAGTTGGACCTTTTTTCGCAAAAGCAAGTTGGCATTTGCAAGATCACAAAAGCACATTCTATTCGTTGGTTTATATCTACAGAGCTATAAAATTGAAATAACGAAGATGTCTAGATCAATCTACAGAACTGAGGATACCCGAGACCGAGAGTGATGTTGGAGTAATCAGATGATGAAAGTGGAAAGCACATGTTCGAATGAAATCAAAGCACAACAGTGTGGATGATTCCGATTCGGATATATACTCAATCCAGCCCATATGCCTTGTGTCTGCCCCTATAATTGTATTCCTCAACCATTTGGCGTTGGCTTCACTTGCAGATATGTCGACTCTTAAATGCTAGCAATTCTCCAGATACGTGACAAGATTAATGCGCTCTTCAAGAGATTTATTATAATATACTATGAGATTAATTTTTATGCGTCAATAGACAGTGTAAAACTTTTTTAATTTACAATTTAATCATATATTATTATATTCATAACAGTGGTTAAGTTTAATACCTATTACTTGAAGTCATGTAAATGAGATTATTTGATTAGATGATAGTGTAAAAAAATTTTGCATTGTCAATATATAGAAATTTCTTTTTTGGTAAAATCAATGTATAGAAATTAAACTCATATATTATTAATATAAAATATAATATTAATATTTATATTGTTAATTAATTCAGTTTATTTTTCATATGATTTTTTGATATAGTTGATGTCAAGAATCATACAATTATAATTAAGGACTTGACAACATGTTTATATATGATTAAATTATTATATATACCGTTTGTATATTAAAACCAATTGTATAAATTTAATTTTGACATATAATATTGAAATAATTTTTTTAATATATCTGTCATGAGCCAACTCATTTAGAAGATTAAACTAATGAGTAAAGATATATAAATAATTTTATATTTTAGTACGTTCATTTATGCGAATATCCCTTTGGATTTGAAGTATAAAAAATTATAGTATAATGGAGAGAATAAATATTAAATCCCTAGCCTTAACCATGATAGCTCTGACGATACAATATTATGCTGACATACACATATACTTACAAAGGCTCTATCGGGAACCAAATTTCCTTCAACTTAGCGTGCTGAGAGTCTCTCCTCCCGGCCTGAGTTTGGGGGATATTAAGGAATCACAACGAATTAAGTGAGTTAGTTACTTGTTGAGCTGTCGAGCTATTAGAGTTAGTTACCTATCAAGATTAAGCGTATGTGACGTAAACCCACCTATATATAAACTCTCACTCTATGTAATAAGTTTAGCTAAAGTCGCAGTACATTTTTTATTGTGCCCAGCCACTTTTAGGTACTTTAGATTTATAATAAATTTATATACCAACTTATTAAAATTTATGCACACATTTGAATACAATTATTTAATGACTATATTATTATTTTTTCACTTCCTCAAGTACACGCTTAACAGTTTAGAGAAAATGATGACAGGGCAGACATATATGTTGAAAGGCGCAAATCGTAAAACTAATGGAGGCAATAATGATGATAATATAGCGAAATTATCGTGAGAGGTGACCATAATCTTTCTGTTTAAGATATGAATGATGCCATTAATATTTGATCCAGACTCTGATTTCACCCACGAATGGATTGGGTTTACAAGAAGGGGGTCAGTTTTCCCACAACATGATTTCGAATCCCACTTGAGATTTCTATTCACATTATTATTCATTGTCACATAAAAAAATAAAAATTAAAACCTATTAAAAAATTTATAAATTATCAAATATAATATATATATATATATATATATATATATATTTCATGTGTCAATAGATAATTGAGAGACAGAACAGGGATACCATTTGAGTGCAAAAGATTTTCATCCTTCACCCACTCAATGCACACCTTAATAATCTCTGCATGGGTTCTTTACCATGAACAAGATTGGATGATCCATCCATATGTTTACCGTAAGTATATATTCATCTCATCTAGATAAACATATATTTTGATACTCATACACTTTCAGGTTAATGTACGATGTCTATACGCCGTGAGTCGAAATAACAGAACATTTTCCATATGTCAGTCAGCTTATTTCTTTTTCAGATAATATTTTGACTGAGAAATCCTTATTAATAGGAAAATTTAATGTAGATTGTGAACGAATGTATTGTCTTAATAAGGCTTAAAAGGGGTTGGAGTGATATCGCATTGTAATACTTCGTAATTAACTAATTAAGTAAAAGAAATTACATCCTAATTAACAAATACTACTATTCTTTTTGATAACTTGAGCGAGTAATCCAGTACAAAAAATCGAACTCAAGTAATGTGCATGAACTAAGAGTTGATGAAATATAACTTAACTCCGTTGACAATCTAATTGACTTTTAGTATACATAAAAATCTTTTTTATTGCTCATCTTCTTCATTAACCAGTAGAGATAATTATGTTCAAATGAGGTAAGACGCTAAATGTGAACAGAAATCTCAAGTGGGATTCGAAATCATGTTGTGGGAAAACTGACCCCCTTCTTGTAAACCCAATCTATATTGATAATGTACCTACTAAAATCTTATTACATGTACGATACGAGTTATGTTAGTTATATGTTAAAATTCGATATCAAATATAATTTTTTTTACGTAAACATATAATATATTGTTTACCTATGTTTATGTAACCAAACATACCTATGATGAGAAAAAAAAAATGTTGATAAGCCAGAGAAAGAGGATAAATTTGTGCCAAAAAATAATACAACAGAAAAGAAATTAATTGAAGGGTATTAGACAAGAAAAGTTATTGTATAGGCACCACTAAGTATCCATGCTTAAATACATACTAAATAAAAGACTAGCGGCCAGTGAAAATGATAGATGAGTAAATATGAATTGAATAAAAGTGATCGATAAGACCCATTTTTATTGTAAGTCTGCCTAATATGATATATTAAGTTTGTGCCTATAATAGAAAATCTCTATTAGACAAAACCATCTTCTTGGGCATGACACCCATTCTTAGCATCCCCATTTTCTTCCTTTTCCCAGATTTCGTTCATGTTATACTGAAAACTTTCGACCATACTCTCTGGCACTGACATGAGCACCCTCACAGCACTAGCATCGCCAATAACAGGTAGGAACAAGCAGTAAATATCACTGGTTAAGGGACCCATGTGCAACGGCCTCCCCTCTCCAAAATCCACCTCTTCCAACCCCAGTTTGGACCACTGTGATATAACCAAGCTGCAACGGAGATCCGTTTTTACCGTTTTGTCCTCCAACAAATCAACCACTGACCTTACATACTCACCATCATTCACCGTTGCCTTAGCTTGCTGCACCACCTTCACACCATGGTGAAGGTTCACACCAACCAAGTCCTCCACACTGCTCTCGGCGCACCCTAGTAGGAACCCGTTCCCATAATACCCTTCTGGAAGGTCAACTTTTCTGCGAACATTGACTGAGAAAAGGAGCTTAACAAGGAGAGTGGGAGGTAGTAGGCATAGTAGGTGCAGTGAACGAAGCCAGGAGCGCCACGTGTGCGCAGCCACGGCTTCGAAGGTGGTGCACTTGAACAAGGGCACGCACTGCTTCTTCAAGCGGAGGACATGGGAGGGACCGAAGGTGAAAGACGTGGGAACAAGGGGTTGTGATGACTGTATGAAGTTGAGGAGGTCCACTTGAGGGGTTGGGCTCGATGATGATGATGATGTGGTGTACCCCGGATGAGGGAACTTTACCTGCGGAGGTTTTCTAGGCTTCAGCACGTGTCGCCAGTGGAAGGGCAAGATGGTCAAATCGGATTGAGGCTTCGTGGTGAGTTGCGCCCAAGCGTGTAGGAACTGTGAGGTGCCGATGCCGTCGCACAGGCAGTGGTTGATCGCAGTGGACAGGATCATTCCCCCACAACGGAGGCTCGTTACCTAGAAAAATTGAAATAGCAACCATAAGGGAGGAGGACATTTTCGTCAATCCGCAGTCTGCACCAAGATTTTAATCAATATATATTATGATATGACGAGGGCAAAATAATTTTTAGCCAGCGGGGAGAAAAATAATGGATTGCTTCTTTCCCTTTTTATGTTTTTTAATTATATTTTTCCTTTTTTATGTCACGATCATCAATTTAATTTATTTAATTCATTTGCTTTTGTTCATTTATAATCCTCAAATAGAGTTTGTCGTACCATTATTATTTGAACATCAAATGAGAACATTAGAAAAAAAATTTAATATCTAAAAATTTGATATTTATTGGAATATTCATTTTTTAATTATTGAATGTAATGGTGATTCCTACTCATTTTATCTATTCATCATATCTAATAATCAAAACGTAGATGTTCCAAATGGGTGTTAGAATAATACTTCTTAAAAAAAAAAAGCAAAAGTAAAAGAAAAATTGAACTTGAAGTTACATTTTGTTTAAGGTTAAAATAGGTGAAATATTAATTTTTTGAGATATAATCAGTCAGTATTCAAGTAAGAATCCCTTGCAATATATGTGAAATTTGGAATTGAATTGAAGACTTCATGCTTAAAGATCGAACTCAAACAATCTCTATTCGAACTAGCCTACATATCACTGGTGATCTATTAGTGCTTAGGATGTAAATCAATAAATCATGATATTTCCATGGTGATATATAAGGCCTATTTTATGGAAGATTTATGTAGGCTATGTTATTTGCACACTCCAATTAATGCTTTTATTATCCTTTAATTAGCTCTCTTGAAAAAGATTGTTAAAATGAGCATATATTTTTTTTTCTAATTTTACCGACAAACTGGTATAAAAAGGGGCATCATAAAAATGATGTGCAAAATTCTAGTTTTGTTTGTTAATTAGCAAAGGAGAAGAAAAAAAAGAATGACACATCAATCGTATATGGAGGACACGTCTCGTCTTTTCGACACAAGATTCAATATGTTTGCGCTTGAAGGATTAGATTATAATCTGACCTGGATAACCAGAGGAGGAACATCCACGAAACTGTGAGCTTCGACCTTGTACAGGAACTTCCTCCACGACTTGTTAGGCGTCTTGGAAGATTGAAGCAAGTCTTGAGCAGTGGTGGCCATGAAAGCCTCGGCAAACACAGCACCTTCTCCATTGCAATCCACTTGGAGCTTGCCATCATCCAGTGATGAGGAGCAGTTCCTCAACCTCCCAGCTAAGGGGTAGTAATCCACCAGAACCCTGGACAGAGAAGACTTGAGCTTCTCCAAGCTCACTGGTTTCTCGAATATGTACAAATACTTGATGGAGAACCTCAGGAACTTTTGGTCGTCCAGATTGGAGAGATAGAGAGAGTGGTGTGGCGTTGGAGCACTTGGACGAATGGTAACTGGTTCACCAGTATAGATACAGTCTGGGAGCTCCACAGATTTTAACATATTTTCTTGATTCTATATATATCTAGCTTCTTTATTTTGCGGGTCAGTTTCATGCAGTTTTTGAAGATGATATCGATGCTAACGGATAGAGAGAATAAAAGAAACAGAGAAAGAAGGGAAGGGAAGGGAAGAGAGGGAAGAGATGACTGAAACGAAAAGGTGAATGGAAGAGGGAACTGCGGAGAACTTTATTAATCTGTAGACAAGAGAAGTAAAAGGTTGTTAAAATTGACTGGCTCTGACTCAAACCAAAAGCTAGCTTGTGAAAAATGATTGTCCAGACTCTAATGAGAATGAGCGCTATGTTATCCGAGAGTAATCCTACACAATCGAAGTTCATAAAATATTTGAACACTAGTAATAATTGAATGAAATAAAAAACTACGATCCGCTAATTTTAATTAAAGATTAATAATTATGACATATTGTTAGTTGTCTAGTATTTTTCATTGGCCATATTAATTATTAAGCAATGTGGACTCACCCTACCACAGGTCATATTCTGAATTTTACTGTTTGGGCTTTGGATAATGGTTATGGTACGATGAGATTCCTTTTTCACTGTATGTGATCTCTTTGTATACGATGAAGTAGTTCAATTTAATTTGAATTCATCTGATTTGATTTAACAATCAGATTGTCGGGTTTTTGACTTTCGAATCATTGAAAAATCAAGCTTGAAATTAATTTGGAAATGGAGTCTTATGCTGGGAAATTACTACAAATAGAAAGATAGTGATATTAAATATACAACTAAATACTATAACAAATGCATATCATGAATTTCATTATCATTGAATTTGATGAATGAGTGAGATGAGTGAGGATGATCACACATCACATTCAATAGTAGTAAGGTGTGTGGTGTGTATTTGTTGTGTAATTTAGTTGTACACCAAATATTATTCATAGAAAAATATTCCATTTTCCTATGATAAAATTAATTTTATCAAATTGAGTAATATTTTTTAAAATAAAAATATATGAGATATTAATTTTTATTTTTTATCATTATATATATTAAGGAGAGGAATGTGTGTGGGTCATGACACCACAATATTTGAAATTTTTGGTTCCTTCAATATGAAATATGTTTAGTTCTCAGTCTTGGCAAAAATTAAAATCCCTTCTTTGTCTCTTACATTGATAGAGATTTACACCTATTATGATCAACTTGACTAGAGTCAAATTAGGTGAAATTTAATGAAAAATCTAACAAAAAAAGCTAAATGGCAAGGGAAAAAACGATGTGTATGAAAATTTATGAAATGATGTCTCATGATCCAATTGGCCGCCTTTGTTAATTACTTAGTCATTTTATGTACTGAAAGCTTATCGATATTCTCTTTATGTAATTTATCGATAAGGTATGTCATACCAAGTTAACCTCTAGTTTGAGAGGGAAAAAAAATGGAGAATTTCATCCCTTGTCTTCTTCTTCTTTCTCCCTCATTATTTAAGTATGTTTGGCTAAATGGAATAATTGAGTGCTTATTAATAAAGTGGGATGATAGAAGTGATTTAGTATTATACTGTTTATGAGTTTTAGTATTAATGGAAATAACGGAAAGTTTTAGAGAGGAAACTACCGCTCCACATACAGCACTCAAATCTTTGGATGGAAAGACTGGACTGGGGATGCAACTACTATTTTCTTTTCTTTTGTTTATTATGCACAGTTATTTGTAACTAACATTGACAAACAAACAGTTATTCATTATAAAAGAAAAAAAATAGTTATTAATTACTTTTAACAGTAAAAAATACTTTAAATACTACTTTATGCCGTACATAAGCCTGGCCTGCCCGAAAGTTAGTACTAAATGTATATGTGATGGTAAGTGGACATCTGGAACTATAACACACACAGACAATGAGTCTCTGCATCTGTATATACGGACTGAGCCACTGAGGTGATTAATATAAAATTGAGAATGGCTATAGTTGAATCCACGTGTAGATTACCATGCTACGTTATATAAATATTTAACCTTTCGTATAGTTTTTTTGTGAACTTTAAAATAAAGGCTCATGGTTTCTGTATCTAAGAACTTCTGGGAAGGCGTCGTCTACTATATGTTCAGAGCTCGATCACATGGTGCACATACACCTGCCTCACTGACAACTGTGCCACTTCACATACATAGTTGCAGACGAGAGGGAAACACATTGCACCAATTCACTTCCACACAAATAAGCTATGGCTGTCATAGTTCCTTTTTTTTTTTTTTTTCCAAGTTATATCGATCGTGGTCACAATTCACAATTGAAATGCTGTGAGCACTTGGTATACTATAGTCCAAGAGGATGTTTTAAAATTCTCAGAGGTGTATTTGCAATCAAGACCAAATAAAAGGGGGAAAAATGGTTCATTAATAAATGTAATCACTAGCCAGATGTGGACAAGCCGAGGTTTGCGACCTTGCATTTACTTGTGTTCAATACAATTAGAAAAATAGTGAAATTTTCTGTGGTAATGGAAACATCTGGCAGCGAGGTAGGCAGATAGCCCAACAGAGAGCTACCTACGACACCGGAATTAATTGAGGAGCTGAAAGACAAATATCTGTTCTTCGTATGATGGTTTGGCTAGTGGGGACTAAGATAGTGCCATCATGTGCAGTGTCCCTACTCCCTAGCATCTTATGTCAAGAATCCTAATTTCTCTAACTCTTACCCTTGGGCTGTACTTAGTCATCTAGCTTTTAGAAGTTCTATAAATCCTTCTTAGACTGTAATCTGTACTTTGCAAAACTATATATATATATTTGTGTAAATATGATTTTGATTAAAAAATGAGTGTTTAGATCAATTTATATCTTGATTTTTCTGGAAAAAAGGACAAAATACTCATTTTAATTCTTTTAAAATTTCAATTCAGATAATTTGATTCGTGTAAAAACAAATACTCATTTTGACCCCCACAAATTAGTCCCTTTAAAAAAAGATAAAACACTCATTTTGGTCCCTTTAAAATTTTAAGTCGGATAAATTGGTTCATGTAAAAACAAACTCTCAAATTGATTATCACAAAATTGAATAGTAGGAAAAATTAGTCCCTACAAAAAGATTTCTCAAATTAGTTATTGCAAAAGTGAATTGTCAAACAAGTTAGTCCTTCTTACCCAATTTATCAGAGGAACTAATTTGACTGATTATTTAATTTTATATGGACCAATTTAGCTGATCTGAAATTTAGCCGACTATTCAATGTTTTTTTTTACAGAAACCAATTTGTCCAATTAAAAATTTTAGAGGAACCAAAGTAAGTTTGTCCTTTAAAAAAACGGATTTAAAATTTATAAATAGGTTTAACTAAACTTAGAAGCAATACAAAATCACTTTTCTCAAATTAAGTTTTGAAATAAAATTTAAATAATTCAAAAATATTTTTACCAAATATATTTTAAATAACGTGTAATTCAGTTTACACCCTGCAACCCACAATTTAATAAGTATGAACTGAACCAACCAAGGATGCTCAAGTGCTAAGTTTTGGTGCAATGAACCAACCAAGCCTTCGGTGGACAATGCATCAGTGCCAACCATCAGGGATCACGATGCATTTAGAAACACCGTGGATAATGGTTTTTGCCAAAAAATTAATCCATCAAGAACATGCTTCTGCTTGATTTAATATATCGGCACCTGAATCAATCACATTGACATTTTCAGTTTCGATTGACTGCCATGATTAGACGAGATTCCTATTATTTTAAATTAATCCAAAACAGAGAGGCATTAGGGCAATTGCAGCATATGCCTTATTGAAGGAGCAAATAACTTTGCCCGAACAATTCATCCAATCCTCCACAGCTTGTACATCAAAACAGCGTAAGACCATTTAGCTGAATTCCATTATTCGATTACAATCTTTGTGTGCTTCCACAATAAGATTTTCGCACCTTATGTTTTCGATAACTCAACGACAACTACAAGAACCATATTACGACTTTCAGCAATTCTATCGCCTTTTCCCTTCTGACTGTCGGCTTGAAATTTACGACCCAGACAAGGCCCAGGGAATCATATTCACGTCAAACCCAGCTCCTGTTCAACGCATATATGCTCGCATGAAAATCGATAACCCAATCCATCACCAAGGGAGCCCATCATACCAAAAGACTAGTTAAATTAAATAGTATTCTTAGCCATGTATACAAACACTTTCATCTATTTCAGAGACTCAAACAGTTTTACTATCACTGCGTCCCTAAAAAATTCTCTTAAATATATTCTTTCTCATTAAAAAATAGTTTTAAAAACTCTGGCCTTGGTTCCGCTTAAGCATTCATCATCTAGTGATAATCATCATTGTTAGAGGGTCTGCCGTCTTTTCGCCTGAGATGCTGCTGAACCCAAACTTAATTACAGGTTGCAAATTAAAAGAACAATTGACTACCAAAAATACTCCATGTCAACTTTCCTAGAATAATTCAGTATACAAGAACATGAGCTGGAAAACAAGGGACCTTAGAATTTGGATTGCAGCGGTTGAAATCACAACCGGGCAACATATGAGTTTGCTTGGGTTACATATCTAACCCATCGATAGGGATTATGTGTTTTTGACGCCTTTGCTATTTGCAAGTACTTCACCTGCACCAACAAATGACACATTAGAACTATTTACGATAAGAGAACAACTATACCAGAAAAGAAATAATTTGCAATAATAAAGAGGAAAGTTGAATATGATACAATTATGACATCATAGTACAATCATGACATTATATCATCAGATAGATATATAGCATATTTTCACCCGATGGCTTGTAAAAGTCCCAATAAATCTAGCGAAAAATAATCAGTATTCTACCTGAAGCCTTGAAGCATTATACATAGGAATAGTGAAGGTCATGCTAAGAGGCCCTGCTTCCTTCATGATATTTCCTGTGTTCATTTCAAAAACATGTTAATCCATGGCAACAACTAATTACAATTTATCAGCCGCAACAGAACTGTCAGCAATATACCATGTAACTCCTGTGAAAATGTCAGCTTTGCCCGCAAAGTATGCTCAGATCCACCAACAACCTATATGAGGATGGACCAGCCATTATTTTCATCTGTTATGTTAATCATACTACTGCATACTAACTAAAGGATCCTTTGTTATCATCACTTAATTTGGCATTTTAAAATATTGATTATTTAACAGTAAACCAAAATATCAATATTACCTTTTTTAGGCCCCATTCCAGTCTTTTATTTGCTTCCTTAAAATCAGTTGTGTTTCCAACTGCTCCAGGTTCCAACTCAAAATTAACACTGAAAATTTAAATAAATTTCCCAACATGGTGTAAGCAAGTGACCAGGATGGCAGTACAACCATTAGCAAAATTAAAACGGAAGGTGGCAAGGTTAGTAAATCAGACACCTGCCAAACCATTTGCTTCAGGAAGAACAAATTGAACGGTGGCATACACGCATAGTTCCCCTTATCCTTTTCCCTCTCTCACACATGGCTAGTCACTGGTTATGCATACTTCCCCTAATCCATTTTTTGCTATCCGGCTTAGCATTTTGAATGCATTAAGTTCTGATTTACTATTGAAGACACTCAATATTAGACATTAAGTATCTTGAATGGAGGATCATTGTTGAATGCAAAGACGTGGGAATACGGGTGCTGGAAAAGGGGTGGCTTGCTAGAACTTGAAAAGGCAAAGATGTGGGCTGCTGTTGGTGTGTATATTCTGTAATACTTGATACTTAGTTTGCAAACCTTTTCTTTTTTCAGAACCCCTCCTCCTCCAGTTTATTGTCCATCCATCACAAACATCCCAATGTCAAGAGTGGAAAGGAAACCCAAAGGCCACAACCACTAATTTTCTGGTTATGTGGAAAACTAGTCTTGCGCGCTTGACAAAATCCTCATTGTAAGAATGAGCTGCTAACTTAATTAATGGTTGCATCCAATATACTTAATTATTAAAATAATGATAAATACAAAATTATCCTGTGTGTCATTAGCTAGAACTTAATTATTTTCAAAAACATAGATGAATTTCTCTTTCTATTTTGTGTCTTTTCTTTTTCAGGTGGGTTAAAGGTTGTCTCATTTTATCTGCTGCAAATACTGGCTCCAGGCAAATACTGGCTCCAGTTACTAAGATCCTAACACATTTATCAAATAGATTGACTGGCCTGTGAGCTAGTCCATTATTAACAGCTATAAATTAAACCATTCCTATGAATTATGACTAAAATCAAATGTCTAATGAACAGGAAGAAAATTCAAATACCGAGTTGTAAATGTTGGCAAAGGCATCTGTACAAGAACTGTGTTAGCAGTGATGCTTGAATTGAATTCAGCTCGCAATTTAATAGTCACCTCAGCCTGTGAAAACATGGTACACTATCAGAACGTGCTAAATAACAGCACTTATAAAATTAGAGGGAGGTCAAAACCACCTTAAGGGATCCTGTTTCTTCAATCAATGCATTAATACGAAAGGGAGGCTTAAAAGGTTGAGTCATACGATAATTCATGACAGGAAATTCACCATCTGGTGGTACCTGTTGAACAATTGGACAGTCATTCGTCAAGGGACTCAGAAGTATAATATTACTTTGTATTATTACTCAATATACGTGAGGTCATGTACTATGCACTTACCAATGACAAAGTTCGGTCAACATCAAAACTGTCAAGGTGTACAGACTCATGGAAGTTACAATCATCTAATACCACAGTACCTGAACCTCTATAATCTGCTAAAGACGATTGAATCAGCAAAGAATGAGAAGATGTCACAAAAACTGATTCGATTTTGAGCAATCAGGTAATCAACAATATGGGTTTTTTCAAGAAAATTATCCACACAGCAGTGACAGTGAGTCAACCAACAACAGCCAACTAAAAATATCCCCTTACTGATACTAATCAATATGGAATGATTTTCAATATGCCAGGATCTTCTTTTTAAAGATCGTGAATAAGCCAAGAATTTAAATATATAACAGTAAGACAAAAAACGTATCCTACACAATACTTGATAGCTAATAATTTGCGTTAGACAATGAGCAGAAAAAAGTACTTGGTAAAGCAACCATATGCATCTTCCACATTCAAGGGGAACACAGACTAGGCAGTATATACAGATATTGACTTACCACTTGTTCCTATACTCAGGTCTTCATTGAGAGCAAGTCGAATCTCTGGGTTACCAGTAAGATAACTCTTCATTTGAATGGTGCCATCTATCTCACTGGTAAGTATAAATCCCTGCTTCCAACAATAAATTCAGATCCAAATGCTTCAAAACTTTGCACCAGTGTATATGTAAGATAAATGGATGAAAGATATTGTAGCGGATCCCTTGGAAAAACCATAAGAAAAGAAGACCTAAATACTCACACTAGAGTTGAACGTAACACTTATTTTCTCAATTACATCAACAAAGATCTCGTCCCTCTTTCTACCACCGGGTTCATTAGCAACAACAGATTTTGTAATAGCTGTTCCTGGCATTCGTTTGGTCCCTCGCTGAAAAAAATAAGAGTTTACCAAGCAAGTCAATAATAAAACCATGCATGACAACCAATGATATGCCTGTGGCAAGTAACAGACAGTCTGACCGGACAACCAGTTACCATGAAAATGGAAGCAGGACCAGGGGGAGGTAGTCTTGCAGTATCAATCACAATTGGCTCATTGAAAACATATGACTTCAAAACCTCAGTAGATGTTGTTTGAACATAACCAAAATCCTGGAACAAATAAACTTTAGTATCATATATGAAACAGAAAACACTGCAATCAGGTAAACAGCAAAAAGACCAAATGGTTGTGAAAGAAATAAACAGAGATCAACAGATCCGTTAACCAAGTAAGCGATTCAATTCAACCAAGGAAGAATGGCAGACACTTACAATCACTTCATCGAGCAATTCATAGACAAGCACAAAGTTCTTTCGAAATGAGTCTTCATTAAGAACACCAAGGTAATCTTTGATGACACGTGCAATTCTTTGTAGAAGCTCCAGAACAAGAGAAGGGGACGCATTCACCCTAGTTGTCGCAACAAATAACAACCCCGCAACCTTCACGTGGAAGTAGTTCACCCCATCTACATTCTGTTCGAAACCGCAGATAAATAAATAAATAATACACACAAAATAAAATGATCAGGTCATAACAGAGGAAAATAACCACACTGTCACTTGAAATAGTTTTCATTAGCAGAATAGGTAAATCATAATTAACATAATGACGAAAATACCCTACAAATACAGGGGGAGCATCTCCTTCACGATCCTCCGTCCAGAACTTGACTTTCCGGAAGAACGTCTCTGCACTTCCTTTTTGTACTTCACCGCGATCTGCATGAATTTGTTTAACAAAAGATTAAATTTGAACCTTGCATTAATTTGATTCAATTTAATGGTGTGAAAAGAGGGAAATTAATGAATTAATCAATGGTTAACAAAAATGAAATGGATGGCGGTGAGCAGAGAAAATAATCATAACAATAATGGAAATTGAAGGAGTAGAGTTTAGTATAGGGTACTGACAATCGCGGAAGACGATGTTGTCGCCTCTCTGTGAAAGCACGAAGAACTGCGATATCATCTTCTTCAACTGCAACGCTCGTTCCTTTCTTCCACCTCCTCTTTCCTCTTTTACTTTGTTGAACTTGAGAAACAAGTTCAGTTCTCACTTGCTTCTGTTCTGGTTAGGTGTGAGCTGACCCCACTTCTTAACAAACGCATTGCCGTTTTGCCTCCCTTATGGGCTTTGGCCCCCAAACTCGCAGCGTCACCTCTCCCATGTCGTTTATCAAACTAATTATCTCCCCCTTTTTTAAATTTTACGGAAATTATATCCTACTTTGTTTTTTTATTTGATTTGATGCGTTTGTTTATGTTTTTTATATAAAAAAAATAAACTTTTAAATGAAAAGGTACTTTTTAAAAAAAGTTTGTGTCCAATAAATAATCAAATTTGTTGTCTTTTAACCCTTAAAATTTTTTGGGTCTGATCTCAGATAAGGATGTCATAAAATTAAATGCCTGATGTGATTATTTATTAAAGAGTAAAGATGGTGCGAGAACAGAATATTCTCATATTACCATTAAATTATTCACTAAAAAATATTTTTAATGTCTATTATTTCCTAAAAGGAAAACAAAAATCAAGGGTAGCATGGCAAAGCAACGTAACGTCGTATCTACGTTTTCTTAATAGCCAGGGTAAATTTGCAATAATTTGCATTATTTAATTTTACACGCAGTTACTCACTTACTCAGTTCTAAAATTTTAATAAATAGACACCAATTAATATTATCCAGACAAAAAACAGATTAAACATATAAGATCAAGTTGAGCAACGGAGAACTTAATATCAGTATATTATTGAATATTGTATTATTATTGATTAGAAAACAAAAACTGATATATGTCGCCGAACATGAGAGTGATGAGAAAGGATGATGGAAGGAACATAGAAAGGAAAAAACAAGAAAAGAGATAATATCAAGAGGTTAGCTAGGTGGTGGCGCTAGGTGTGGCTACTGGAGCAAATCTCGGGTGTTACTTTCTTTCTTCTCTTGTGTGTGTGTGAGAGAGAGAGAGAGAAAGAGAGAGAGAGAGAGAGAGAGGGAGGGAGAGATGCATTATTATTGTTTCGATTGAGAAAGTCCAAATATCGGTCTGTTTTTGGGTTGGGACGACACAAGGAATCTTGATCCCTGAGAAAACCTATGCAGCGCCGAAGAGGAGAGATCAAAAACATTCAAACATGTTATAACCTGCCTCTCCTCTCCACTCAGCTCCACTAACCAATTCGGCTTTCCCTTGGGATAAATTCATTCTTCGGCTGAACTTCCACAACCGCTACCACAAAGTCTTGTTTTTCCCACATAAAAAGAAAAAAAAAAAACCAAACAAACGAAGGTAACCCTTTTCTTTTACGTCCCTTCTACATTTGGAAATTGTTACTGTTGCTCTTTTTTTTTTTTCCTTCTTTTATTTAATGAATAATTACTCTTGAGTCTTGAGTGCTTACGCTTTCAATCCTGTAGATATATACATACGCTCTCTGTGCTACAGATCTCTATTTCGCCTCAAGAAAAATTGAAATAAAAATTTGGATTCGGATCTTGGTGCTTAATTTTGTTGCACGCTCGCTCTCAGTCTTACTTAACTGCCACTGTGGATGTAGAAATAGTCATATAGTTTTCAGTCCCGCTGAATTGCATTAATTTTTGAGCTTATAGGTGAATGAAACCACATGCCGCCACTGTATTAACAGAGATTAGACTGATATTTTATTTTTTTATTATTATTTTGAATGAAGGCTTGAACTTACTCAAGTATCAGTGGTAGATACAAGAAAATTTTTGAAATGGGGGTTTCTTTCCATTTAAATGCCACACCAACGTCAATTAGGTGCTTTTGTTGAATATACTTGCTGAATTGTTAGGTTGTTGCTGTTAATTTGCAGGGAATGGCGACTCCAGTTGAGCCTCCGAATGGGATCAGGGCTGAAGGAAAGCATTATTATTCCATGTGGCAAACCCTGTTTGAGATTGACACTAAGTACGACCCCATCAAGCCTATTGGACGAGGAGCTTATGGAATTGTCTGCTCTTCCGTGAATAGAGAGACCAATGAAAAAGTTGCCATCAAGAAGATACAAAATGCCTTTGAGAACCGTGTTGATGCGCTGAGAACTTTGCGCGAGCTGAAACTTCTTCGGCACCTTCACCATGAAAATGTGATTGCTTTAAAAGACATCATGATGCCCCCTCATAGAAGTACTTTCAAGGATGTCTATCTGGTATATGAACTCATGGACACGGATCTGCATCAGATTATCAAGTCTTCCCAAGCGCTATCTAATGATCACTGTCAATATTTCCTCTTTCAGGTTTGAAGCTTTGACCCCCTTATAGGCTAACTTAGTATTTTTATGTTGGCTTCAACTATGCCGCTTTTTCTATTATGAACAACATATCGTTGGTGTTACTTACTAAGTGAGATGTTTAGTATTCTAGAGATGAAACTAAGCAAGAGTCACGCCTGTGAAAGTCATTTGTAAGTTTGTGATAGTAGTGTGGAAGTGTTTTGCGTCAAATTCAACTCAATAGGGCAAGATTTAGTGTCCTTACAAACTAGTCTACTCTCTTCATTTTAATTGAGTGTTTATCTGTTGCATTTTGCACTTTACCCTTCTGCCTATTAAATTCCCCTTGGTTTTTGTGAACCTAAAGTTATTCCCTCAAGAACTTCATCAATCATGCCACGGCATATTTATAGGGCTTTCTAATGTTACAAATTATAATTATTTCTGTTGCTTAGCTGATTATTGCATTTACCAATTGAAAGTTCTTGGTTGCAGTTGCTTCGGGGCTTGAAATATCTTCACTCAGCCAATATCCTTCATCGTGACTTGAAACCTGGGAATCTTCTAATTAATGCAAATTGTGATCTAAAGATATGTGATTTTGGGTTAGCACGCATTAACTGCAGCAAGAACCAGTTTATGACCGAGTATGTTGTCACTAGGTGGTATAGGGCACCAGAGCTCCTACTCTGCTGCGACAACTACGGGACATCTATTGATGTTTGGTCTGTGGGATGCATCTTTGCAGAGCTTCTTGGACGAAAACCTATTTTCCCAGGTTCAGAGTGTCTCAACCAGCTAAAATTGATTATCAATATCCTCGGTAGTCAAAGGGAGGAGGATATTGAATTTATTGATAATCCAAAGGCAAAGAAGTATATCAAATCTCTTCCATATTCTCCCGGAATCCCCTTATCCCGACTTTATCCCAGTGCCCATCCATTGGCAATTGATCTACTGGCAAAGATGCTTGTTTTTGATCCATCAAAAAGAATTAGTGTCACTGAAGCACTACAACACCCTTACATGGCCCCTCTGTATGATCCTAATTCTGACCCTCCAGCCATCATTCCAATTGATCTTGACATTCATGAGGATCTAGGAGAAGAGATGATAAGGGAGATGATGTGGGAGGAAATGCTTCATTATCATCCTGAATCTGCTATGATAAATGGCTAAATGCAGAGTTGTGTTCATGATCTTATTTCTTGGTTTTTTGGTTGTTTCCCTTTGTTGGTTCCAAGAGAGTTCTAATAACATAGCTTGTTTCAAATAACTAGGAGGGCTTTTGTCATCAGTGCGCTCAATACATGTTCTGTTTCGTCTTTCTTGACAGCAGAGAAAATGCACAAGAGGGTCGTCTTGAAAAATCATGCATAATTGTGTTTTGCTGAATGTGCATGATAGTTGTTAGCAGCCATGTCTAGAGATTGATTGTCTTGAGCTCAGTATTGTAGTTGTCTCGTTTGAGTTGTACATAAAAACATGTCTTGTGTCTTCAGAAACCATTTTGTAAATTCAGTCTTAATGTTCAGCAATAATTTACTATCATTTGAAGTGCAAGCTTTTTATTTCCTGTTAGCTGCACAGATAATTTTTGCATAGCCTGTGTATACGATGGCTCACGAGATGATCTGCTCTGAGCAGCAATATAAACTTCTTGGTCGCCTATGTTTCTTTGTTCTTATACATATAAAGAGAAATGCAAAATTCTCTTAATTGGGGTGTTTAAAAATCTTCTTAATTTAAAATTTTATTCACATGTATTCAATAGCTTTTAGATGTTGTATAAATTACATTTCATCTAACATATAGTTTATTCATAAAATTTCATTCTATTTTTATCCTCGTATCAAACACGTTCTTTTATAAAATTTAGATTAAATATTTAAATTAGTCTCTCAAATTTATATTGGGGACAAGTTAATTAATTAGATTTTGAAAATTTTAAATTAGTACTTCACATTTTAACAAATAGGACAAATTGGTCCTCCATATAATATATAGAGAGATTAATTTGTCTCCCTTTTAATAGTATAAAAGGATCAATCTATCTCCTTTTTTGAAATATAAAGGATTAATTTAAAATTTTAAAAATCTGGTGGATTAATTTGGAGTTTTATCTTAAAATTTATGATTGATTTTTGTTTTATAAAATCTGTGAGATTAGATGAAATACTTTACAGAATGCTGCCTAGAGCCTACTGTGTGGAGTCTCCACTGCAGCTTCTTATGACTTTCTCCACTGCTCTCATACTGTCATGAGCTTGAGCTTTGCTTTTAATAGTGCTATTCCGTGTCGATTTAGACTTGTGCTTGTTAGCGTGCGTTGCAGACAAATGAATCTGTAAGAGATTTTGTCTCCATAAAGTCAGTGATAGGCGGAAAGGGTAAGCCTATACTATAGGTGGTCCTGGTCTAATTTGAATTGGGTCAAGAAATTTCAAAAAATCCGTACAATACAATGCATGTGTACTGCACTCGATTGATTGAGCATCTTTAAATTAACAAATAGTTCCGACATGCAATGGATCTTCTTCGCAAGAAACGAGTAACGTTCGCGGCAGGAACAATGACAACCTGGATGAAATGGGCCTTCTCTCTGGGCCTAGGCATCTATCGTCATGGCCCAACAAAATAACTAGCTGGGAACTATTTTACATTTTTCGCGCACATTTGTTTTTATAAACTGATTGTTGGATTAGTGACTTATTAAAATTTGGATTTATGTCTAGCCCGCTGACTCTCTTTCTCCGACGGCTGGCTGCCCACCACCCACCACCCACCTGCCACCAACCTCATCCCCTCAAAACCACCTTTCTCCGACTTCTCAGTTCCTCCTCCTTTCTCAACGTGGAACTTTGGTGGCCTCCAATTGTTATTCATCATTCAATCAGCAACAATAAAGTAATTTCATATTCCAAAACAAATGAATGAATTATAGAAGCAAAAGTCATCTGAATACTTTCATCCACAACAACCATTATCAACAAAAAAAAACACAGAAGAAAATTTTTGTGCCTTCCGATAAAGACAATGTTTTCTAAATCCAACTGGGATTGTTGAACAATAAAGGCAAAGTTTGTTGTTGTGAAGAAATGACAATAAGAGGGAAAAGGAAAATAAACCATTTTGATTGAAGAAGCTGCACAAATAATTAGAATGAGATATTCCAATTCTTACACGAGTTAATGTTCACTTTTAGTCCCTAAAATTTTATGTGTGAATCATTTTAGTCTCTCACTTTTAAAATGAATAAATTTGATCCATCACATTTATAACTGTGAATCAATTTAGTCCCTCACATTTTAAAAGTGAATCAATTTAATCGCTCATATTTATAATTGTGAATCAATTTGGTCCCTCACAGTTATAAATGTAAGGGATCAAATTGATTCATTTTAAAAGTGAGGGACTAAAATGACTCATGCATAAAATATCAGGGACTAAAATGACTTACGCATGAAATGTCAGGGACTAAAATGAGCATTAACTCTCTTGTCACACAATAATCCCATACAAGCTGATCTTGTTTTAATTCTATATTTTGTTTTAATCTCCACGAAGAAAGAAATAGTTTGGAGTTTCTAATTTTTTTTAAGTTTGGAGTTTTTAGTTTTTTTTGGTTATCTTCTTCCTTCAATCAGATCTCGAATGCAAACAGATCTAAGATGGTTATTGGTTGTTGTGATTGGGAACAAATGAAAAATGAAGATGAAAACCCAGATCTTTTTTTTTTTTTTTTTTTATGCACCAATCAGTAGATGCTTTGTTGGGAATGAGTTGCATTATGGTCCTTTTCAGAAGTGTTGTTGCTCCATAAATCGTTTGATCTTTTGTCTATGTACGCTATTTGACCTTGAGTTCTTAGTCCTTTAAATGGCTCATCCATTAAGATAATCACCGGAGGTTTTTTCAGCATCCGAGGCAGCCTCAGCTACAGAAAAACCCGACACCTTGCATAAAATCTCATATTTGATCCTTGAGCTGTTTCACGCCCAACGCAAGCAGTAGTACCTGGTCAGCCGCGGCTAGATCCACATTATAGATCTAGTTGTGGTGGACTCCGATGGCGTTGTCGGCTGTCGACGGAGGAGGAGGGGCGAGAGAGGAGGAGCATGTGGAGGGTCTTATGGCGGAGGAGGTGGATGACGGGGCTGCCGGTGACGGTGCATTGTTCTGGATTGTCTACTAGGAGATTTTTCCCTCTACAAGTGATTTTTTATGTATTTTTTTTCTATTGTTATAACTTAATAAATTTTGTTGGCACTTGGATTAAGTTTTAGAGAGTTTTGTCCCACTCCAACTTAATTAGTTTTTCATGTAATTTTCCTAAAATGTCTTTCTTCCACTTTTATAATTAAATAATAATATAATATTGGTTAAAATTATTTAAAATCGTTATTATTAATATTTCAAAAATATTTCTTAATATTTCGTATTTGTGTTTTGATATTTTATGTTATGAAGAAAATTTTAATTTTAACTACTTTTCTCATAAAACATAAAAATAAATTTTTCACATAAAAACCTATAAATATAATCATGTTTTAATTATCTTAATCTTAACAGTAATTTATAAATTGAATTAAATTATTTTAATGCAGAAAGTTTTCTTTGAGGACTATGCTATACCTCTTTTACTTTACTATGAAAAAATTAAATTATGTAAATTATTCATGACATAATTTTTTATACAAACTTTAAAGCAAAATGAATATTACTTTTTGAATTTAATTTTGACGCATTGAATCATTTAATTAAATCTTTTCATATTACATGAACTTTAAAATAGCAAATATGAATAATCATATTTACTGATGACATAATAATACATGATAAAAAGATTATAATGTAAAAATTTTCAATAGTGTCAATGCATTAATCAATTTTTTACTTAATATATTATTAGATCATTATTGTTTTATCTCACAATTATTATCTAATAAATAACACATAGTACTCATGATCAAATTATAGCATAACACTCTATATTTAATTAATGTAGTAGAAATATACAAATTTTTATCTGTGTATCAAACCTAGTACAAAATTATGAGAATTTTAATTTGATAGGAAATAGAAAGGTGGATATTTTAATACAATTACATAAAAGGCTAATTAGTTAGGCATGACAATAAATAAAAAGGAATAGCTATACCACTCCCTAAGTTTTAAATTTCTAATTCAACCCCCAAAACGTCGTTTACACGTTATTTTATGTTTCTAGTCATGCCCAACAATTATCATTTATTTACGGGAAGATTTGGAGCCAAACTCCTTTCCCCACCATATAACTCGCCATCATACTCAAAGGAACATTAGCACCAAGAGGGACTCGATCCAAACAGAGTAAAGTTTGTAAACATACGCGGATACACTGAATGGTTTATTCCAAGTTCCAAACCTGATTAGACGGAAAGTTGTATGCTAATTTGATTAGTCAACAATCGACGCCAAAAAGAACAACCGTCCAAAAACTACGAAAGCGTAAGTGGCTGGCAGGCTTCGTTTCTTTTCTCAGTTTCTGGAAGCTTTTATTTTTGTTTAGCTAGTTAATTAAATTTAATACATATGCAAATGACCTTTTTCCTTTGTGTATGATATATAAATGCTCAGTCGTTATTCTTTATTTGAACAACAAAGGGGCCAAGTACAATGAATCTGACATAGCTTGTGTTGTGTGTATTCAAGGTGTACGTAAAGCAATTTTTCATATGTAATGCAATTTGTGAACAATACCGATATTTGTAACAAACAGCATTACTTTTATGAAATTTAGTGAGTATTATCGCTTATGCCATAGACGAAATTAACCTAGAGGTTAAAGCTATAGACTGATAACGTAAAATTAATGAATAGATTATTTTCTTATAGTCATTGGAGTCCCTGGAGGCATTTAACCCCACCTATTTTCATAAATCACATCACGTGGCTAATCTGCCTTCGGCATGAAGGAAACAAAAGTGAACCGAAAACGAAATTGAGTTTAGACACAAATTAGTTAATAGGTAATCAAACGACAGGATGATAGATGAAATGACCACAACATGCTATTCCTTTCCTCCCACGTGCTGTGACTAATGCTCTCATAATGTCATTTTATGTACTTCCCATTATACACAATATATTTTGCTTTTGCAAAGCGAGTAAGAAGCCAAACAGAGCGATGATAAAGGAGCGCCAATTGATTGGCTTTTGTTCAAAGCAAGCTAAAGAACCACCAGAATTGATCCTTAACCATGTTTATTTGTTAATTAAATAATCATTAAAGACAATACACCATTTTTTCAATTATTCTTTCTGGAAGCATCTCGATCTCCAGACTTAATTTCTTTACTCTGAGTGGCACTTTATTTTTTTGTCTGTGCATCCAATTCTTTTCCCAGATTTGTTGCTAGCTAGGGCTGTTCGGCATCCCATGGTCAAACTTCCTCGAAAGCTCTTCCAACTTGACGGCTACATGGAATCATAGTCATTCAGATTATATAATTTAAGGGATTTCTGAAAAGAACATATATAGCACCTTCTTACAAATGCTGGTTTGTGCTTGCAAACGTGGTTACAATTTCTCTTTTAGGGAACCAATGCTATTAATTACTTCAAAAGTTAGGTCAGGGAGCCGATAACGACGATCCCAAATAAAGCTATTTATATCATTGTACAATTCTACCACTAGCTTAGCAAGACCATTTACAGATTCGGAAATGTTACTTGCACACCAAAATACCCGAGACCATATCTACACCATATGTAAATACCCAGAAAATGACAAAAAACTTAAAAGCATGGGAAAGAGAAAAAAGGAGCGTGGGAAAGAGAAAAAGCAAAGAATAATGTTTCTTGCACATCTTCACAGTGCATACACTATACACCACAAGGAAAAAATAAAAACAGTGTTTTCTCTCTCTTTCACTTTCCCGCTCAGCTTTTAATTTTTTTCTCATCTGTTTTGGTTTGCAAATTTTTATAAATGGTTTGCAAGTTTTTGTGAATGGGTTTGCAAGTTTACATGAATGGTTTGCAAGTTTTTTATACTATGTTTCCAAGTTTTAAGAATAGGTTCATAAGTTTTTTGCACTATATTTACATAGTGCAAAAAACTTGTAAACCCACTCTTAAAACTTGTAAACTCGTCTTAAAAACTTGTAAATATAGTACAAAAAACTTACAAACCTATTCTTAAAACTTGGAAATATAGTATAAAAAACTTGCAAACCATTTACGAAAACTTGCAAACCCATTCACGAAAACTTGCAAACCATTCATGAAAACTTACAAACCAAAACAGATGAGACAAAAAATTAAAAGCTGAGCGGGAAAGTGAAAGAGAGAGAAAACACTGTTTTTATTTTTTTCCTCGTGGTGTATGATGTATGCACTGTGAAGGTGTGCAAGAAACATTATTCTTTGCTTTTTCTCTTTCCCACACTTTTCAATTTTTTGTCGTTTTCTGAGTATTTGCATACGGTGTAGATACGATGTCGGGGTATTTTGGTGTGCAAGTAACATTTCCGATTGATTTATATGTTCCGACATATGTTAAGTTCATTCCATGTAGTATAACTTCAGCTTACATGCAAGTATATTATTAGTGAGCAATGCTATTCTAACATCCAAATTTGAGTGTTTAATTGGGACACCTATTCTATCACTTTTGGATGTGATGGATGAGTGGAGAAAGTTGGGATCACCATCACATCTAACGATAATAGAGTGAGACACTCATTTTTAGGTGTTAGAATAATATTTTTATATTATCAACATATATAATATAGCTACAGTATGAATAGTGTATAAAGTAAAATAGTACATGGAGGATTTAGTGGGAAAGAACACGCGATATCATGAGATTTGGTGTGGCTTCTTCTATTCTTGAAGGCGAGTTTTTTGTTCTGAACTTTGAAGGAGCAAACAGATTTGCCTTCTAGGAAAGAAGTTTTGATTCCTATATGTTCTTCTTCTCTTACTCTAACTAATCCATATACCTTAATTAATTATGTGGATTCTCATTATTTTTCATTTCAATTATAATTTTTAAAATCATAATTTATGTAGTACACTTATATATACATTACTATGAGAGCTGATGAAAATTTCTGGAACATCATAAACACAGCTCTTAGTTATTTATTTCAAGTGGGGTGTCATTTTTTATACTTGATGATGAAAGAGTGATTTTCTTCCTCCATGAACTTCTTTCATCATTGATCTTCCGAATATTGTATCTACAAATGAGTCCCACACTAAGATAACTAAAGGAAAGATATAGTACATTGTGAAGGAAAAAGTGCACTTCCTCCCTATATTAGCATATAAGAATTGTTCTCAAAGTGGATCGCAGTGTCAAACAAACGTACGAATTCACTCGATAGATGGAATCCTATTAGCTTGGGGCATTGAGCATGTGCGCTAGTGCGCTCTCACAACCCAAACCAGCTGTACATACTCATCAACTTGCTTACTTACAAAATCGTACTCAACTTTCAGGTTTCAAATCTTGCACTTCTTCAAATGAGGTTCCCATCTTGGAGGGACCACTTGCTCAATATTCACATCGCCAATATGCATGTATGCTACAAAAATTTCGGCAACACTAACCCAACTTTACACTTCATCAACAATAATTGAGGTGAACCTTCATATTTATGGCAACCCCCCACTATGGTGGAATCAATACAAGTAGCTTTTGAGCCTTACATTATTATTATTCGTGTTTACTTGCTTGTGTGTATGTAACATAACCCTAAGCAGAAAAAAGAAAGAAAGACACTCAGAGAGCTCTCAGCCAGTTATAACTCCGTATGAAAGAATATGTATCAAAGACAAATATGAAAACTAGAGGGAGATTTCTCTAACCACACACTCACTGTACTTTCCACTGGCCACTTAGTAATTGTTATAGCCATCTAATAATTATAATAAAGGCTTGACTCTCAAAAAAGATAAGCAAAACACAACATACAAAAACACCAAAATGTAGAACATGACTGAAACCTACCATCCAAAACATTAAAACGTGCACAGACACGAGATTCAATACATAAAACACTGTCACACTCAAAACATAGAGCACAAATCAAAGCATGAGGGCCAAATCATCTCTGGAGACCGAAAATCAAAAGAAAGCCCTGTCTAAATCCCAAAAGTGGATGTCCAACCACTTTCGTTGAATGTAATAGTGATGCTAGCTTTCTACACTCATCCATCACGTTAAAAAATGATAGAGTGAGTATCTAACTACTTTTTGATGTTAAAATAATAATATTCATTTAAATCCAATGCAGCTTCCAAAATACCTTTTATGATAGAGTGATCCTACCTTTTATACGTGAATAAAGCTTTTTCATCTTCTTTTTATGTATAAGTAATAATAAATTCAGCCGTCCATCATTATGTATATTTTCCATTTTAAAAATAGAGTTATATTAAAAGATCGCATAACGTACATTTGGAGAACGTTTAATACTCGTTGTTGTTTATAAGATTAACATTTAATAAAATGTTCGCAATTATATATAATCAGTTATATAATATTTATAGGCAAGTATTGGTGACAAAAATATTTATATTGGATAGCATATTTCAGATTATAAAATACACTTTTATTAATGATTAAAAAAAAAGGAATTTGTAGAACATAATTTACCAGCTTCATTAATTAATCTCTTCTATATATCCCAGAGCAAACGATGCCTTTCGGATTGGATTAGTATGTTTAGAACATTTCACACACACACGATTGTTAGGGCAAAAAAATAGAGTTGGCACAAGTAAGCTGAGTCCCACTATTTCATACCACATATATAGGACAGTAAAATACAATGCTTGAAAAAAGAGATAGAAGTAAGAGAGAATTGAGACTCATAGTGGATGCACAGATTACTAATACCTATATCATAAATCATGGCATGCCCATGGCGATATTTAACGAATAGGTATAAAAGAGAAATTCTCCTAAGTAAATATATAACATTTATAGATTTTTGCTTCTTTAGAGCCTTTCCCAGAAGTCATTATCAGATAACAAGGTTAAAGGAAAAACACTTCATGAAATGCGAGCTGTAAAGTGTCTAAAAGCTATTTGGAAAAAAGAAATCGATAAATGTACATTGCCATTTACAATACATCGTCTACAAGTAAAATCAGAAAGGATTGAAGTCATTTTACGTCTTGCTAATTTGTTTTGCCTTCCCTTTTACTTTACGATCATTGTGGCGATGATGCAGGCTTGTCTGTAACTCTTACGTTTCTTAATTATGCTCGAACGTGGAAGTGCGCAGTGACGGTAGAACAGAATACCCAATAATCCAATTAATGGTTAAGCTTAATTACAAAAGATTAGGTAAAAGGTATGTAGACGCTAAGCTAAGACATCAACGTCAAGCAAATAAGGTAATTCACTAATTTGCTTTGTCTTTTTGATGCCGCGAAACCTGCACAGAATATGTTTATTTACTTTTAATATTCAATATAGGATGGTTCAGATTTATCTTTTGCACTTCACTGATCACTTTGATCACTTTTTATTGTCCACCCTCTTTAATAGTGTGCACTATGCAGCCACCAGTTTGGCCTTGGCTGTACTCGGCATTCATTGTTCCCTCTATATATATATCGTTTTTGCCCAGCTGCTGCAATGCTTTAACTGATCGATGAATTTGATCATTCTTCCATCCCGTCTTGTCTATTTCTTTTGGACAGGTGGCAGACTTCTGAGTACTGTGAATATTAATTTGTCCACTTATGGACATTTGAATATTACCAAGAATAATACATTTTCATGTGAACGCGTTATATATATATATATATATATATATAAATAGATAGATAAGTTAAAAATTATAGACGAACTCGAAATGCAAGCTAAGGTGATGCAGCTTATTATAATGTAATCTTATTAATAAATGGAATATGCCTATTCCAACGTTTTTTTTCATGAAGACAGATATGTATCCTATTCGTCAGGTTTTGAAAAAAAATGACAGCTCATTTTCAATTAAGCAGAGGAATATATATGTATCAGTAATATCACTTGTTTTGGCGTATGTAATAAAAAGAGTTTGATATATTGTTTCTGACAAAATATCAAATTTTAATTTTTGACTGATGAGTAATTAAGAGGAATAAGCTAAATTCTCCCAATGAAAAAATGACTGCAAAGAAAATGATTAATTTTAACAATTCAAACATAAAAAATATCAACATAAATGTTATTAAGAAAAATAATTTTGACATATAATTAGTGTTAAAAACACTTATAAATTTTTATTAACAATTATTAAATATCAATAAAAGCTTATAAATATTTTCAATGGTCACTTTATATCAAAATAATATTTTTTATAATAGTTTTATTAATACTTTTAATGTTGAAAATACTCATATCTCTTGTAGTTATAGAACTAAGCTTGGAACTTACCTTTCCTAACCTATCTTTTGACATTTTGTAAGAGCTTGCTACGGGTCATAATAGAAGTGAACCACCAAATAAGTTATAAAAACTCAACAATTAAATCATTTTCAACAATGATAGTGACAACCAAACCATAAAAGAGCCTACCATGCATCATTGACAGAGAAGAGCAGTTATAATTGGAAAAAGATTTTTGGGCCTTCATGCTGATAGGCCTAAAATAATATGTATGATTCATATATTTCTACACGTTGATATTATAAAATTGATAGAAAAAAGGGTTCAAATCATAATAATTATCTCGCCTTTACGATAATTACCTCTTATGATTTGACATTTTCTATAATTTCTATTGATTAATAGTGTGTAATTAAAATGGTTTTACATTCAATTCTACATTTTTAGTTTATAAAAATTAAAGATTTAATTAATGTGTTAGTTCCTATAGTTTCACCGAATTTTCAATTAGATCTCTATATTTTAAAAGTTTTCAATTGAGTCCTTATATTGTATAAAATTTTTCAATTAAATCCTTGTTGTTAACCATTGTTACAAAAATACATCTAGGAATGTTATGGTGCACTTAATGAAATCAGAATGTACCATAAAACTTACTATCTACACCATTAAATATATATATAGAATTCATATACCATGTAATCTAAAAGATGAAATTTCACAGTATAACTATCCATTCATTTCTACCAAAGCATAGTAGGAACTATCATTTTCTTTTCTCCTATCCCTCTCTCTCATTTCTACCACCGTCAACCCCCTCCCCTTTTCTCTACCCCTAACCAAGACCTAACCCTCAATTCCATAACCAAAACCTCCCAAAATAAACAAACAAGCAAACATCATCATCATCAAACCCCCTCCCCTCTCTCTTCACAGAGGTTGAGCTTCGATCCTTCTCAACCCACTTCGAGGATTAGGTTTTGCAAAAACAGAGAAGGGGAATGAGAGACTGGGAGGGAGAGAGAGAGATGGGAGTGGTGCATGGCGCTGTTGGTAGAAGGAGTCGCAGTTGCCACCACATCAATTGCGATGTGAATAACTAAGGGTGTGGCAACTAAGGATTGCGAAGAGGCGATGGTTCTTGCTACAAGAGGCATTGGTGATGACAAATGGAAAGATCAATGTAGTTCTTGATGGTTTGTGTGGCTGTGGTAGCTGCAGCAATGAGCGGTGGGACGGTAGTCCCTAGCTAGTTCATGATGGCCTTGCAATGGTGTAAGTTTGGTGTGAGTGGTGCTCTTGGCAATGGGAAGATGAAGGTGAGGGAAGGATGCAACAAAGTTTTTCTCTGCTTTTTTTATTTGTCATTTTTTGTTTGATTTTCTTTCTGGGTCATTGGGATTTATATGTTAGATGATTATGTTGTTGTTGATGACTTCACCCTTGAATCATGAGTTTACAATGAGTTATGTGTTGGGACTTTAACCAGACGTGAGTGGGTTTGTAGGAACATAGAATTATTTTTCCCCCATCTTTGATTAGATATTGAAGACGCATGGGTGCTTTTTTTTTTGTTGGTCTGGTGAAGATTAGTTGGTGATAAAGTTGTCAGGTTTTTGGATTGCTTGAATTTGTTTCCAGCTCTCAATTATTGTGCATTGCAACTCTATTAGGGAAGGAAGTGAGACGATGGTGACCTGCTATGGGGAAGGATTTGTGCTTGATTTTGGTTTGATTTTTTGTTTGTGATTTGATGATGTTTGTGATTCTGGTTAGATTTGATATTGTGTTTGATTATAGGTAGAAGATTGGTTATTGATGATAATGATGGATGCAGGGGAGAGGGCTCCTGTGTGTAGCTTTGCCTCTATAGTGGGTGGTGGGTGGTGGGGAAGGAAGATGGATGAGGTAAAAAGAGATAGAATAAATAAAGATGGAATATGCTAGAAATATTCCATACTTTTTTTTGTAATGATAGTTAACAGTGGGGACTTGATTGAAAAACTTTATATAATATAGGGACGCAATTGAAAACTTTTAAAATATAGGGACCCAATTGAAAATTCGGTGAAACTATAAGGACTGACGGATTAATTAAACTAAAATCAAACTTTTGAAGAGGTTTTGCCTATTACTATATTCAAAGACTAATAATTATGACATATAATTCTAAACATAAAATCTTAAATCTTTTATTGTTTAATATTTTCCTAAAAAAAAGGTAGCATATTAGTGACCTATTAATGTTGAAGGCTTAGTATTATCTCGGGATAACAACGATGGTAACTTACTAATGACTATTAGGGCCATCAAAACAGGACAAACCTGTTAGGCCAATCGATTTAATTGAATAAAATAGGTGGATTGGGCCTAAAAATTTTTGTCACGACCCGATCTGGGCACGTGACCGATACGTGGGGAGTCTCATCCCCACGTAAGCCTCAAGACCTGTGTAAAGCTCTACATGCATATTAAAATAGGAAAATCATATAAAACACTATTTCAATTTCAATATATAAATTCCCTATTTTCTGAAGTCAAGATCTTGATAACTAAAATATCATCAACAACATCAAAAGTATGAAATCATTCATTGTCCATACACAAAATACAAATATACATATCAAACTATTTTTGTTCAGTTTGTCCAAAACAACCAGTTTCATTAAAACAATCCATAATATAATCGAATATACAAAATGCAAAAAGAGCTCTATATGAATCAGGACCCCTGCCTGCAAGAACACTGGAACACTCTACAGAATAAAAAATGCTTCACTCAAGTAAAGCTCACCACCTAATCCTCTATTGTTGTTGGGAAGTAGGAGGCTGAGAAGAATCCACAGCAGCTGCTGTATCTATAAATAGGAGGAAAGAAAAGGGGTGAGTTTTCATACAAAAACTCAGTAAGTGACTCCCCACCTGTAACCCCCTTCATGGGACATCAGAAAACCATGCAACATACCATAATGATAGGGATATTATAAAACCTTTCAACATTCCATATAAATACATAAATATAATCAAATCATTCTTGCTTTTTTCAAACCACAACCGTACCTAACTAGAGAAACAAGAATCTTTACTCTATGATTCATCAAGAACCAAAATACTCTGCTCTATGATCCATCAGGGATCTAATGCAGACACCTAAATAGGTTTCATTCTCTGCTCTATGAGATTGTCCTTTAGGACAACTTGGTACCAAGGTTAACGATCATTCAGTCGTTAACTCGCTGTCTGTTTCTCTATAACTACTGTTCAGTATCAACAGAAAAACAAATCCTCTCTCTATGATCCACAAGGGCTTCTACCCTAGGGTTCAAAGCTTTCTCATATAACAGAATCCAATACATCAGAAATCATCAAATCAACATAAAATTCTATCATTCAAGAGTTAAAACAAATATTCATATACCCATTTCAACAACAATAGTGTCCCATGGTTTGATCAAAATCATGTTCATGCTTTCATCAAAACTACATTCTCAAACTCATATAGTTCAACAGAAACATCAAATCTCTTTACAATAATCATTAAAACCATGCATAAGGTTATATTTTCATGAAAATACTTCTAATGATCAACATAGAAGCCACAGAGGTGAACCCACTCACTTGGAGTGGTAGAATGAATAGGAGAGACACCAACAGGACCTTGGGAGGTAGAAACGGCACCATTATATGCCAGTAAGCAATAAAACTCTAAATCAATCTCAAAAGAACCTTATTCTCACTCCCATCAATATGGAAGAGTACTATGACCATAGAACAAGAGGGAATCCAAGATTAACTCTAAGAACAAGAGAAGAATAGATCAGATAAGAAGGAAACCTAGTAAAATCTCTTACCTTTAAGCCTTGAAAGTGAAAGATTGATGTTAGATTGATAAAATGGGAGAGAGAGAGATTGGGGACGAGAGTTTCGCATTTCCTAGGGGGAGAAGTGTGTTTTTTTTCACAAATGAAAGTTCTAGACCCCAAGATGGGGTTTTTAAGTCATCTGTCGAGCGCTAGCGCTGCAGCGCTAACTAGAGAGCTTATCGCAAGACCGTTTATCGCTGGCTGATTGCAGTCACCACCAGAGAGCATAAAAATTCACTTCTTATTGTTCTGCTGACCGTTGCAGTGCTCACCAGAAAGGTTTTTCCTTCTTTAGGATAGTCTCTAACTCTCCAAAATGGTTTCTCACCTCCCAGAACTTACTTATTTACATTAATAAATCATTTTTAAACATAAATGTAAATAAGGATTACCCCTCCCCCATTTAGATTTAAATGAAATATCTAAAAAATCAAAATCCCAAGGAATCAAAATCTAAATTTTGGGTTTTAGTTCAAATTCGAAAATTTTTACGATTTTTAAAACTTGAGGGCTAAAAACGAACTATTTAAAGCTTTCATAAAATTCATTAAAAATCCTCCTTCAACTCATTTTCCTCTTAGGAACCATTACCGGGACTTTTGATCCCAAAATTATGGTTCTATCATATAGCCTTCCAATGGCGTGTAGGGTCTCAGACTTAAAAAAATTCAGGACTCTGTTTTATCTATAGACACGTGTGTTGCTCTACACGTTTTTAGGTAACAGTATATCTAAGGTATTATAATTTTGATCTGTTTAGCAAAAACCCATTTACAGATCGCCCGCTTAACTCGCGAGTTAAACAGGCCAGCCTGACCCGGCACATGGGACTCATTTACTAGCTTTTTTTTTTTTTTCACAACTTCCAATTTAGTGAAGTTGCAAGGTTATAACTACTATCTCATTCGGAGGTCCAAATCCACAAAGACACAAATCAATCAAAAACTTTGTATTTTGATTTCAACTTTATATTTGTGTGAACTTGGTTATTTGGATTAAATTTATTTGTTCATATGAATTTAGATTGTGAATTGTTGTGTGAAATTTATTTGGATTTGTCCATATGGAAAGAATACAATATCTATCGCATTATAATATAATTCCCTAAATTGAGTGCCTTTTCTAATTAGAAAACTCCTTTGTTTATTTTATTAGGTTGTTTATAGATGCATAAGAAACAAGTAAAATATACCCAAATTATAAAAAAAGGAGGAGGAGGGAGGGGCCAGGCTGTCCCACAAACTACAATTATATAGGTTAGGTTGGAAATCTTTGCACCACAAATAAATGGGTCAGGCCTAAATGGATAGATCCTGCCTACTTGACGACGTAATGACTATGATTAACTTGCATGATATAGGAAGATTCTTTGGCATATTCAATGCAAAAGGATGGCAATTTTCTCATAACAATATTACATGTCAATTAATTATTTATAGAGTTAATTTTCATTTTATTCTACACACACACGCGAGTGAATTATTTTGATCTATAAAATTTAAAATCTAATTAACTAATCTCTAATTTTGTAATTATGTACATTAGTCTTTGAAAGCATAAATATTAATTTTGATTCAAATTAGTAATTTATTAAGATTTACTCATGTGGAATTAACATAATTCACAACTATAAATTTAAGGATTAATTATTCAAAATTTAAAATTTTAGAGACAAAAGCAACTCACATCGAGTTGTTCTTTCTTATACATAGGATATGTTTGGCTAATGAATAAAAATAAAAATAAAAGTTCTATTAATGAATTTGATATATAAAATTACTCATAAAATTTATCCATAAAATTTTTACTTCCACAAGTCATATAAAAGAAAGTATTAATAACTCATACCTATTTAAATAATTATACATCTAACAATGATTCAATCAATATTATTCAAATAATATCAATAATTTCGACGAATCAATTCTCAAATTAAACTATCAAATATAAATTATTTTACTCTAAAATTAATTAATAATTAAAATCAATTCATACACAATCAAGTTCAACAAGAATAAATTTTATAAACAGAAAATCAAACACATACTAATTAGTGGACCAAGCATTGCATGAAGTAGGCCGGCTTGACTCTTCGGGTTAGACTTTAATATATTTACTAAATTTAGATATATTTGGTCACAGAACAACGATCAATGGCTTATGTTTCTTTATTTTAGTTGAGAGCAATATAATGGGATATGATATAGTCCTAGTGATAATTATTGCATGGATCCAAGTTATTTATTACTCTATGTTTAGGTACCTTTATTATAAAAATATGATTCATTACTTTATTTAATGAATATTTATAAATCTATAGATCCCATTAACTTTACCGTAAATGTATCAATAACAATTTTTATAGAGCAATATTATTTTGACTCACACTTTATGAGATATCGTATTAACCCACTCATATCTACTATTGAATTAAATATGGACCTCACTTAATTTGAGTCCCACACCTAATCTAATAATAAATATAAGTGTATTAACATAATATTTCATAAAATGTGAATTAAAATAATATTTATAATTTTCGTAAGTTATTTTGATCCACAAATTTCAGCTGCCTAAAAGCTGTATTACTATTCTGCTGAAAATCACCTCCACCTACTATTATTGTCTCTGTTGATTACGATTGTTTTCTTCTCTTTTGTTGATTGCGATTGATGACGAAGGAGAGAAGAATAAAATAAAAAAAAAAGAATAAATCATCTTTTTAATACGCAAAGATCAATATATTTCTGAAAATTGTATTTCATAAATCAATTTAATTTTAACCTTATCTTCCCCAGTTAAATCATTATACTTCCAGGAAAAGTTTAACATAACCAAATCTCTGCTTTGTAACATATTTTAAAGTTTGTTTCACAACCTTACAAAAATATAAAAAATAAAAGCATTTAAATTGTAATGGAGAGAGTTGAGAATTGAGATAATATAATTCTTTACCTCAAAATTCACAATTGCTATTCAATAAATTTTTTCTTATAAAAAATAGTTATTTATGACAGATATTATTTTCACAATTTCAAAAGATGAATTATTTATGATTATTTCTCCCTTCAACAAATACGCGTCCTATAATTTAAACTTGCTTGTTGGTTGCTATTCAATAACTTCACACAATATTCTCACAGTCTTTCACTCCTTTTTGTTTCCTGAATTTACAAGTGAGTAAGAAATGGTTGGATATGGTTTTATGTTTTGTATTTTCTTTTTTAAGAAGAAAAACATTTTAGCTAATTACTTTTCACTACTCTACATACTGGGATAAAAAATAATTTGAAGAGTTAGAATTTTTATATTTCTTATATGTCTTCGAAGTTGAATATAAGAAATGAGAACTGCATCCTTCAATGTCAATTTATTTCGAAGACTAAAATAATAGCTTACAATAATTTTTTTCAGAAAAGGAAAACAGAGTTAAAAAATTGGAAATTATTATTTCCATTTTATTTTTGTTCAGAATGAAATTCGTCTCTACCACACATGCCCAATCGTCTCACCTAGCTCACCCTTTTTTCTGTTCCACCAAACCTTCCTCGCAGGAGATTCCGATGCCTTTTGCTTTTTTCCTCCATTTAATTTTCTGTTCTTGATTTCCTTCACCTTTTTCTCGATTGTTTGGTTTCTAGGACCACATCTTTTATTTCATTGTCCCCTTCATTCAACACCCTTCTATAAATTGCCCCTTCACTTACCTATACAACTTCCCCTTCTCCTCTGCTCCCTTTTCTAATCTTCTTCAACCTTAGCCTTTGCTTCAAACTCCAGCCAATTCCTTCTCTCTTGAAAATCTTTGATGGGTGTGCTTAACTCTCCCAATACTCATTTAGTTATCTATCCTATAAGATATTACTGAGTTATATATGCTGAAAGTTGCCTCTGAATGTGTGTTGCAGGAACCCGAAGAACGAGTTGATTTCTTCCTTTTCCTTGAATCTTGATGCTGCTGGATATCTGTATATTAACGCTTGACATTCATGTCTCCAGTTCTCAGTGAAATCCTTCGTTCCGGTTTTATGATAAATTCCTCCCTCAGGCGCAGGACCCACCTTGTTCAATCTTTCTCTGTCGTGTTCCTCTACTGGTTCTATGTTTTTTCATTAATCGGCTCTTTCATGCTATATATCATTGTATAATAAGTTAGCGGTGATAAATAATTAGTCATCAAAATAAGTTGTAAAGCGTGTTAGTCTTTTCTGGGGTCCTGCGTCTTGATAACTAATATTGTTACCTTTGTTTTCGAAGTACTTCAAATACTTGATTAATTTCCCATAAGACCAAAAAGTGTTTTTGGTGTGTTGGGTGTAAAATAGTTTATCATCGATGGCCTCATCCGGTGGAAACTCCTCAACCACGACCACCAGATTTCAGAGCTCAGGCTCTGAGGAGGATTTGCAGATTCTGATGGAGGATCAAAGGAGGAACAAGAGAAAGCAATCGAACAGGGAATCAGCGAGGAGATCTAGGATGAGAAAGCAGAACCACTTGGATGATCTGATGAAGCAGGTGTGCAAGCTCACAAAGGACAACAGCGAAATCCTCACAAGCATAGACATCACCACACAGCACTATCTCACTGTTGAGGCTGAGAATTCCATCTTGAGGGCCCAGTTGGGGGAACTTAGCCAAAGGCTTCAATCACTCAATGATATCATCAGCCTCATCAACAGCACAACCACTACTGGGGCCTATGAAAGGGATTGTTATCTAACAAGCGCAGATCAAAGTTTCATCAACCCCTTGATGAATATGTTCCATCATCTTAACCAACCCATTTCGGCTTCTGCAGATATATTCCAGTGGTGAATATATTATTAGTATCTCATAAAAAGGTGTCCATGCTTGTTTGTGCTATTGTTCTCTTGGAATTATGCTTATTATATACATGGTGGAATCAAATGAGTGAGCGAATGAATGTTTTGTACGTTGGGTGAGGCAATATTTAATGGGAGATTACATTAAATAAACAGAACTTGGAAATTGCTTTATGGAAATGACGCAGTGGCCTGTTCCTATTGGTTAGGTCGCAAGTACTACTCTGCCTTGTCCAATATTTTGGGCAAGGGGATAAAAGAGGGAATTGGTGAGTGTAAACCTCTGCTTATATATGTATTATTAACATATGTTATGGTGTGTTTGCTTAATGTAATAATGGTACTCGTTAGTTACATTTATTTGTCGACTTCTTTTACATAATAATAATAATAGTGGCTGTGAGTTATGACAGACAAATATGAATTTCATTCTTTTTAATAATTTATCATTTTTAGAATAAAGACTTTTTGAAACAAATATGTTAATAAAAGAAAATATATAAGATGAGTGGGTGAAACAATAAAGATAATCGAATGGAAATGAAGTACTTTGAGTGGCGGCTAGTCAATTAATTAATTTCTTCTGGAGAGTGATATTTCATAAAGTGTTTCTATAATTAGATAGATTACCATTTTTTGGAAATAAAATGGAGTTTTTTTTTTTTGTAAAATTAGACTCAGCTTAAAACAAATTAACTAAAATTTAGTAAACTCTGAATATTAATAGTTTAATCAGACAGAAAATAATGTATCAAATGCTAAGAAATGTATCAAATAATTATTCATTACCCTAATATGAAATTGTGCGAACAATTCTTGAAAAAATGATTAAAATTAAAGGTAGATTATTAACATTTCATTTAATATTATGTATTTTTTCTTAAACCATGAAGTATACCAACCACGAATTTACTATGTATGTGATGATATTTAATTACTGCATTTGTTCGCTCTCCCTATCTTCGTGTCACTTATATAAAGTGTTTTCTTTCTGGAGCACTGTACAGCATGCGGTTGCTACTTGTTAGGTTTTGTTAAAGAACTAATACAAATCTTTTGTATAAGCTCTCTTTTTCCAATGTTCAAATCTCATGGATCAACTCTCTTTGTTTTCTTCATTTATTCAAATTAAGACTATAAAAGTTAATTTTTTTTTACTAACTGTATTCCATCCACATGTCGATGAATTTGAATAATGTTACTTGTCTTCTAATAGCCAACCAACCCCAAGATGAAAAACTGGACTTTTCTTTTCTCAATGATGTTATCATTTTTTATCATAGAGTTCTATGATATGATTTTTATTTGTCACGTGCGTTTTTCGTTTCCTTCTTGAAGACCATAGATGAATGTCGCTTGAAATACAAAAGTCCCCTCACATGGACACTGCCAACCAATGAAAAACCCGGTTCTTCCTGTTGCGTTTAACAAGCTGGTCACAGATGGGCCTGGCCCAGATAAAACAATAAAACAACTAGTGTAAAAAAAAAATATGATTTAAGTTATGTGTACAGTTTTTACACAAAATCATATATTGCCATATTAATAGAAGTATTTGATCTAACCACGGGTGGAGGGAGGGGGGACCACGGGGTGCCACGATCCCCCCAAATTCTTCACGTTTGTTGTATAATTATATGTATATTTTATATTATGATCCCCTAAAAAATTTAATCATTTCTATACATAGTATATATAATAAATAATAAAAGTCTTTTGATATAGTAGCATCTATGATATAAAATTATGAAACATATAAATATTTTTAGAATATATTTTTTAAGATTTTTTGCTTATTGACTCATTTTATCCACTTACTGGAATTTCTATTTACTAATTTGTTATTTATGATGCTCTATTTTAATGTTAAATAATATATTGATACGCATATTTTTTTGTGTTGAACCTAAGAGATGTTTAAGAAGAAAATTATTGACTCTTTTGTTAAGAGAAAAGAGAAAATAAATTATGAAACAAACCCTAATTTACCAATAATTTGTATGAAAAATACTATTTAATAACGTATTTTATACTTTCTATATGGTAATTATTTTATTTTATACTATTTATGGTAACTAATTTGGCCTCCATTTCAAAATTTCTGGCTTCACCACTGGATCTAACCTAGCCATTACTTTAAAAATTTTATAAATAGAAACATATGGTTGGGTAAACAATTTCAGCAAAAACAATTGTTGATCGAGAAATAAACAAATAAAGATTTAATAAATGGTAATTGAAAAGTGCAGGGAGAATTTCGTTTTTATATAAATTGAATTGGCAAGTGCTTTTAGCCAGTATGGGTATTTTTGAATTAAAGTTAAATTATAAATTATAAATAAAATATAAACTATATGTAAATTTTTAATTTATCATCTTTTAGGATGTATTTGGTTTGGTCTAGGGTGGAAATTTTCAATTATGGACAAGTACTTTGTGTTATCCATGAAAATGTGTTGGAGACATGGAGAAACAAAAGTCGCATTTGTAAACTTTCTAGCCACTTACTAGGACTAACCAATTCGTGGCCTTGCCCAAAACCAGAACTGGTTGCATAAAATACTATGTTCTTCCTTTTCCTAACATAATACTCCTATCAGTCCTATGGATCCTCCTGGTTTAGAACGTTAAGCCAATGGTTTTTCCGTTATTCGGGTTATTATTGGAGAATTTCTTAGTGAATAGTGATGTCCTGATAAGGATAAAAGTGACAGTTTTATTTCATTTATATTTCAATATTTAAGCTTCGGCTAGTTATACTCCTATGGGACTATGTTTCTCGTTTTATTAAAGAGTAAATGCTCACTTTGCTAAAATTATATATATAATTTATTTTAATTTTTAAAGTTAAAAAAGCATCATTTTAATTCCTGAAATTTAAAAGTGATTTAAATTAGTTCTTATATTACTATTTCTAATAACTAACTTAAATCACCAAATGACTAAGTTAAATTACTTTTTAAAATTTCAAGTATTAAAATGATATTTTTTTAAATTTTAGGGACTAAAATGAATCATACATATAATTTTAGGGATCAAAATACATTTTTATTATTTTATTAAATCTTTGGAACCAAGATTTTTTTAACCTGATTTTTGTTTTTAAAAGTAAAAGTGTGTAAAATGGTGCATAATTTACTTTCTCTCCTACATTGTATAAAATAAATATTATTGTAGAAGGAAATATACAACATTTTGCACACTTTTAATTTTATTTTCTCTTATTTTATTTTTTTATCCAAATAATAGGAGAGAAAATTTACTATTCTCTTCATTTTCTTTTCTCTTTATTTTGTTCCTTTATTTTTCTCTTTATATCCAAACAAATCATAAGTGTATAGTTTTTCTTTGAAAAAAGTATTGTTTCAGGATATATCAGTAAAATTAATAACATTCAATTTCAAAGGGAAAATTATTTTTTATTTACTTAAAGATTTTAAGTATTTAAAAATTGATGAAATAATAAAATTAATAATGAAATTATATAAAATAATAATTAATTGTTTTAAAATTGTTTGGTGATGATTATATGAGGTGCATTTGTCTAGACTTTTTTCTGTAAGGGATCACTTTTTTACCAAAAATAAAATCACTTATGTATATTTAGTTTAGTTTGTAAGTTTAGTTTGGGGTAGTTTATTTTTTTTTGTCATGTAACATAAAATATTTAGCTGGTCAACGTTTCACAAGATATAAATCGACTAACTGCTAGTGGATTTAGCACTATCGCCATGGTCCACATGTAAGGATAAATCATTCCACAATAAAAAGTGTCATTAATAAATCATTTGACAGTTAAATGATTTATATATCATAAAACATCTATATGTGGTAGCCATTTTATATTAATTTAAATACTAGTATATATTGATAGATAATATAAGAACATATGTAAATCTATAAATAAGTATTTTTTTAATTTATTTTTTGGTAAAAAAACCTACACGTTAAAAGAAGAGGAAGAAAGCGAAATAGGGACAAAATAAAAAGGGCAAGCCATGACATATGACATGACATGACATGACATTCAGTGCGCGCACACAGCATTCTATGACTTACAGGTAGTAACTCCGTTATAACAAGTAACGGTCGCAGGTTAAACGTAGACGGAGTGATATAGAAAGAGAGAGAGAGAGAGGAGCACCGTACACCGCGCGCGACCAATGAGAATACGAAGACGAAGACGAAGCCGAATATGACGACTTGGACAATTGTTTTGTTGTTGCCCCCTCTTTCTTTTTCTCTTCTCTCCCCAACGATGAACCAACCTCCCTCATAGGCTCAATACTTACTTCAAGAAGAAGAAGAAGAAGAGGTAACAAGCTAATAAAATAATATTCCTCTTCATAATTATTCTTTGTCTATTTTTAGCACTCTTGTTTCTCACTCTCTCACTTATTCATTCATGCTACGAACTGGTCTTCAGAATGCTTCAAAACCCTAGCTTCCTTTTTTTTTTAATTATTAGTTTTTTGTTTTGAATCTAATACTACCAAAGATATTGCCTCATTTTGTGCTTAGCTGGATGAATTCCCCTTGTTTGTGTCACACGGGCACAGGATTCGGGTCATGGCAAAGAAAATTACAACCCTTGTGTTTTTTTCTTTTTTGTCCCCCCTCAAAATATTATTTTTGGTGGTTCTATTTATAATTTCTTTTAATCTTCATGGTTGAGTTTCATTGTTTTTGGATAAAGACGTAGCAGACCATTTATCAGTATTTGCTCTGGGGTGCATTTCTGTCTGTGCTCCGAGGGTGTGAAGTTTCCTATTTGCTGTGGCCCAGCTAGGATGTGCTTCTTGTTTGTTGCTAATTTCTTTTGTAATCTCTTTTTTTGGTGATTGATTGGTGGCAACTAGAAATTTGGAACATGTTCAATGGCTGTGGTCTGTGGATGCTTTGCAACGCTTTCATGTGCTAGAGCTTTTAGTATACCTTGTAGTTTCTAGGAGGGTTGGAGCGGGATGCAAGTTTTGCTTTGGGGCTTGTGCTTCCTATAACACACCAGATGGATGTAATTTTATTTAAGTTAGCCCAACATTGATTGATGATTGATTTCCGAAAAAATCAATGAACCTTACCTTCTCTTCTCCCAATCTCCTCCATACAAAATTTTAATGTTCAGTGCTCACTGAATAGGTTTGGTTGCATTGGAAATGAGATGATAGGAGTGGGTTTCTTTATTTAGATCTTTGGCTTTTAGATGCTTGTAAACACGTTACCAGCAATCTCAGTTTAATCTACTTCCATTTTTGTCTAATTTTCAGGAGGACATCATTTTCTTGTTGGAAAATCTAGGTGGTTTCTGAATTTTCTACTGCAATCTTCCTGGTATATTACTGGATGTGTTTTCTGCATCAGCACCTTTCTAATTTACCCATACGGTGCCCAGTAATTAGTCTTTCTGCAAGTTAGATTGACGTTTGTGTATGCCAGCACTCAGAAGTTATCATGGGATCAGCTTGTTGTGTTGCTGCAAAGGATCATACTCCCTCTAACAGAGCTACAGGTGAAACTTTACATAGAAATGTAGTATGTTCACCATCATGGAGCTTTCGATGGGATAGTTGGGGCCGTGTTGCTGGTGAAATTGAGGATCCTTCCTTTCACACCTCTTCTCACAGAGTCAGCGGAAATGTCAGCATGGAGTTTAAAGGGTCACTAAGTTTTGAAAGAGGCAATTTATCTGATGGGGGAAGCATCCTGGAGAATTCTTTAACCCCTGTTTCACAAAAGTCTCCTGTTCATGAGCGATTGGTTGCAAATCAGATGACTCCATCTTCAAGTAACTGTTAAATCTATTATTCTTTTATGGAATGTACTGAAGCATTAGCATATGACAGTTTGTTTTAGAGCACCCATTATTTGAAAGAAGATTTTATTGCTGGATGAATACTTTTGACAATTATTTGTCCGTCCAACTGAGGGAGCTTAGCTTATGTGGAAAATTTTTGATTAAGTTTTCTGGCTGAATCTATCTTTGGGCTTTTGCCCTGCTGTACCTTTCAATATACTTATTGGTAGAGATACATGGCACGTACATAACAGCATTCAAAGATTTTTCTGATCTTTTAGACTGGTTACAGTGACTTTACCCTCTGAGGGACAAGGGGGTGAGGTAAAGATCTGTGTAGGAGTGGCTTGATCACGACAGGCCTCTTGTTTTTCTTCTCTGGGCTGCTGACCAACAATCCAGCAGAATGGCGTAAAACTGTGAAAGCATTCTGCTTTCTAGATCAGCCTTTTCTCAATCTAAGTTGTCATGTCTAGATTTTTTTTTGTAATTTTATTTCCTATGCAAAGGATCTTTACCTTTCTAACCAGCATTCTTTATGTCACGTGCTGTCTTTTCTTCTGGTGTTTTTCCAATCTGGAATAAGGTTTACTGAGTTGGTTTGTTGTGTTGAATAGTCATATATATATATATATCTTATTATCATTATTATGCGCTTTGTTCCTTGATTACTTTTATTTTTTTGGTATGACCATTAATTTTCTTTCTTCTTCCACCTATGCCCTTGTTGCAGATCTGTCCATATCAAGCAATTGTTCTACAGTGGTGAGTTTTTAACTACTGGGTTTGATACAGAAGAATTGCTAATACTCTAAATGATAAGCCTTATTACTGTAGCTTTGGCCTCACTCTTAATATATGTTTCTCTTTTAGGTGAAGAATTTGGTAGAATCGCCAGAAATTGCAGAATCCTCAACGCCAAATATTGCATATTCAATACCTTCAGTTCTCTCGACACCTACAACAGACCCATTGCCTAATCATAATTATCACAATTTACCTAACTCGATGCCATCAAGATGGGCTCATCGATCTCCAGGACACCCCCTTTTGAGACAAATTTCCGATAGTCGAATCCTGGGTCTGAAATCACCTGACAACTCAATTTCTGAGGGAAGGCTGTCATTTGTGCTCTCCACTTGCAGCAATGACATGGCAGCTGGATCCCAATGTGGGTCATCTGATGGCTGGTCTATGCGCACCTTTTCTGAGCTAGTGGCCTCATCTCAGAAAGAACGGTGGTCCTTTGATAGTGAGTATTTTGGCTCAGGACGTCACAAGATAAGCGGAACTAGTAGCAGGTTCTCATATTCTCCCTCCATGGATTTGCAATCTTGTGGGGCTTGCTCCAAGCTCTTGACTGAGAGATCAGCATGGGGTAACCAGAAATTTATGCCCGGCAGTGACCTCTCAGTTGTTGCTGTACTGGTCTGTGGTCATGTATATCATGCAGAATGCTTGGAGAATATGACACCAGAGACAGATAGTTATGATCCAGCTTGTCCAGTTTGTATGGTTGGAGAGAAGCACTTATCAAAGTTGTCGAAAAAAGCCAAGGGCCACAAGATATCCAGAAACCGTGTAGTTGATAGCTACCTTGATGGCGGATTAGATGTTTTTGATCGCCAAAAAGATATTGAATGGGGTGGGAAGGTTTCAAAGATGGAGCCTAGCTCCAGTACAAGGAGTAACTCATTTGGAAAGCCATTCTTAAGGCGCCATTTTTCACTCGGATCCAAGTGGGGCCGATCCCTGTCCGAGAATGATTCTGCTAGGAAGAAGGGCTTTTGGGCACGGTATCGTAAAGATTAAGTTCCCTTAGGCAAATAGCTTTTAGACGCATCAAGCTCAAATATACTAGTAGCACCAGCAATCTAGAATTCAGTATTTTCTAGTTTAGTCTAGCGTTGCCTATAACTTTGTATTTATCTTGTCTTGTTATCAGAAATTTCAACCATGTTGACGGGGTTCATGTTTAGTGTATGAACGAATGTAACGTCCTTTGGGATACTCAGCCTATTCATCACGAACACAAGCAAAAGGGGACGAGAATACACCTGTACGAAAAATGGTTTCATAACAACACAGATTCAGGTTGCTCCATGATACTTACTATAGATTTATAGCCTTGGTAGTAAGGCTTTAAAGTGATACACTGGAAACTGGTGATAAATCTCCTGTAACTGTTTTCTAGATGATATAGTCGAAGATAACAGAAATTCATACAGCCATACAGGTAAGAAATATACATATGATTAACAGAATTAATCCATTGTCAGTTGCTTCCTCGAAACGAATGTACCCATAGTAATTAGTAAAGGATTCCCCAATCCGTCAAGAAATCACGTTGAGGTTAGAAAACGAATGCTATGACTGTTTTAATAGCCTATTCAAGTTGCACAATTTGAAAATTACATTTTTTTTTTCAATATCTTCGGACTTTGTTTTAAAAAGCTATTCAAATAAATTGCGAAATTTGAGATTACATTTCCTTTTTGACGAAATACTTAGATAAGCAGCACCAACGCACCCATTACAGGCGATCAGGGCACCTAGTCTTGGGTCCTGAATCCTGATAGCTTCCAGCTTTCGTTTCCTTTGTAAATCGAATTCTACCGAATTCAAGGAGGAAAATAGTTCCTCTGTATAGACACTTCCTCCCTTGGCTCGATGTACAATTATGAGACCCAGTGTAACATCCAAATATCTAATGGTTAGATCTGTTCTGGACGAATTCCTCACCCGCATATATATGTTTTCTTGTAAATGGGGTTGCTCCATGCAAATGGCAATTAGACCACCCGCATATAACCGACTTTCCCACTTCAATTAATCAAATGAAATTTCGTTTGAAAGACCTTTTCATCACATTTCCAAGTATATAACCCGCGAGACAAATAATTTTACTCCTACTATTTCTATTAACTCCGGGTGCTTTTGAATGTGATTCTGAACTCCCAAAATCACTTTTTTCCCATTCAAAAAAATTATTTTTCATATATATAAATAACTTTTTAAAAATAATTGGAATCAAAGAAAATAATTTTCAACTTTTTAATTATATATAAAATATAAATTTTATAATCACTATTTTAAAAATCGAAAAACGCTCCGCACCAATCTATACCAATCACAAAATATCAAGTACATGCACAAGTCCAGACCCGATTCAAACATAATCTATGCCAATTACATATTTACATATGTCGGAAAACTAGCCTGAAATAAATAAAGATATAATCAACAGGTATTCTACGATTTTTTCCTAAATAAATAAAATAGACTGACATCGATTATTTAAAATGCTTAATTTTTAAGATCAAAATAAAAGGAGCTTCACATGGACACGCCAAGACGCTAGTATAAATGTGAGCCGCACTTCCAAAATAATAGTAATAAAAAAGAAATAATACAAAGTCGGGCAAACAATCCAATTAAACATCCCTTTACTAGTTGACAAGTTCTCCATTTTCGGAATTCTGATAATACAAGTCATAGCCCAAACGGACCATCATGCTTATAGCTCCTCGAGTTGACCAACGTGCATGAGGTAATTCTGGCTCAAAAGATGCACTGCCTACAACATCCATGGCTTTGAAAGAATTTTGCAATAGATTTTAGTCTTTACCAAAATCAGCATTGTAGTGTGCACTGGATTCAAGTTTCTTTGCGTCATTCAGTTTTCTAACAGCCTGAAAATAAAGAAATAAAATCCATGTAAGTGACAAGGAGAGGTAGACCCTTTCTAATGATAAATACAACGGAAAAATAGCTTCTCAAACAAAAAGCTCACCTTCATGAAATCTTCATGGATCACATAATCACGCTCGGCACGAATTGCTGCCATTCCAGCTTCCGTGCAGACATTTCGAAGATCAGCCCCATTAAATCCCTGGCAATTAGCAACAGACAATACATCAAACATGCAGCTATTGTGAGTAAAGCTAACCCCCGCCACCTGGACTCACCTCTGCAAGCTTCACAACAGCTTCATAGTCTATCTCACCATGCTTAGCGATTCCAGCAGCATGAATCTTGAGAATTTCCATCCTTGATTGTTCATTTGGCAATGGAATTTCTATTTTTCTATCCAATCTCCCAGGACGCAGGAGAGCAGGGTCAAGTACATCAGGTCGGTTAGTTGCCATTATCATTTTAACCTACAACAGAAATGCAGACACCAATGTCATTACAAATCCCCCATTAGAGTTATCCAGCAGTCATTTGTAGAGAAAATCAATCACCAAATCCAGTCTACATAATTTGCTATAAGGTAGCAAGTGCTTTGAATAGAGAAGTAACTTTGCAATTCAAGACAGTAAAATTACAAATCTCAACACTATAAATATTCATCTAAAAGTGTAACTATGAAAGATATATGAATTGCATTAGCACAGGCTTATCACAAATCTACCACCACCTTGCTATAACAGGTGAAGTGTTTCCAAAACTTGAGTTTGATTACTGTTTCTAGATCCAGTTTAATGGGATTATAGAGTAAATTATACCTTTCCAAGTTGATCAAACCCATCAAGTTGATTAAGCAACTCCATTAGTGTTCTCTGAATTTCACGATCTGCACTTGTCCCCTCACTAAAACGACGGCCACCAATGGCATCAATCTCATCCATAAAAATGATGCAGGGCTAAACAAACAACGCAGAGATTTAGAAATACTTTCAATTTGATGTAAACTATAGGAAGAAAACTTAAAAAAGAATCCCACCTGATGATCACGTGCATATCCAAACATTTCCCGTATCAACCTGGCACTTTCTCCGATGTATTTATCAATTATGGCACTTGAAACAACCTATATCAGAATGAAGGGAATATAAAATATATTTTACGATGAAGGAAACCTCAGCACAGATTTGAGAAATTAAACAAAATCTAACCTTTAAGAAGTTAGCGTCTATATTGCTGGCAATTGCTCTAGCTAACAAAGTTTTACCGGTACCAGGAGGGCCATAAAGGAGAACACCCTGAAAGATGACAATTGAGATGTTCAAATGCAAAATTTAAAACCACGGCTCCTTAAAATACACTTCCACCAAATACATAAATAAAGACTTAGACAACAACGCAGCTAAAAACAAAGATTTACTTTAACAGAGGTCAGGGACTGGAAAGTTCAGTGAAAAAGTAATCACCTTAGGAGGTTTGATTCCAACTCGAAGAAAGAGCTCAGGATTCATCAGAGGTAATTCAATTGATTCCCTTAATTCCCTTATCTGATCGGATAAACCACCAACAGCTGAGTAACTGACATTACCAGGATCTTCATGCAGCATATTGTAAACTACTGGATCAACCTGGCAACTCAAGTGACAGACAAAAGTGAACATCAGGCACAAAATAGAGCTGAATATTTTCAGAAATAAACCAGAATAAACTGCGATAACTTACTTCACGTGGAAGAGCACGCATTATGGTCAGTGTTGTCATATCAAGAACCACTCTTGTCCCAGAAGTCAGTTTTTCCTTATCCACTTTACTGCGGCAGCCAACCACATACCTGGGACCGCTGCTTGCTTTAACAATCACTGAGATTACCCAAAAAAAAAAAAAAATTAAAAATTAATTCTACGTCCATTGATTTACTCTTTAATCAAGAAAACAGAGAAGATAATTTATAGAAAAAATATATCCAGAATCAGTTTATGTTCATAACTCATAAGCAAAAGGAAAACATTGCTGAGGGATAAAATCAGAAGAAAAAAATTGAAGCAAAATAATCACAATATATCATAACACATTATGCTGGTAATCCAAGTGCCCAAAGGAGAGAACCTCAGTGTTGTCAAATGGCGGCCATGGCGGATGTTGGCCCCCCCGCCATGAGAAGATTTGTACATTATGGTGGCCATGGCGGTCTTATGGCAGATTTTGGTCTACCGCCATGAGCCGCCATCTGCCATTGACAACTTTGGACAACCTAAATATAGATATAGAGATGACAAGAAGAACAAGGTTTACAAATGAGATGTCATTCAAATATGAAGTGCAATAGGATAGAATCATTACAGCGTTCATTGTCAAGAGGCCTGAGAACTTCACCGATGATCTGCCCAACACTTTGAAGAGACTTCAAATCATCTTCTGTTTTGTTGAACTCTTTCTTTGAAGCTCGTAAATTCTCCCTTACTGAAATTCGAGTTTTCAATCCAAAGTCACCATTTGGCCATGATCGAAACAAAGGGGAAAAAAAAAAGGAAGATTGCCACAATAACACATCAGCAAAAGGAGCTGATTAAGCTGTTTCCTTTTCTCAAATGGTGAGCAGCCGAGCCTTACTCGGATATTATGCCCCTGTCGTCTCTAAGAGCTGAATCAATAATTATTTTGCTTATTTTAGATTTTACTGATTTGAATGCAGGCACATTTATTGTAGGACGACGTTGTCTAATGCATGTAGCCTACCATACTGGCGGAACATGGCTCCAATGTTGTTGTATGAATTTGATTATTTTGTCGAAAGAATCTTACTGCGGTTTCAGACTAATTTCCGTAATAGATCCGGTCGATACAGTTACCCTGATTTCCAGAAATTGACGTAAAATCACCAAAATCGCCTAGGCTAGTATCTCAACGAAACCACAGAAAATGTTCTCCAAAAATTAGAATAAAAAAAACCCTAATAAAACCAAATAATCAGACAAGGTAACGGCATCGCCTAATGCGAAGCGAATAAAGGGTTACAACAGCCTAAGACCAAAACCCTAGCAGTGGGATTTTCCATAATAAGTGAGTGAGGATCAGAGCGGTGAAGAATTGCAGAGGTTAGAGGAAATGGAAGAAGAGACGAACCGGATCGCACGCGGGATTCCAATTCCTTGTGCTGAAGGAGTTTCTTTCGATACTCAGTGACCGCGGTACGGCGTCGTCCGGCATCATCTGCATCCGTCATCGTTGTGTTGTTTTGTGGCGCTCACAAAGGGAAAGAAGGTGTGGGTGAAGAGTGTTTGAGGTTGCAGCAGCACAAGCTTGAGCACAGCCACGATGGACTCGTTTAACTACACGAAGCTGTTTGCCGCAATTTTGTCGTAATGCCCGAACTACCCTTGAATATTTTAACTTTAACCCCTAAATTTCCATTTAGCCCAACTTAAGAATAGATTTTTTAAAAAAAAAGGGAAAACAAAAATTAGCACCGTTCTCAACACCTAGCAAACAATAAACCAGTGAAAATAACTCGTTTACTTTTATATGTGCTGATGATTATGGCTAAGCAAGATTTGAAGCACAATTTTGATAATTGGAAAATCTTCAATTTCTATGGCACGTCAAATTTAACCTCCATTTCCTAAAAGAAATTTGAAGCTGACTGTACATCCATATTTATAGAAGAAGAAAAAAATTTATCAACTTTCAACAGGGATTAAGTCTAATGAAAGAAGTTAGTCCCAATGACTTGACGAATTACGATTTAAATCTTATTTAAAAAGAGTCCACGCTTAACTGTTATTTGAGTAGAATTGTCTTTAATGAGAAATAACAGCAAGTAATGAAACAGAAATTCATTCTCATATCAATTGGGTTTTTAATAATGTGATGCCTGTGGTTTCTTATAACTATATGTGACCATAACGAGAATCCTACCACCGATAACAACTAGAAAGTTGGTAGCAATTGCATAAGTCTAATAACACGAATTCAACTAAATTGTGTTTAATCTGACAAAAATAAAAATAAAAATTACCGAAGTTGTATTTAACATCTACTTTAACTATTCTGTTGTTTAAGTTTTTAATTGCAAACTTTTACAATTTTCTTGGATAGCTATTAAGGTTTTTTTTTTTTTGTCCATATTTGATTTTATCTCCTTTCATACAAGTTTACACACCGTCACTTGCCACAATAAAAGGTCTTTATGTCGAAATTAAACCTCAATTCCAATCATGCCCCACGAAATGCACGTAACTTTTTTGAACTTCAACAGCAAAAAGTTTAGCAACATGAAGATGATTTGTGTCCTTTCTATGATTTCAAAACCTTAGAGGGAGGAAAGAATACCTCATTCTAAGACTTCAGTTAGCACAAGTTCCTGTGTTAATTACATATTGCCCACCAATGAAGATTGCTTGATGATGTCCCGTTCCTAAAGGGGTTTCAATTTGGTTGGTATTCGTTTCGATGGTACTGTCCAGCAAGGCAAGAAGCGTCAAAACTAAGAAAAGTATTATCACAGCCCTATACATGATACATCGATCAATTTCCCACACCACAACATATTGTACAAAGTACATGGGAGGTATACACTGCATTCTCACGGAGCAATTCTCTTTTTCTTGTGGCATCAATTTACAATTTACCAGTAAAGTGCCTACGCTGATTAATTTAATTGTTGCCTAGCTTTCCGTAACACACCCTTCAGAACTAATGCAATTCTATGTGCCATATGGTGCTCCAGAAACCTCTCCTTCACTCTCTCATACCCTTTCCTTCCCATAGTCAGCCTCTTCTCAACATGAGTTGCCAATTTCACAATGTTATTTGCGAGAGGGGTCACACCTTCTTTTCCAACAGGATGCAGAAAACCAGTAGTCCCATTCACCACAATCTCCATTGTTCCCCCAGCTGCAGTGCCCTGTGAATATTTTAATGAAAGAAAAAATTAGAAAAAAAAAAAACGAAAATAGATATGCCTGAACATGTTTCCATATACTTGAAACCTGCAGTATACCACGTTGAAACAGTCTTAAGCGAAAAAATAGGTCATTGTTTTTTCAACCCAAAAAGACAAATTTGATAATAAGTTCCAAATATTAAGTATTCTGAATTTCCATCATATCTCAGTTATAATTAGACATCAATGGAAAACAACTAGCCAAAATAAAATGTCTTATACTACTTGCAATAAGCAAGACTAAATTATAGTTAGAAGGCGATTAATTAAACTTGCAATTAACAAATGAACAGAAGCTTTATACTCTGACTGCCAAAACTTTAACAGTATTTTGTGTCTAATTCAATTTAGAAGAGAATTGGCTGCATATTTCAGCTTCCAATGAATTAATATTTCTGTCTCGATGAAAACAGACTTACGAAATCCAAAATATACTTCTCTTTCCTCATTAAACACATAAAAATTAAAAGGAAAGCCCATATTGACAAGACAACTTGAATAAGTAGTAAAGGAGATACCAATACAGGCAGGCGAAATGCCATTGCTTCAATGGTTATCCTTCCAAAACATTCTCCCCGTGCCTGATATGAAGAGAAGCACATTCGTAAGTAAAAGCCAAAAATCAAAATAAGACTAAAACAGATTTTAAAGTTAAACACAAATAATGCTGTCTATATGGACAAAGAAAGAAGCTTGCAATAAAAAGTTGTATTATTGCAACATTTTGAAACTCAAACAATTCAATTTACAAGTAAGAAGCTTGCCCTAAGGACAAAGTTCAACCAGTTGGATGAGCAGAACTTGATTGATAGGGTTGAGAGGGTAAAATAAATTTTTTAAAAGTCAATTAAAATAATAAATTTATGGGTATTTATTCAAAATTTAGAAATTCAAAGACTTTGGGGGGCTATGGCTCCCATGAACTACAATGTAGCTCGGCACCTCTGTCACTTCAGTAATTTAGCAATTCTCATCCTGCAAAACAGGATATTGTAAAAATATTCTGTTTCATAGTCAACTTGGCAGTGTAAATTATCAGAAGATACCTGAGAATTCTGAACAAGAACATCAATAGAAGCCAGGTAAGGAGCCACTGCCAGTGTTTTGTTAACAAAGTGAACACGATCCTGAATCTTTTTCTCTACAACAAATTTACGCAGTTCCATTTCAAACTTTGTCTGAGCATTCATATCACTTCCTACAACTACAGCATGCAAAGATGGCAACTGCAGTTTCTTCTCCTGAATGATTTGCAAACTTTCGTGAAAGGACCGGAGAAATAGATCCTGCCCTTTACCACGTGAAACACCTGCAATTATATCACCTTGGAGTTCAATACATAGACTGGTATATGGATTTTCAAAAGAATAGTAAGAGTACAATCAAATGTAAGAGACCGTATGCCCCAAGGGGGAATAAAGGTGTACAAAAGAAAGGAATATAGGGGCATTTTAGGGAAAAATCATAATAAGCTGGGAATGAAGATTGTAAGAATGATTAACTATCTTAATCCAGACTGGCCATCCGTGCTGCAATGAGCAAAACTAAATTGGAAATATAAAGATACAGGGTATCAAATTATTCTAGAACCCTGCACCGCTAAAGGAAAATCATAAATTTCATAATAATGACAATCTCTTTTATCTCCCTTCCTCCTTCCTCTTTCACTTCACAAACACAAAAGAAATGATTTTGTAAGAATGATTAACTATCTTAATCCAGACTGGCCATCCGTGCTGCAATGAGCAAAACTAAATTGGAAATATAAAGATACAGGGTATCAAATTATTCTAGAACCCTGCACCGCTAAAGGAAAATCATAAATTTCATAATAATGACAATCTCTTTTATCTCCCTTCCTCCTTCCTCTTTCACTTCACAAACACAAAAGAAATGATTTTGTAAGAATGATTAACTATCTTAATCCAGACTGGCCATCCATGCTGCAATGAACAAAACTGAATTGGACATATAAAGATACAGGGGATCAAGTTACTCTAGAACAAGCACTGCTAAAGGAAAATCATAAATTTTGGGAACAATAATTCAGGTGAGGCAAATAACTAAGTTCTGAGCTCTAGCTTTTGTGTCAACAAGTACCTTCCTGTTCCCCACTCAGCAAAAGAAAAGAGAAACGAGAAGATGAAAAAAAATTGTTAATCAGGAAATATCTTGCTAGCAGATCATGCATTAGATTGGAAATAACTAGATCAATTAAATATCAAACGAGTACAGGTATTCCCAAGGAAGGAAGAAATCATACTGTTTATGACGGCAAAAAGTAGATCATCGTTTCTCACTCCAAGAGATTCCCGAACATGCTCACGAAGAACCCTCTTCGCTACACTATCTTCTGCAACTTCCATAAGCTCCTTGCTATTACCAAGGTGCACAACATAGGTTTCAGGCATTTTAATCCTACAACAAAGTCAGACCAAAGCATACAGCCAGAAGCACGATTCAAGTCAGTTATAGTTGTTTTACAGAAGGGGCAGCAGCAAAAATTGAATCATGCTGAAACCATACCCTAAACGCTCCCTAGTCCTATTCTTCCAGTACTCAGCAGTTGTATGAGAATCAATCATGGCACCTGCAACAAAAGGGAGGTGCTTAACATATTCCACTTTGAAATAATGCCCTCGCATTTCATGAATCCACCATAAAACCTTTGGAAGAACAAGGGAAACTTTCTCCTTGAGAACGGCATCCAGCCACTTCCCAGCTACAGCAGTATTTAGAATGACCAGATCAGCTTTAAGAGCTGTCTCTACAACCTGTTCACCTTTGGCAGGCATCACCTATCAACACATGGGAATAGACACACATACAAAATGCTAAGTCCACAGTCACTAATTTCACATTACAGATTGAAACCAAAGAAAGGGAATTCAAAGAGAAAAAAACACCTGCACTCCTCTGTCCAACATCTTACTCTCCAAACTGTAAATGATAGGGTCAGGTTCTGGAGGCTTCTGATTTGTGACCCAAACAACATCAGCACCAACACCCCTCAACAGAAACGCCAACTCCATCAGCAGCAATGGCCCACCTGCAAGTAAATCAATCCATTTTTATATTTTATTTTTATTTTTTATTTTTGCTGATGAAAGGGGAAAATAAGAGATTATTAACCTGAAAGAGAGAGCTCGTGTGAAACCATGAGAACGAGCTTGGACTTCATGAAATCGAGGGGGCTGGGGGTGGGTGGCGCGTTTCCGAGTTGGAGTGAGGAGCGAATCTGATTATCTTGTGCTCCGAAACGGTTGTTGTTGCTGTTGACGGTGGTGGTGGTGGTGGTGTTGCAGGAATCGGAATTGGAGGGTTTCATAAGGAGCACCATAGCTGTGGAGAGAGACAAGAATGCCACTAACACCAGGGGCCACCTCTTCTTCGGCATTGCCATCAACGCCTGCGAATGCTTCGCCATTGTTTCCCAACTTCCTGAATCTCTCTCTAATTCCGCATTCTGATTTCTGAATCTAGGGTTCCTGCTGAAGAATCTTTGAGTTTTTACAGGTCAGGTCCGCATCAATATTCAATATGATTGCTAACCTGGTCATTAACTGCTGAGGGAAGCATCTACTCTGGCTCTCAGATCGAAGAAGAAAAAAACAAATTATCAAGCTTTAATTGTGGCAAAAAATTGCAAATAAAGATATTACAAACTCAGCTAATCTCCACCTTGCACCAAAAGCACAATTCTACACCTTTTGATGTTTTTGGGCCTACACATCATACAATTCTTTATGAGTGGGCTCCAACTTAATGCTTTAAGCCCAACCAGTTAGAAACCAAAATCACTCTAAGATCGAAAACCAAAAAAAATTAATTGGTTGCTGAATGGAGTATTGTTGCTACAATTATAACCATTACCACATTAAACTATGTTGTCAATTTTTCACCGTTAGATTGAAATGCAACTTTAGATAACGGTGCTCCACAATCGGAACATTGAAGGTTCCTAATATGCTCAGTACATTAAAAACGCGACCCTACCATAATTTACTGCTTCTAAAGTTCTTTCATGCCTTCTGAATTTTTGGAAAGTACGTACATGATTTCATGTTACTATTAACTTGAGACGAAAGCATAACACAGCAAAAACACTATTTTATTAATTACTACTTGTTACTGAAGCATATTATTACATAACGTAGCATAATATAGCTAGCTTGGCTTCTTAATTAACTCTGTGAACGTTTCTTCCTAACTTCACCATTAAATCCAGTGAGAAGACCGATGTTCCCAAATTGTTCAAAGAAGAGGGCTCTCATCTTCTGCCTATGTATTTCTTGATCAGTTCCTTAGCTAGTTTCCTTCACACTCCCTCCCCATCAATAGCACTTCATCTGAATTAATAAACAGTCCTTTTCCCCACAAGTTTAGGTTTGAAATAGGTATTATCAAACTTTGCTAGGGAGCCAAAGTCCAAGGGGTAAGTATTATGTAGTCGTCTTTTCTTGAATGTTCCACATCTTGCCACCTCAATGGTATATATGCCCACCTGCATGCATCATCTCAGATATTCAAAGGTGACGATTAATTTACTAAGAAAAAGTAGTGAAATGTCAAAATATATTAAATGATAAAATAATGTTATGTTAGGTAGATTAATTAGTTAGATGAGTTGTTTATTAGTTTCACTCATTATCTATATAAAGCTTTATCATCTTGTATTACTCACCTCTTTCAATTATTAGTAAAATATTCTATTTCAATTTCTATCGGTTATTTTTCACCTTATCTGATTACCATGGATTTCAACAATTTGTGTATAAAAAAAGTGGATGGACACTATAAAGGGACAAACAAAATCTTAGCACTGCCCACTATATATTGCTAAATATTTTGTGTCTCCCTCGATGATAATGTCCGCTCTTAATTTGTACATAACATCAAATAATATAATACGATGACCAGGAAAGAAATTAAGAAGTTGAAGGTGTACCAGAGAGAGCAACAGGGTCCACTTCATCAAGGCCTTGATGCTTGAAAAGTGTTAGGACAGGAGAGTTCCAATGGTTGAATATGGTTGGGGTATATATGGTTCTGCCTGCTAGGCTAAAGCATGCTGTTCTTGAGTCTTTCCTCCCTAATGGAAGCTCCCAATTTAGGTACTCCGCTCTGTTTAAAAAAGAAACAATAATTTGATTGAAGCTGAAAAATGTCAATGTCAGGTGTTGAATAATGTATTTGTACTCTATAATAATCATAACGGTTTGTCTTAATTTCAGTATGAATGAGTATTGATCTCTCGTACAAGCACAGTGGAGCCCCTGGCAGCAAGGGCCACAGTGTCTGCGCGTGACACAGTAGTCTGTTGTGGACATATATGCTTCTTCCAACTTACACTTTATCTCATCAATCACTTCAAAATTAAACATCTGATGGAGTTTTTTTTAGGGCCAGCATTCTTTTCACCTGTGATTGTCGCGCTATCATCCAACAAATTTGATGCATGACGCCCCTGCCATTAATATATATTAAAAACACACAAAAGAAAGAACTTAAAAGGGGAAAAAAAAAATAACCTAGAGCAATCAACCTACATGACAAATGTTCTAACTAACCTACACACAGCAGTCGTGGAAGTGAAGCCTAAGCAGAGAGGCAGCCATTCTATTCTAGGATCCTTTCCAATGGCCTTCTCCAACACTAGAATGACAATGTCATTAACTTGGACGGCATGAAAGACCAAAAGACATCCCCCCATTTCCACCCTAGTCAAAATGGGGGCCAGGGTGAGGTAGGGAGAGTGTGGTTGAGACTGAGAGAAAGGTTATTACTAGATGATTGACTTTGATCAAAGTCATGGTGCTGAAAAATGAGATTTTGCTTTTGAAAATTGGTTACCCAGTAGTATTGGCTTCTTTGATATATCTATATATATACATATATAAAGATCAAACCACGCACTCTCCCTACCAAATCCTGTCTAAAATACCTAATGTGGGAATCAAGCCATGACTGTGTCCACAATCAACATGTTCTGTCTGTACCCTTCTTCTAGTAGAGAGTTGTGGTTTGACAGTGATTCATCGTTCATGTATTACCTGCTCCTTGTGCAGGAGAGGATGAAAATAATGCACAATTAACTTTATTGTCCACATTGTTATGGCATAGATACGCTAAATTTTGACCTCCATTCCGTTTAATGTGACCTTATATTATACCATGATTAAGAGGAAAGCATATATATAAATTAAACTATTAGAGCAATGCTGAAAATTAAAAATTAGGTAGCACTTAAACTTGCTGGATATGCTTGTATGTAACAAAGTGATCGGAACTGTTTACCCTTCAAGTAACCCATGACATATTATTTTGCATGGCATATAATTGTGGGAAAAAGATTCTAACTCTAGCAGTTTTTAAGGCAAGGGCGTGGACAGAAAAAGATCATCAACATTACCGGGAAATCCCGCTGATTTGGGGAGGCAAATAAAGGGTTGCGGTTGGAACCCTTCTAAAATCGGGATTTGAATTGGTTCCCTTTTTTTTACCCTTTTCATGAAGAGGTCTCACAACTGCAGAATCAATTGCTGGCGCATGGAAATAATCTCAGAAGATCAGTGTAAACGTGTAGAAAAGACAAAATTACTGTTCATATTAGCATAGTCAACAATCAATCAGATAACTAAATGAGTATTTTACTGCATGATTTTGAGGTAGAATAGTAAAAGCTAGAAAGAAATTAAAAATTCTTGGAGAAAACCAATGGAAGTAGATTTTTTGGTGCAATGAGACTATAAACATGGGTTTTATCTTTGGACACGAGATCCTTTTTATATACACCTCATAATAGTTAGTGAATGTAGAGTTTATTCAATTAATTTTCCTCCGTACAGATATTATAGCCTAAAAATGGTTACACCTCATAATTTCTCACATTTTCTTTACTTTTCAAGCATTATTTTCAAGTTAAACCCTTTATAAAAGTCTTTTTTAGATTGTTATACTATTTATTTACACATGATATAATATTTTATTTAAATAACTAAATTTATTTGAAACTTAGACTACTAACTTAATCAAAGGAACTCCCAAACATATATACAAGACTAATATAGATTTTCAGACTACATTAAGTTTTACTATTTTCATAAATAAATTAGGCTAAATTTAAAAATATATATATTAATAGTAACAGAGTAGATTAGGGATACCTTCTTACAACACAAATATGATTTATTCGTACTTACCAAAAAGATATATAATTTATTCATGGATTGACGAATTTTCACCCCTACATACCGGTCTAAACAATTTGGGCCACCACCCACACTGGCATATCAACCACCCACCATCTCAGTTATTACACAGGATGAAACATAACATGCTTATACGTGAGTTTATACTGGATGGAGTTATGTAAGAGATTGTGAACATGTGACAAAGCAATTTTCTCATCCATTGCTTTTGCCTATCAACTAACTACCTACATTTGCAAACCTTACATTAAATCCTCAAGACGTAACAGTTAAACTAGAATTCCATGGTTTCCAAAAACTAGAATTTCACCTGCAGCCAGCCATATTTGGCTCATTTTGTCATGTTACATAAAGATTTTCTCCTGATTTTGGAGAAAGGGCAACCATTTCACTGCCCATATTTGTCAACACATGCATTTTTTTTTTTTTTGGTTGCTATTTGGGTTTTAATTCAATCCTCCACACAGTCTGTAGTGTCTTCCCTCGTCAAGTAGTTGTTAGCAGGCGGGTTGGAGTCTTCTGAAGAGTCTCCAAACTCTTCCTTATACATTTCTTCTATCATTGGTTTCCAAAGCCGTACCCGGGCATTTATGAACCAATTTGAGACCTGAAGCAGCAATAAATACACTAACATGAGCCTCATAACTATGACAAAAAGAACAAGGAAAACTGGAAAGGGGTAAAGCTTTTTGGATAAGTAGTTACTTGGTTTTTAGTTAAACCTGTCTGGGACGCCAGCATTAACTTTTCAGAATCATTAGGATAACTGCCAAGAACCAAATAGTAACGAATTAGCATTCCTATGAGGCATGAAATGACTGAACACCAAGAAACCAAGAATCTAATATTGATGATGAGCAATGCAAGCTTACGGGTGGAGGAAGTGCTCAAAGAGCCAAGAACGAAGAATTGCTACAGAGGTTTCAGGCAACCCTCTGATGGGTCTCCACACTTGGCGTTGGCTTTGGATCAAACCAAGCTGCTGGAGAGACATCCTACTTTGTCTTGTGTCCCTATCAAATAGACTTAATTGAGATAATCCCCTGCTGATCTTAGGCAAATCTTGAAAGAGTTTTCTTTTCTCCACATTTATTTGTGACACTATGGCATCCCTCAGGCTGCAGAAATGTCTAGACATGGCTTGGAGTGCCAAAGCAGTATAACACTTGGCAGCTCCTAGACCTGCTATCAACTCAAAGGATGACACCACTTCTTCCATTTGATGGTAGTATTTCTCATATCTGCCCTCTACCTGAAAATTTGACCACAACAAAGAATGAGATCAAATTAAAGTCCAAAAGCAACCATGTTAGTGAAAACTAGCAGAGAAGACCAACCTCATCCAACAAAGCAATCAACTTTGCAATTTTCATTTGATGCTCTTGCTTCTCAGCCAATAAAGGTCCATTATTCCTCAACTCTGCCTTCAACTCTGAGGAAAGTGTCCGGGCACAGGCTCTTCCCCCGTGGAATAACTTCTCCACATACTTTTCATTGATTCTATCAACCACATTTCCACCAACATCAACAAGATCTTCAAGAAGGGACTGTACTGGCTTAAGGTATCTTGAGTTCCCAATGACAGCAGCAAAAGACTCAGTTCCATAAGAGGTGGAAGGAGAACGGTTCAATGAAGCAGAAGACGAAGCAAAAGGGGTACTGGTGAAGAAGTAGTCACTGGTTAGATGCTCAACTGCCGGATTACAAGCTTCCCTTGCCTCATGTCCAGGCATGAAGTAATTAGGGTTCATGAGACCCGGAACTAAGGATCTATGCCTGTATTCATCAGAAGGGACAATCATCTGAGAGCCTAAAGAAAGAGAGAGGCCCTGAGGTTGGTGACTGCTCTCATTAGCAGCTCCTAGAAGATCCATCAAATGCCTTGTGTGGCTCATCTCTGAGCCCTCAGCTAGTACGGGAGCTTGCACAAGGTCCACTGATCTTGACATTCTGTCTCCAATAGATTGAATGCTGGGAAACGCTCCTAGGGCCTCGGTGAATGCATTGTTGGCTCTCAAAGAAGAACCATATGCATCTAGCTCTTGGCTCTCAAATTGGTTTTGATCGTTAATGGAGTTGGACATAATGACTCTGTGTGGTCTATTCTGAGTTGGGTTTGGGGATGAGCCTTATCTTCTTAGTGGGGAGTTAACAAGGACCCTTGTCTTCTGCTGTAACTCTACACCCTACACTCTACACTCTATAATGAAAGAAAAGAAATAAAAAAAACTCATATCTTTCTGAATTCTGGAAAAGGTTAAAGGGTGAAATGGAACTTCAAGGGGGAAAAAAAAAACCAACACTGTTTTCTAAGTACTTAAAGAACTATTTGAGTAAAAAGCTATCTGAAGATAAAACTTAATAATACACAGAAGGGGAGAGCCCGTACTATGTTGCACGAAGCCCATCGATGTTCAGCAGTGGATTCATTGGCAAGGATAATCAGTGGTCACAATCAACTCCCAAGTTTCATATTTGAAGGCTGTGCATTTTTTAAAAACCAAGACCATTAATCGTGGAGGGAATACAGCTCCAGTATACAATAAGAAAATGAGAGAGCTCAAACCACACTTGGAGCACACTTGCCAAAATCAAAGAAAAGATTTATTTGGGGATGGTGTCAAGCCAAGAGGAGTAAAGAGAACCAACTTCTGAAGAGAGCATAAATAAAATTTGGGGTTAAAGGACATGCTAACAACTTGAAAACAGGACAAAAGTTGCAGAACTGTTTTTACCCCATTAACTCAAACTACTTATTGGCACGGCTAAGATGCAAACAAAGTTCCACACGTTCAAGAGATTTACTTAAAGGCAAAGCAAAACAAAATTCAGGTTTTCTTTTATGAGAAAAAAAAAATGAATGCCATGCTCCTGAGGTCTGGTGACACAGAATTTTTTTATATACAGTAAAAAACTACCATTAACTTGGAAATTCATTAGAGTGGAAGTAATTTTGTTTCCAAAGATAAAACATTTGTTAATCTTTAGTTACAAAATCACCATTCATATTTTATGCACAGATCTATGGGTACAAATTCAAGGCGGTTTGCAAGTGGACCTGGAGGAGGCTCACCTTTATAGCCCTTGCATTTTTCTGCATTTCAATAATGATGCAAAATATGCCTTTGATAATGATTCAGTGAATATAACAATAACAATAATTTCCCTCCCTCTCTTTCCTTCCCTGCAAGCAGATCTATATCTATCATCTACCTCAGACCTATGGGTCTATGACACAGTGTTCTGGCCTTTCTTAAAGAAGGCAAGTTAATTGGCTACGTTAGAAAACATAGAAAATGACAGAAAAATAAAATGGTCCCCAACTTTCCTGACTATAAAACAACAAGCAAAAGCATCAATCTTCCAGCTTTAGTCCCTGCAGTTATATTTTTTTGGGAGACTCAAAAGCAGCTCTAAACAGTGTAAATCTCTTTTCCTCTCATCACAGGAGGAGGAGAGCCCTCCATAGGTTAAAAATGTTCTGTTCATTGGATTGTTGTGATCTGCAAAAAGAGGAGAAAAGTGGGCTATCTTTTGCACTCCCAGTTCTAGGATTGTCAGTATGTGAGCCTGTATAAATATGGGTGGAATATCAAACTTTTTTCCCGTTAGGCACTGTGAGCATGCATAGGGATGTTGAAAGGACACTGATTATCACAATTTCTGAAAGGATAGTAAAAAGTAAAAACTATAAACAAATAATATAAAATAGTAGAACGGTGTTGGTCCCAGAGAGAGATATAGATTATAGATAGAGGGGGTGCTGCCTATGGTCTGATATGTGCTGATGAGACTGATTTTGGGATGGTCCGTTTGGATGCTTTAGTAATCATTGCCATCTTTATTCCTTTGGACTCCTCCACTTGTCACTTTTTCCTTCCGTAATTTTGGTCTGTGAAGGGCTCATTACCTAGATCAAAGCCCACCCCACCTCATCTGTTTCCTAATAAATTACATGATTAATGGAACCCTGCTAAACATGCCCTTTGTTCCCAAATATTACACCACAGGGGTTGCTTTCACAATCAATCTTCCTAGTTCCTACGATAGGTTCAACCCCCATTTGAATCCAGTTTCAGAGTCGGCTGTTTTAACCCATGATCCTTTTTATTTTCAGAAGGATAAAAATGAAATGTATTGAGGGTGCAATGGCAAAAAGGGCATCATTTAATGCTGAGTAAGGAGGTTGAATGCATCACGTTTTGTACTCGTTTGCCACCATGCAAGTTATGAAGCATCATCATCATTCATCAATGACACAAACTAAGGTGGTATTCACAATTCACATGGACCACACGACATGCTGTGAAATTGCAAACAAAAGAGTGAATACATTCACATCGTACTTGTTTGTTACGTTTTCCTTTACAAGATTCCTTTTTTCAACATGATGCACCACAACATATGTTCTTTTTCCTTACAAAAATTGCCTCCACATACAACCAATCATCTCATCTGTAATATTACAAGCGAATATCTACACATATCTACCTGTATATTTTGTACGGTCTGTTTGTGATTTACATCACTTTATGAACAATGGGCAACAAGAATGATCAATAAAGTAGCAGCATAGGTTTTCCCTTTCTGCTTTGTGGGTGGTACCATTTTCCAGTGATCCCTTAAAATCATCAAAAAGAAAATTTTATGCTAGATTTCAGACGACAAACTCATGCAACAGATGAGGGTTGCTAAACCTGTGTTGTTGCTTTCCTGAATCTGTGAAGTGATAATCTAGCAAATCAGCCTCTGGGGAGGAAACCAATGCCTGATTACGTCTTTTATGGATGGCATCATCGGAGATAGTAAATCCATCACTTTCACAGTTCCTCAACTCCAATGCAAGAGAAACGTGGCCACCCACTGTAAAGTTACCCAACTCTGATAAATCGTATGTAGCAGGAGTAGTAGTGGGACCAATTATGCTGCTGCCATCACCATCCTGATTAGTCGGGATAGGTGCACAAGAATAAAGACTATTATTACTATTGTTGTTCATGATAAACCTTTGGCTGCCCTGCACTTTCCTGGCTCCAGAATCCATCCTGTTTTCTCCATGACCACTGTTTTGTATCCCTCTATCGAATTCTTCAGTGGAAGATGCATGCTCTGGCTTCAATCCATGAAGTTGACCTTGTTGGACACTATCAACAGTTATTAAATTGTCCTGTGACTCTTCCCCTTTGTCATCCGAGGCTTGAGCACCATCTCTTTTACCTTTGAGCATATTCTCAGATGGAAGATTGCAGCTCATCTCGGAATCACCAAACTCTTCCTTGTACATTTCCTCAACCATTGGCTTCCAAAGACGCACCCTGGCATTGATGAACCAATTTGCCACCTGATAATTGATATCAACACTCAATAAAGATTACCAACCAATTTTGTAAGTATCTCAACGGAAACAATGTTGTACAGTTTAGTACAATTAATTACTTTACCTGGTTTCTGCTCAACCCTGTTTGTCTTGCAAGCATAATTTTCTCTGAATCCTTGGGGTAACTGGTATCAATCACCAAATGAAAGGTGGCAAAGAAGTTTATTAAACATAATAATAATCATCAATTAGTATTATTATACCATTAACTTGAAAATGAAAACCACCACAGGGTGATGACGTACGGATGAAGAAAATGCTCAAAGAGCCAAGCACGTAGTATTGAAACAGAGCTTTCAGGAAGACCCCTCTGAGGCCTCCAAGCTTGGCGCATTACACCAAGCTGCTGAAGGGCCTTTTGCTGTCTAAGTTGCTGATCAACATAACGGAGACGGGGTATTCCCTCTTGTTCCCCAAGACTCCTTTGAGTCACTTGAATTTGGCCGCTGATAGCATCACGCAGACAGCGAAAGTGGCGAGAAATAGTACGCAGTGCAAGTGAGGTATATGGTTCAGCTGCTCCACATCCAGCAACCATGTCGAAAGATGACACCACAATCTGCATCTGATGGCAGTACTGTCTGTATCTTTTATCTACCTACAACCATCACAAAGATAGGATTGTGGAATCAGTCATTAGCCAACACTATCATTATCATTATCATACCCAATAAGTGTGTTTTCAAATATTTAAGCATACCGTAAGAGCAACATACATATTTAAAACAAAAGGTATTAAATTAAATAGTGTATCACAATAATCACATTTGATAAAGTATATGTTTTAATATTAATTAATTTTTAAGAAAGAATATGTTGTAAGTTATATGATAAGGACTGTAAACCAGTTATTAAAACACAAAATTCTTATTCCAGTCACCAACAAATATCAACCGTACAATATAAGTGCCTTTGGTAGCGGTGCACTTTCTCAATCTGATGTGACAGCCAACCTTTTGAAATCAATTCACTGCTCTTATTGATTACGGCAATTGGAATCTCTGCAAACCGTGACAGCATCATAGGTACGCAACAGAGCTCTTTCAAATAGTGTATAACCTTGATGGGTTTAAAAGAATAGTAACAAAAACACACATATACACACTCTCTATACGCAAAACAACCTATAATATCCAGAAGTTTGATTTACACAACCTTCTATATGTTATTCAACTGATAATGAAAAACAAAATATAATATCGTAGAACCAAAGCATGTTGTACAAGGAAAACGGGATACAGACTAAACCAATAATTATGTCGTGGAATGTAAAGAAATAATCTAATCCAATAATATGGAGTCTACAAGTTTACCTCATCCAACATGGCCAGAAGCTTTGTCTTCTTTTCCAACAAATTCTGCCGTTCTCCAGGTGACATTTCAGGAGGAGGGTTGGCATTAGAACCATTGGGGCCTGAAGATACTAGCACAGATTGACTGGTAGATTTTGCATCAGAATCTTTGGAGCCATCTAATCCAGTTTCACGGAAGTTTCCTTGTTTTTCCATTCCAGGTTGCTTCGAAGCCTTTCGGACATTAACTATTTCATCAAGTAACTCCTGTGCTGCCTTAAGAAACTGTGAGTTCAGGATGGTGTTTGAAAAACCTTGTGATCCCTGCAGGCATGGATCAGAGTGGACATCTTTGAGGCAAGCTGAGGGGTTCGGATTGTACAAACCCTCCCTTTTGACACCGTCATGAAAGCCTCCAGAAGACACAGATGCCATGCATTCAGCACTCCTCAATTCCTTATGTAGGTTGGCCTCAGTCATCAGTGATGAGAGACCAGTTCCAGGATAATGGTATTCAAATGGAGGGACAGATGCAGTAGGAGGCATCAGTGTCCCTAGACTAAGAGATAAGCCCTGGCATTGTGCATTATGCTCACTGTCTACAGTTCCCATTTGGGTCCTTGGAACAACATGGGAATGTTCAGCAAAAGAGTTGCATGCTGGATCACCCATAGTTGGTCCACCAACAGATCCACTGTAATTGTGAGGCAATAAAGGACTCCCAGACAACATCTCCGCATAGGATCCTGAAGAAAAGGCTTGGTTGGGATACATTGTAAGATTCGCAGCTGACCAAAAAAAAAGCTAATGTTTTGGTCTCTTCACAATGGAGCTAGCTGGAGGCCTCTTTCACTGCTTCGGTTTGCGGGAAACAGCTAGTGGTGACGAGCTCAATATACAACAACTCATTTGCTATTCTGTTACATTCATTGCTTGAAGTGAGAATGAGGTTCAATAAAAAAAACACTCATCAAATAAAAAAGTCAAGGGGTTTGTTAAAGAAGTTTTTGAGCCACACAGAAAACTAATAAAATAGAAGGCCCGTAAACCCAAAGGAAAAGAATACGTTGAAATAAAGCAAATGCATCACAATGCATGCAGTGTCAAAGACACAAAGAATGAAGAACTGAAATAGCTATGCCAGTGTTCAACACAATTGTTACATTATTTCCATTATGCTTCTTTGGTTTCGGGGATTTTTCTACCATGTCCCAACATTACTAAGTGCACGTGAGGAAAACCCCTCCAAGATGTACAAGAACAATATTTATTTATCTTTTCAAGGTTCAAAGTTCTGACCCAAACTACACACACAGGAACTAGATCGATATATCCCCAAAATCTCAGCTCTAACATGGTACCAAACAAGTTCCAGGTAAAACCTCCAAATTGTTATAACATAGTTCCCACACAGATCAGATCAAATTCTTTCTCAAACCCTCCTCTCACCTGTGATTTGCCTTCTTCAACTTCCTCTGGCACCAGAGGAGGTAGGTACTTTGAGGTGAGTGATGTATGTAGTAGCACTCATTGGCTATGCATTAAGGGTGAACAGAACCAGATGTTATGAGCATAAAGTGATATGTATAGCAAGTGAGTTGACAAACAACGAAAGGGCCCAGAAAACCAACCAAATCTGAACTGTAACAAAAGCACCAGAGTTCAAACCCTATCTATCATGGGACTTGGAACGGAACCACAACAGACAGGTCCACTCTGTCTACGGTATAGGGCTTCCGCCCTTTTTCCCTAGCCCCTCATAAAACAAGTTTCTTTGTCGAAAAAACAAAAAAAGATAGCTCCAAGTCCAAGGAGAAGAAACATAATCAATCAAGAACATAACACAACACAATCATGAGGAAAAATCCAAGCCACGTAAAAGCACCTCACTCATTGGTTCTCAAACTAAAAAACCACTTTTCTTTTTTTCCCACTCCACAGCTTAGCAGTAACTTTCACATTATAATTTCCCCTTTCTAATCATCAAATCCCACTATCTATCTACCACTCCTATTACAAACAGATTCTGTCACCATGAGAAACATCATCTACTATCACAAACCAAAGTACACCATCATCAGCACAACTTTCCCTTTTCAAATAACAATAACTTAAAAGAACAAAAACAAGGTTTAGCTTTGTTTCAGTATAATAAACAGCAAGCACACGGGGAAAAAGGGGTTTAATAATAATAATAAAAGAAAGTACCTGAAAGTGAGAGGCAGAGGTGGAGGGGACTAAAAATCGAAAAGGGGAAAAGGAGGGAGTCTAGTGAGAAGGAAAGAGAGCAGCAAAGAATGGCAGACAATAATCCACGGTTTGAGCAAGCCCAGACAAATGGCAATCCCAAGAGACACACTTCAATGTTCAGTTCAAACTTCAAACAAACAAAGACCCACCTTCCCCTTATCATTGGATTGGAACGCCGGCACCAACCAATCCTAAATATTATTATTATTATTATTATAATATTTAAACTTAACAAATGTTAAAATGACAGGATTTGTTTGCTTGCTAACTCCAACACCAACGACTTTATTTAATCGCGAAAAAGTTTGGCACTGGTAAAAAGGAATAAATAATTAGTAAATTTCAACGTCAATCATTGTCGAGCTTCTCACGTGCGACAAAAGTTATATAAAAATTGAGCGTGTGTGAGGAGCGGATTGGATTGGATTGGAGTTGGAGGTGGTTGTTTGCTTGGAAGGGTTCAAACCCTAACCACCAGTTGGTGGACCTGTAACTTGGTGTAACCCCTCTCTCCCTCCCTTCTTAACTTAACTTAATCCCACACTTAACGCACAAATCATCATCATAATAATATAATCACTATAATCCTATCCTTTTCTCGCTCCCGCTAGCTAGCTCATGCGTTGAATTGAACTGGACATTAAAGATGAACGGTAACCACAACGTCTCAGAAACAGAACAGGATTATACATAACTGATCTAGAAATTTAAGAATAATATATGGACATAAATAAATGGGAGAATATCAAGGTTGGCCGGATTCGGTATTCGGAGTAGGTGAAAGTGACGAATTCACGCGTCGACGTGTACGCTTCATCTCTTCTAATCGCAACCCACAACGAATGAACCAATGAATCATTACGTTCACCATAAATACGAGCAGCAGCACCTCTTCGTTTTGACGCACATATGTCAATATTACTCTTACGACTTTTCATTTTATTTCATTTGAGCTGAATTACTCTTTACAACTTTCCTTTTTCATTCTATACACAACAATACTAGCGAACGATTATCAAACCGAAGACAAGGGATAATAATAATAACAACGATCAATGAGGATTCATCTCGGTTCGGCGTACATGCATTATTTACTAATGGGTTAAATTTAACCATCCTGCGTAAGGAAATATATTTATAATATCAAACGGCAAGACACTAGTGTTATATATTATATATCAGACGGCAGAAGACTTTTGAACTGAAAAATATCTTTTTATTCAATAGTCAAGCATCTATGCAGAGAATATTAAACTTGTGAGAATTTTTATTCTCTAACTGGTGGCATCACTCTCGGGGATATTAATATGTCATAAATGCTTTGTTTTGTGTTCTTGCATTCGTATGATCTCTTGACTTTCGGGGTCAATTTTGTAAGAGTGGTATTTGCCCCCTCTCTCTCCTTTTTAGTGGACGAAGCCAGGTATATATATAGGTTCTGCTTCCACTTAGTTTAGAAGAATCCAATACCTTTCAATATGCTTGTATGAGGTTATTGAAAATTGAAAAATATACAGTATAAGAATATACCCTATAGCTTCAAATTGAAAAAAAAAGTATAAAAACTTTAAACAAAGTATACATGATACATGTACACACATAATTCAGAATAATGTTTTTCATTCAATCATATTTAATTTGTTACAATAATGTAATGTATTTTTAGTTTAATCACAAGTATTGTGGCACATTTTTTAGGACAAAAGTAACTGTAACAACCAGAGATAGCGATGTAAAACTGAAAGAAAGAAAGAAAAATACGGGTTACGGTATAGCTTACGATGTACAAATTCATTTCATCACTCCAAAATATTTGCTACAGTGCTATGTTAGTTAGGTATCCTTATACCGACCAAAAATAATGACAATTTAATTATAGTCAGATTTTGTTTTTGCTGCTAAATATATAGGTGTGATAAGGCCAGCGACCATGCTGTTTGCGTTAAGCAGTCAATTAAGTGGGTGGTGACTAGTCATGTTATTCATATTAGTGGCAAATCAAATGTTTTTCAATAGGAGGGTACCTAGATTAATTAAGAGTGTGATTAGTTACCTACGACCACAGTGAAATGGACATGAGGAAATCTCGGTCGCAGCTTTCAAGAAACCCTAGTTAGTTATGTATCAATGGTACTATCTTTTCCTAACCTAAAAACTCCAGCCGGTGTGATCCGTGTCATTCTGCAGGTCTTTAATATTTTACATCAAACCAGCAAAACTAATAGGTTTTTGCATACCCGACCTATTGATATTGAAGAAGTTACATTATGATTAATTAAATTGTTGATATGAAAACAAAGGTTATTTATTTTATAAATATTTTCGCTTCTATAATCTTATTAAAAGTTGTAACTACAAATTAATGTAAATATGCGATTAAGAATTATATGTTTTAATGTGATATCAACAGGCGATCAACATCAATTTTTTTTTAAATATGATAACAATTATTTTTTAAAATAAATACAATAAAATTTGTATAATAAACTAAAATTGGAACCATTTATCACCACAAAATCAATAAATATATATGTAATATTGTTATGACAAAAACTTTGACTCTTGCATATTATTTTAATAAAATAATAATTAAAAAAATTTCTCGTTATAAACAATTTAAAATTTTTCTGGTAAACTAATTTAAAGTTATTTTATTTATTTACTTATTTGATAGGTTTAACGTTCTTTTTTGTTGTCATGAACTATTTTATTTATTTATTTTGGGGTCGGAGTCATGAATTAATTTAACTTTCAAAAGTCAAAAGAGAGAACAAGCAAGGAGGTTCTTGGCGTCCACCAGCCGGCTGCCAAAGCCCAAGGCGTATTGCAAATTTGTTAATTTTTGGGTTGGGCTTAACCTATTATGGATCGTGGCCCATATTACTGCCACAGACCCAAATGATGTTTTTTTTAAGAAAAAGAACACAAACCCAGCACTGAAAGATAAATAATACCAGAAAGGTGTGGCTATAGCACTGGGCCCTGTTGGAAGTTTCAGTGGTGGTGTGGGGAGAGGGATGTTGAGTCGGAGATTACCTTGGGTGGCGACTTCTCTGGCCGCAGCAACAGCAGCACTTCCTCCGTCCCGCTCTGCTGCTGCTCTTTCCGGCAATCCGCTTTGCATTCCAAAGGACCTCAATCTCTTCTACTCGCTTCCCTCCTTCCATTCCCGAAACGTTGCCGTTTTTTGCTCCACCTCCATCTCCAGCTCCGGATTAACCGATCCTCTTCCTCGACAATCAGAAACCCCTGTAAATAATTCACCTTCATTCATACATTCATGGCTACTGGCTAGGCTTGGCTAGGCTTGGCTAGGGTTTAATTCATTCTTTTTTCTTTCAATGCTGCTGAAGCAGCTGACTAACTACTGAGTTTCGCAGGTGCAAGAAACCGATGATGATCTTGACTCGCAGAACTCACGGCCGCTCCGTAACCTAAATCCTGGCCTTTATCTCGTAGGAACACCAATTGGAAACCTTGAAGATATCACCTTCAGGTACGTAGTAAACCCTTTTTCATTTGGTTTGCTATTATCACTCACTGTAACAATGTTTGTTAATTGGTTAGTTAGTTATTGGTATTCAAGTTCAACATTTCCGTGCTCTATGATTTCTTTCTGTGCAATGTGCAGGGCTCTCCGCGTGCTCAACTCTGCACATGTTATACTCTCGGAGGACACGAGGCACTCTGGCAAGTTGCTTCGCCACTACAACATCAAAACTCCCCTTGTATACCTACCCTCTTTCACTTTTTTTTTTCCCCTCTTTCTGCCTCGCTCCCACCCAATTGCATTCGTTTTAACACTCTTGTCTAGACCTTCAGATGAGTTATCACAAGTTCAATGAATCGCAAAGGGAACAGCTTGTGTTGAGGAGGTTGAAGCAGGGTGAGATTGTCGCACTCATCTCTGATGCTGGAACACCGGGCATCAGTGATCCTGGTATGGAATTGGTAAGTATGCTTGCTGTTGATATTTCTACAATATGGAGATTTTTGTTTTCTTGATCAGAAAAGCTTCTTATAAATTAATGCAGGCCAAATTGTGTGTCAGTGAAAATATCCCTGTCGTTCCAATCCCGGGGCCCTGTGCTTTGGTATCGGCTCTTTCTGCTTCCGGCTTGCCTACTGATGAGTTTACATTTGGTAATTAACTGGCTAAACTCTTGGTCCCTGTACTCCTCTAAGACCTTCTGCGTTTATGGTATTTTGAGACCTAACATGGCGCTCATGTCATGTATTTCTGTAGTTGGTTTTCTTCCAAAGCATTCGGGATCGAGAAGAAAAAGGCTCATGGTTTCAGCTGATCAAACAGCTACACAAATATTTTACGTTCCTCCACACAAGCTTTCCCAATTTCTTGAAGAGGGTTCCTCTATATTTGGTGATGCAAGGTACCAAGCATGAGCCTACTTTGACTTAATAAAAGTACTATGCCCTTGAGGACTTTTTCTTCTAACTAGTATTCTTCTCGTTCTCCACTTAAAATTTTCCAATTGGTGCGTTCATTGAATTGTTTGTTCATTTTTGTGATATATTAATCATTTACATTAGGTTCTGTACCATAATCTGTGGGATACTTCTATATAAAATGATTTCTTATATATTTTTTTTCAAGAGGGTGCAGGGATAAGTTCAGGAAAATTTTATAATTAAATTCTAGCATAAATTTTGATTCATCTCATGCATTAGTACCACAAAGTTGCATTGGTGATACCTATGTTGGCTGGTTAATTAGGGGGTTTTGGCTGATGTGTAGACCTTTTCGGTGTTTGGAATTTTTTGGGTTTAGGGTTCAAGGCTAGTGAAGTATTATTGAGTCATCAATTGGTTGACTCTTCAAATTGATGATATTGCAGGCGATGTGTCATTGCTCGGGAAATGACTAAGTTACATGAAGAGGTAAGTTTGATGTCTATCCCTCTGAAGCCAGTATTTGGTAATTTTAAACTTTATTAAATTGTTTTAAATTGATTAATTAGCTTATTTTGATTATGGTTATTTTGAAGCAGCTGATTCTGTAACTGCTTTGCACCAAACCACTGGCAACAAGAACAGAGGCCATTTGTTATGTGGACTTTTATATGCCTACACCAATGGAATAATTTAAATAAATTTCATCATAGCAATGGTGTCCTGTTATATCTTTCTTTGTTGCCATGCTTGTGAGGCAACTATTTTTCATATGAAAAATTATTTATTTTGTCTGGCCAAGTAATTAAACTAGTCCTTTACGGGGGCTACTGCAGTATGCTTGACTCCATGATTTGAAATTAGTACATTTGTATTTGTTGTTTACTATAACATAGAATTTAGAAACACATTGTGCAGTATCTTTCAGAGGCTAAGGATATCTAATTTTGTGTTTATCACTTCTTGACCACATAACAAGGACTCAAGGAGGCTTTATGGAAGTTAATTTAGCAACCTATCAATGTGATTTTGTTTCGTTGGAATTCGTAAATAGTCTGCTGAATTGATATGCTTTATATATTGTTCTCATGATTTTTTTTATTTTATTTTATTTTTAAGTCACTGACACAAGATATTTCTTTTGCAGTTTTGGCGTGGTTCACTTGGTGAAGCCAAGGAAGCATTTTTGATGCACCAGCCGAAAGGAGAACTAACCATATTGATCGAAGGGCAAGCAAGTTCTAAGGTTGAACTTCCCTCAGATAATGAACTTGAGAATGAACTGAGAGAATTGATTGCAAATGGCGAGAGTCTATCCACGGTAATATCTTATGTCTGGGCACCAAGTTAATGAGATATGCTCTTTAAGCTGCTGAAGTCCGATTTGGACACATTAAAATTTATTTTATACTCTTCAAACTAATGAAAATGGTAGTGAATTTAAGCATACATGATTCGGTGTGCTCTGCTAAAGCAATTGTCAATTTCTCAAAGGTTTAATTACAGATTAAAGAAAAGGAGAGAAAGAGGAAAGTAAATATCCATATAATGAACAAATTATCATTCTGAAGAACTGAAGGCGGGCCTTATCTTTTTCTCTCATTTAGTTGATGTTGCCACTTGCCACCTCGTGATTGTGAAGAAATCTGGCTTATATATCAAAACTTTGTCCATCTTCATTCTTAGTGCATTTCAGTTGTTTTGTTTTTTCTTTCTAGAATTTAAATTATCTTGGAAATTAGCATATAATCACTGGGTCGTTTTTAGTTAATTAGCTTTTAGAATTGAATTTCTTGTTTTAAAATTGACTGGCTCATGTTTTGTTATTATCTAGCGATTCTTTTATGTTATTTAAGCACTTAATTACTGTATCATTTGCTCGTTTCATGCATTTATTGAATCTCTTTTATGTAGGCTGTCAAATTGGTTGCCAGCAAAACATCCGCGAGTAGAAAAGCTATATATTCACTTGCCTTAAAAAAATTTGGAAAGCAACTTCAAGTGGAAGACGATTCAAATTAGTTGTCCCTGTTTGCTCAAGTACTACGTAAAGGAATTGTTTACCACTACTAGCTGTTCAACTACTAGTGCTGATCATATCAAGAATGGCTTGGTTGGCCTTCGAGTGTCTACGTTGTTGCCTTGGCCTCCCAGGACCCAGGACACTCGCCAACTGGGCAACGAAAGTGGTTTAAGTGATCTAATCTGGCCATGGTAGCAGCGAAATGTGCTGTTGGGTGAGACAGGTGGGGAATTTGACAATGCCAAATTCCTTCACTTTTTTATCCGATCTGCTTCTGCAACTTGATCTGATTGTGGCGAACCACTGTCGTATTTAGCTGCCCAGCCTGTCCTAATTGCCTACAGAATGTGTATGATTTTGGAGCCTGCTGATGCTGAATGTGAATATGATTTTAGAAATTGATTGAGTGATTATTTTTGGTCTGGTAATCGATAACCAAATAGGAGAACTGTGTGGGAAAGAACTCGTCTAGAGTGAGCTTGTGTTTATCTAAGTGGATGAAATATCTATAGGTTATGATATCTTAGTGGATTTGGATCTTCTCATTTTAAAGATAAGTTCACTTTAGAACAATCTTCTTCAATTTTGTGACGTGCGTTAATATTCCAAATTCGAAGTAGAATGTTTGTTCAGTCACAAATCATCATCTGGTAGCCCTCACATGGTACAAATTAGGTTCAGTTCCTTATTCCCCTTCTAATTTGGTTTTGGGCTAAAACTACGAAGGGCAAAGCTATATAAACTTCAAACGACAATTTCTTTGTTTCATTTCATGCAATTTACTTTTATATCTGTGCCGTGTTATGTTAGAATTTTCATAAATAAATTACATGTACCTTTTTATACATTAGTTATCATCTGATAGTTTTTATTATAGTTTTTTGTAAAACACTTGCTATATGATTTTAGTAAAACATTCACCACATATATACATCTCTTTTTTCGTTCCCCCCAAATATTAATATAGAATGAACTGGTATTGCCGCATAGAAAGATCACTTTCCCTTTGTAAGCATCAAGCCTGATTTGGTTCTAACTAGTCTTATTATGGGCCATTGAAGTACATCTTGATAACTTGATATGCTAGCGGGCTGGTTTCTTGTAAGGAAAAGGTCACCGATAGATCAAGTAGCATCAGCCTGCCTCCGGGGGATGGATCCCCTCATGTACAAAATTTGGATGAGGGTGTCAAGTGTTGATATCTTCTCTTGATTTTTTATGTTTAATAAATATAAAAAGGCACACATGAAGAAAAAAAAATAAAGGTGGAAATGTACACTTAGACTTTCTCATATGTATTTTGCACATGAAATAATCCGATCCCCTGCTTAAGCAGCAACAGTATGTATAAAAGGTTGGATTGAGCGTGTAGAACTTGCACTTGAGGCATCGAACTAGTGGACAATTTGTTCGCCTCCAAACGTATGTACCCTGAGTTTGAGCCAGCTGGGGATAATGAACCACCCCCCCTACATTCTAATTTAGTATTTTTCTGTCAACTTTCAAAGAGAAAAAGAGAAAGAGGTGTTCTCCTTTATTGTGATTAGCCTAACAATGTTCATTATCATTATTCTTTTTTATCAAAAAAAAAAATTATCGTTATTCTTTAATCCTGTAGTATTTCGTTCTAAAAGTCATTATAATTCATAATTGCACATAAAGATTTTTGGAAATACATGGTATTCAGTGAATGCTATACGAAATTTACATGGTGAAACGACCCGGGTTTCATTTCAACAGTTGTTACATGCACTAATTGTCTCCTCCAGCTAAAGAAATGAAAAACAGACATGCCTAATATATATATCTATATAAGAAAAATTATATGTACAAGGAAAAAGGATGAGTAAAAAACCAAGAGCAACTCAATTTAAAAAAAAATAAAAAAAAAAATTGAGAGGGGTATAAGAACAGTGAAAATGGCAAGTATCCAGGAGGAGCTGATGAGTGTTTGTGGAGTCAGTGGACATGACAACCAAACCAAATCAGACGGGCGGTCGGGAGCAGGGGTGCTGCGCAGCGACATGTCATGTGCACTGCACTGCACACAGTCAATTTTTCCCACATGCGGGCCCCACCACTCCCTCACCTCAATTCCCACTTATTGGGCCTCAGACTTCCTTCGCCTAGCATAGCTAGCGACCTACCTCGCTCATCCATCCCCAAATGACCATAACTATTACCCACCCAATCCCATCAACCATTTTCCCCCCCTTTAGCCTGAGATAGCAACACCTCAACCGCCCCTGCACCGTTCAAAAAACGCGCTCCATCTAATTCCTAATCATCATAGTACAACAATGTTTAATTTTTTTTATCTTGTACTCCCAAAACTCACTACTAACTGATTTGTTGAATTGAACATTCCCCCATTTTCTCTTTCCACTTTTGTCCTCCGTTTTAGTTACTGGCTGGTGCCCTTTTTTGTAGCAACTAGCCATACGGCCTAGGTTACATGACATCGTTGGTGGTACCGATGGGTGTGGAAGGGTGAAATTGGAATATTTGCTGGCCAGTGGCTAAGATGTGCCGGGGGTCGAATTGCATCTTGCTGGAGTAGAACTGGGTCCACTTATCTCCAAAGTGGTCCATCCAGTGCTGTTGTGTTGTGTAATGGGGCAGGTACTGTTTCACCTTAATCTCCGCATCATGGCAGAATCTCAGGATCTGACGGTTCTGGTAAGTCAGGTTCTCCAGCGCCTCAGTATCCAAAGCTGATCTAAGAAATGCCACCAGGTAAAACACATCCTCCTCTGGGGTCACCACCGAGCTCCGCTGGTCCCACCTGAATGCACACAACGCACAACACAAATCGTATCACATCACCACCGCCACCCTCCCATCAGCACATCACAGCGCAATCTTTCTTTTTTTTTTTCTTTAAAAAAAAAATGATTTTAACACCTAAATATAAGCATCTAAAGTGAAAAATTTATTTTATTATTATTAAATATTATAATAATTCTTACTATATTTATCTACCTATTACATTTTATAATAACAATAATAATTTAAATGTCTCACTTATATACTTAATTTTAAATGTTAGGTTAAAATAATACTATTTTTTTTTCTTTTTAACATTTAAGAGATATAGTGTCATTAAATATCTATTTTATTATTACTTAAATAATGGAGATCACTTAATATCTATTAGATGTGATGGTGGATCCCACATATTCTATTTATCCCATCACATCCAATGATTATTAAATGAATGTTTCAATAGACACCCATTTTTTAGATGTTTAAATAGTACTACTCATAAATAATAATAAAATGGGTATGGAAAAAGACACTCTCTTCTAATGTGCAAATAACATAAATTATTGTTTCTCTTTTCCCTTTCCGGCAGGCAAAACGGCACATACACAGTAGTAGTTGCAAAGTATACTTACTACATTGTTACGATTTGTATGACTTGTCAGAAGCTCTTATTCTTTATGCTCATCCATGTGTTTCATTTTTTTAATTTTTGGTAACAGTACATTTATCTTTATGAACTCATTCTCAATCATTAAATAAATCACTTGTGTTATTTATATTTATTGTATATAGGACATTGCACTGGCTCATTTTTTATTTATTATTGAATGAGATATGAATATCATTCAAATAGTATTAACATATCATCTAATGATAAATAAAATGTGAGTCTATACAATATCTCATACATAATGAGTCTAAATAATATTTTACTGAATAAATTCTAAAATTCCCTTAATAAAAAAAAGTGAGTAATAGACAAGTATATTTAAAGGGTGGTGATATATGTATATATATTTACAATTTATAAAATTTATGTGAAATAAGTATTTTTGAACACATTTAATTACGAATTATTTATATGGTGGGATGCTCTAGCGACGGTGTGTATGAAACTGGGTTAGTCCGTATCTGAGGAAAGGACAGGGCATCCCTAGCATTGGCAGGAGTGGGTCCTTGCAGAAGATCTCCTGACACCAGAATCTTCCCAGTTGGATGATCACGGCCATCCATTTTGTTTGATTCTGGTCTACATATACAAAAGCGTGGCACCACCTAGCTGGCTTTGGTGCAGACTTTCACCTGCTATGTTGGTTACCACCCTCGTGTCATTGATCCCCTCGCTACTACATGCACATCGCTCTGCTCATCGACATTTTTTTTTTTTTTCGATTTCCACTTAGTTTAATTAAGCTATAGCTATATTTTTTTTCTTTTTGATAATTGATGTTAGGACCTAATTCTTGACTAGTCTTAGATGTGATCTTCATATCTTCTTTAATTAAACAAAAAATTTAATCCAATTATTCGGCAATCATTAAGGACCTGGATCAGTGTAAAGAATATATGAACAAACAGATTTTCGCATTTATCATAGGATTAATTCAAACTAATATATGCAGGTCCAGTTCTATATATTCCCTCATCTTTTCCGACAACAATACTATCTGTCAATGATCATTACACAGTATCATACGTTCCATGACTATTGGCAATAATGTTGGGGTGTGCATTATTTTTTCTCTCTTTTGTAGGATCAAAAAGCATTACTACGTATCCTTTATTCCTTCATTCTTTAATTATTTGTTCTCCTATAACATGCATGCCCAGTGGCGGAGGCAAGGGGTCATTGGGTGCCATGGCACCTCCAAAATATACACTTTTATTATATAATTATATGTATATTATATTATGGTTCCTTAGAAAAACCAATCATCTTTGCACATATTACGTTTATTTTACAATAATAATTATTTTGGACAAGTTGAGTTCATTGAAAAATCAAATAGAGGGAATAATATACATAAAAAATAATAAAAATCTCTTAATATAATTACATATATGACATAAAAGTATAAAATATATAAATATTAGGATTTTTTTATTAAATTTTTTTATTGAACCTAAGAGATGTCTAAAAAAAACTGTCAACTCATTTATTAATAGAAAAATAAAAATAGATGATACAATAAATTTTAATCTATCAACAATTTAGATTAAAAATATATAATGACTCATTTTATATTTTTTATATAATAATTTATTTTATCTTATTTTGTTTTATTTTATTTGTGTTAATTAATTTGGTCTCTCTTTTAAAATTCCTAGCTTTGTCACTGTGCATGTCTTAACTATATAAGTGGGAAAAGGGCGATGGGGATATGACTTAACACTACGACAAAGAGGCTGTCAGCAAAAGATATGTCATTTTATGCCGGGGGGTGCATATTTAGTTTAGAGAAATTGTTATGCGCTTTTAGAGGAAGGTAAGTTATTTACTCTGTTTCATTTATGAATTAACATATAAGTTATTGTATTAAAAATACAGGAGAAATAAGAAATAATAATAGTGATCCATAAAACTTATATGTTAAGTAATAAATGGGTCAGAATAAGTGTTTTACTTTTATCTTGCTGTATTTTAGTGTAATAGAAATAGAATGGATACTCTATGCATGCAGTGGTTTTATTCTATAATAACATGACAGGGGCATGCGTGAATATGATAAGTGAAACAATATAGGCATTCGGAATTAAAATTTACTTGTTTTTGTTCATGGGGTAGATGAGAATTGGCCCACTAGTCTTATTTCCCAGAATGCCCTTGAACACACCCTTGTCAAAGTCTTCTATCCTTGATTTCGGAACAAAAAGGTTGAGCCATGGGTGCGGAACTTCCCATAAACCCTTGGACCTAAGCTTGAGCTCTGCCTTATGAACGCGGTCTAGAAAATCTACATAAGGCAGGTCCGTTGTGAACACCGATGCTGGTATAAATTCTAACTTCTTCAATAGAGCCTGTATTTCCTGCAGCATAAAGGCGTCCAATTAAACTACAAAAACTTAAAAACAGTATATTGAAAATATGAAACAGCAAACAAATTAATTAATGCATTACATATTAAATATATTGGGGAAAAAAATTAAAGTGGACTATATATGTACACACAGTCGTCACAAACATATTAATTAAATAGTTAAAAATGAAAAAGAAAGCTCTTAACTATGGTAGCTGCTGCTTTTGTCGGGATGAACCCAAATATTTTAAGGATTTAGTCTTGACACGATTTTAGAGAAGTTAAAAACAAGCTAGGGAATAATCTGGTAGGGAGGCGGCGTAGTTTAAACTAAAATCTTGAATAAACAATTGTAAAGGTTGCATTCAGTCTTGCGACTGAACCGAGATGATAGATTACACAAGATCTTCCATGTTTTCTTCTGTATGTTTTATTGCTTTCTGTTGTACAAACTCGGTCTATGTTTGGGTACAGAGAATAATCATATACGAGGGCAACGATGCCGGAAGAAGCTTGGTCCGAATTTAAATATAGTCGTAACAAAATAAACAAACAAAATAAAAGAGTTAGTGGGTCAAAGTACGATAACATGTTAAATTAAAATTAAGAAACAGATTGTTAAGCTATTGCTACGCTGTCTAGAGGTAATCAATTGGCTTTTTGCTGTTGACATTTCATAACAATTCAAAAGTATATGGTCCTAAGTCTCGATATATGTAAAGGTATTAACTTATATATTATGTAACGCTTAACTTCTACTATGTGGTTCGGGTGCGTACCTCATCAACAGAATCTGCGTCATCTTGGTGGTAGTTTTTAGTAATCTCTAAGCAGTATAAAACACCTCCATCGGCATTCAGTGAACTGATTTTGACAGGGTTACTTGGTGAAAAAAATGAGGACCTCCAATTATTGATGAGCCCTTCATCCACTATCACAAAACCCTCAACATAGTCGAACCTCTGGCTCGCTGGTTTCCCTTGCAGAGAGATGAGAAACTCCTGGTCCTCAGTGAAGGTTGAAAAATTGGAGTACAGTACTCGTATCCAACGAACCTGTTGAATAATGATGCCATATTAATTATAGATCTATTAGTGATAAAAATTTCATCCAAAAATAAAAATTCTAATGTATTTCATTCAGTTTATCATAAGCTGTCCTGTCTTGAGTCATCGCTTACAAATCATAATTTTTCTTATCTGATATTATTAGTTAGTCAACACAAATGAAATCAGGGTCTTTTAAATATACACAGTTATTCGTAAAATTCTAATAACTATTATCATTAAGATACTGGGAAAAAAAAGTTCTAATTAAATAGATTTGACAGTGGCCCAAAGAAGCGACACGTAAACAAGATTGCCAGCTTTATATTATTGGAAGGAGGAGAGGAGAGTGCCCAAAGCATCCCCTCGAGAACGACTCTTTTTAGGTTTTGTGACTGATGTGAAGAAAGATTTGCAAGAAAAGACGTATCATGTGCCCCACCTAGCAACCAATGGAAACCATGTTGAATCCATCGCTTTTTGATTTGAAATATATGTGATGCCACAGTTACGCACTGCTAGTACTTGTTTCATCAACTTTCTTTTTAACATATATAGTATATCAGCATTATTTTTGTGACTGTAATTGTTTAACAAATACAGAAACAACGAATTCAGTGTACATGCGTGCGTAAGAAAAGGAAACCAAATAATTAAATAAAGTACGTAGTTGAGGAGATACGCACTCTGTGAGGAGCTGGTTCGAGAGCAATTCTGGCCCTTGTGATGATTCCAAATTGTCCTAGACCACCAAGAACAGCATGGAACAACTCTGAGTTACGCTCTTCTGAACACGTCAACAGCTCACCCTTTCCTGTTGCAGTTGTACACATTGGCACAGCAAAAAGTTATCACAGTACTCCAATCAACGTTGCTCGTACCGAAATCAAATCAAATCAAATTAAAGACAAAAACGACAGATCATAAGTTTTTGTACTCCATGCCATGACAAATGAGTGCGACATTATTATATAATTATTCCTCTTCGGAAACGATTAGTTACACCACAAAACATCGTCTTTCTCTACAACTAACAAATTTGGCAACAATGACACTATAATATACGTAGCTATGACGTATAATGAACTTGTCAATGAACAATCAAATTAATAAATCACATCGAGGATTAAAAAAGAAAGGCTAAACCACTACAATTGACTAGTGATGAGGAATGTTAATAGTTTATATGAGATCATAAGTTTAGTTTTTATTACCGTCTACGCACTAGAAATAGAAAAGAAATTCAAAACTAATCACCACACAAATCAAATAGAGAGATTTGGTGACCGCTTGCAAGCATATGCGCATAATCACATATAATACTTTAAAAGGCGTTGAAGTGTGAGGAACTATATTTATTAATTATATTTTGAAAAGTCCTTTAAATATTAGTTGAAAACGGAACTTAATTTTTTTAACCAATATTTATCCGGTATTTCTTTTATAATTAGAGGTTAATTTCTATTCATGAAAAGTATAAAAAATTTTATACCATTACCTAATTATATATTTACATATTAATAAAAATAATTCAGTCTCACATATATAATACTTAAAAAGTCATTTAAATGAAATAATTTGAATTGAATAATAAAAAAAAAAAAATTATAATTTCAATACATAGAAATTATTCCTTAAAATCTCATATTAAAAAATGGCACAAGTAACAATAGTCCTTGAAAATATATCACTCATCAATATTGCAATGGAAGAAAAGAAGGAAAAGGTGCTAATTAAGTGAGGATATATATATGAACCTGTGACAACATCGAGCTCATGAACATTGGCGATCTGAGGACCGTGATTGAAGGTCTGACCACTAACGCCAGCGTTGGAGAGGGTTCCACCCACAGACAAGTACAAGTAATCGGTCCATGACATGGGTGCCAGCCCATACTCCAGCGTTGCCCTCAACACCTCTATCCACAATTCCCCTCCCCACACATCCACATACATTCCCTTCTCGCACACTCGAGGTCCAAAACCAGAACCAGAACCACCACCACCACCACCACCCTTTCCCATCTCAATCACCACCCCTTTCGTCCCTCTCTTTATCAGACCCTGCCCGTTAATGGAGTGCCCGTGCCCTCTCGCCGACACCGCGAACCCACCCTCAGGGGACTCATACGCCGCTCGAACCAGTCTTGCCACGTCATCAGCTGAACCTGGGTGCAGAACCGCCAGAGGCTCACCTCGGCTCAGCAACCCGAAATCCACCGCAGCCGCTTCAACTTCTGACGTGTCAACACTCAGTTGACCGTCCAGTCCTACACGGAGGAGCTCCGTTGGGACCACCTTTAACCCCACCGTTACTATTAAACGGCATATGGCGAATGTCAAGAGAATAAGCTTGTTGTTGTTCACGGCCATTTATTGATTATATATATATATATTCTTTAATTTTTGTTGTTGTGTAAGGAAACTACTAAGTGTGTACTGTGTCGCTAGCTAAGAACTAATTAAGAAGTGGTCATAACGTAGGAATTAACGGGTTGATATATGCATATGTGTGTGTAGTACTAGTGTAGGATGACGAGTTCACTGGGTGCGGTGGTGGTGGGGGACACGAGAAAATTAAAGTGGCTGTGTGAGAGAGAATTAAAGGGAGAATGTTGGGAAGCTCCCCAGAGATTGGTGAAGAGAACAAAATCTTGGAGCAGCGTTGTGGGGAGTCGTGGATTCACGTAAGCAGGATTTCGCTTTAAAGATTTTGTACGCAACAACTCAACATGCACAAAGATAAAAAAAAAAAAAAAGATTCTCTCTCCCTCTGTCCTCGATCTGCCTCCCCCTCTCACTCAACTTTCTTCTTTAGTTTCTCACTCACACCCCCCAAACCTTTCTTCTCATTTCTTCTTTTCTTTTATTTATTATTTTGGATCTCTACGTGACAATTTAATTGGTAGATATGTATGTAAAGAAAGAGGCAGATTCAAGAAGGAATTGAAGGATTTATTAGCTATATATAAGATGCTCTTATATATCTATTTGCCTAAGCAAGTACCTACAAAGGAGGAGTAATCTTACAAAGAAAGAAAGGGAGTGGGGGGTGAAACAGAAACTGATACTGAGTGCGTGCTGTGAATGATGATGAATTGTGATTCGAGTAATTACTGTGTGTCTACGATTTAAGATACAGGCTCTCAATTTATAGGACAAGCAACCACGAGAGACTGAGGCTGTAGCTAAGATCGCGAGCAAAGGGTCGTGGATCATCACGTGAGTAGAGGGAGGAAGTAGATATACACGTGCCTAATTCTGGAAATAGCACATTAATTTGTTGGACCCCTTTTGTTTTTCCCTTTATCTGTCGCTCAAATTCTAGGGGCGAAACTGAAACGCAAATAAGATGTTAGTACGCGGCAGTAGTTTCAGATTGACAACGAGGAAACCAGGGCAATATAAAATAAAATAAAAGAAAGTAGAGGCTTTCATTATTTAATTATTGGGCTGTACTTATGAGCATTTATAAGAATAGTTCCAAGTATGTAGAAATTATCGTGTATATTTCTGGGTGAAAATTTTCTGCAGTCAGATGGCGAGCTTCTCCTAATTAATAATCATTACATAAAAGATATGGATTATATATTTAGTAATTAGCTTATAAATTTTTTAATTTATTTTAATTTTTATCTTTTTATATGACAGTTATTGATTGGGAAATAAAAAAGGAGATAATGTTTAGAAATATGAGTTTTTTTTATCTATATATTCCTATAATATTATGTGACCTGTATTGCATTAATTTTATTTAAAAATTGATATTTAATTTTTAATCAATGATAATCATTATATTATGTACATATGTATATGCTTATTACATTTAAAATTATATATATATATATTAGTAATAACTTTTATAAATTATAACTGAAATTTTAAATCTCCAATGTGATGACAGCATAAGCTCAATGGTAATTTATATATAATAATAATTTCTCCACTTGGTGGGTCCACATATAGATACGGAGGATCTGTGTGGGGCCATCATGGAAGGCCTGTTCACGTGGGTGCGGAAACCGGGACTGGGCCGATCCTTGTCAAGCTCCTATGCAAGAAATATTTGAGGGTGAACAAAATTTTGACAATTTATTTACGAGCATTATTATCATAACATCAGTATCAAAAAAAAAAAAAATCTAGTATAAAAAAATATTATCATAACATCTAAAGTTTTATCATCGCCCTCGTCTATCACGACCGGTGATAATAGAGTGGGCCTCCCATTTTGTTTATTAAGATAATTTTTTGGTTCAGCTATATACATATCTGAAACTTATAAATAAATAAGTATATCAGAGCAAGGAAAAATAATAATAAATACTTGAATTTTTAGTGAATCTCATAGGTGACATAATATTAATCAGTATTTTTGTAATATTATTTATATATTTATAAATTTAAAATATATTTTAAATGGTTCATACATTATTGTGTATCAGATTTATTGTAAGTCGAATGCATTATTCAAAATTAAGACATTTGAATTGTGCCTATCGAATAACTTCTCCTATGCAAAGCAAAAACCAAACGCATATTCTCTCTCCTCTTCTATGATCTTTATTTTCTTCTCTTTATTATTTGATTGAGTAGTTCAATTAGACTCTAATGCAAGTCATCAGCACTCAGCAGACACAGATGTATATGTCTGCTGTGCTAGCTGTATATAAATCATAATGTCATAATCACTGAATTATGTTCCCATTTCAAATGAAGCTTAGCTATCCCCAACTCTCAAGGGCCCCATAATAGGAAAATCACAGAATCTAAGGCTTAGATTGCATGCAGGTACGTAGTTATAGACTTCGTTTAATATTTAAAGGACTTCATTTTAATTAAAGCTCAACCCATGCCAATCACAAGGATCAAGTGGATGTTGGGCGATTACTTTAATCTGCAATACGCATATGCTACCCGCCTAATATAATGCTCGTAGAACTGTTGTTACGCGCCAATCGAATCAGAATAATCATAATTATGCCCTATCCTAATTTCAATTTAATTAACACACCCTCAGAAATAAAATATAAGACAGCCTATATCTGTTCCAATGCATTGCCCAACCTTCTCATGAACAAGACAGTGGTGGCCCATTTTTGTAGTTCTACGAAAGCTTGCCAATAATATTGAGTAGTGGATCAACCATGTATGTGTACTCATGATATATTTTTTTTTTTCATTATGAGTCTATAATAAATTTAGAAAATGAATACACATAATATTACGCTTCTAGTGCATAGTTATTATATTCATTAAACTTCTTCAAAACTTATTTAATGATAAATCTTCCTAATCAGTAAGGTTGAAAAAATATTCCAAATCTCACCTTCACATTCTAAATAGTCATTTTATATGGTAGGAATTATAACTCATACTTTTATAAATAAATTTTAGGTTTAAAAATTTTAAAATGATTATTAAGATAATGTGTCGATAATTTTTTTTTTTAAAGAACTCAACAACTTAGTGTCTAAAGTCTAATGTCATTTGTCAATTGTTCTGCCACACGTTTTTTTCCACGTTTGGCAGGACAATACATCGTCTTGCATTATATATATGTGTGTATGTAGGATAATGTTATTTTGACTTACACTTGGTAGGATATCGTGTCGACACACTCATATTCATCATTGGATTGGGTGTGAGACCCAAACTAAGTGGAGTCTACACCCAATCTAATGATGGATGTGAGTGTATCGATACGGTGTTCCATAAAATGTGAGTCAAAATAATATTTCTCATATATATATATATATATATATATATATACAACTCATGCTTATACTTAATAATTGCTGCAGGCCGAAGACTTGACGTCTAAGGTCTTTGCATGCATACACGAGTTCTCTCTGCAGACGTATTACAACATTCGTTTATCTTTTGAAATTAAAGACGCGAGTTAATTATCTTTTCTGATATACTCGTTTCAATGCTTTGCCTTTTAGTTAGAATCCATCTTTTTAGTTAAAGCCCAATTTGGTGATAACTTTTCTCCTTTTCACTCTCTCCACGAAGCCCCGCAGGCAGCAAGTGCCATGCAACAACTTAATAAAGGTGCCAAAGTACAAAGAACTGAAAGAAGGATCACCTTCTTTTTCTTCCCTTGATGCCAATTATTCCTTACCGAGATCAGGTTAGGTTCTTGCTGCATACTTTTTACATTTTACTTTTCATTTGTTTATTAAGGTAGGCTTGCTTTTTCTAGAGTCCCATAGTGAGTCGTGACTCGAGATTCGGCCACACAGACTAGAAAATTTTCAAAAGAAATCTCTCTATATTGCACCCGGAATATACGGAGATTGCTAAGAAACGATTGTTTTATGCTTTTCATGACATTTACAGCTCAGTTCTGAGTGCCTACGGAGAATCCATTGTGCGGTTATTCTGTCGTCATTTATATCATATGTATAATGCAACTGTATGTTTTGTCGTATGCATGGTGTTTTTCCTTTCTTACGAAATACAAAGTAAAATCATGTTTCTTTTTCCACTAAGAATCAATTTCCTAAAAATTTAATTGCAATTAATTGACCCAAAGCTTTTTGTTTTTTTTTTTAATTCCTGGGATAACTGTTGCCGAAAGGGGAAGTTCTATCAATCAAGTACGAAGCTGGAAGAGGAACTGATAGAATTATAGTAGTTTAAAATTGAAATGAATAAAATATATAAGCCCTGCGTACGTGCTAGCGTGCCACTTTTGTTTCTTGCCAACATGGCGTTGGCATACAAATTGTCTTCACCACTTGATTCTCAAATTAGGACTAAAGTACGTTGGCTTCTTTATTTCTTAGCTTTTTCGCATGAAAAAAGTGCGGTAGACAATTAGGCAGGTTTCTACTCTTCTGGTCGGCCAGTAGATTAAACTAATTTTCTCTCGTATTTCTTATTAACTTTTTATAACTTTCTGAAAAAAAAAATAATAATTTTTATGCATTGAGTATCATCCGATCATATATTGTAATATTAGTGAAAATGATTAATTCTAATATATACTACTTAAAAAATATGATTTAATTGAATAATAATATAAAAATATTTCATATTTTCAATACATATAAATTGATTCGGTATATTTTTAAATCAAGTTCAAATCATATTTTAGATTACTTTGTCCTGATTGAATCCTGCTGCAGTGAATTTACTTTTACAACATTACCATAATTAGTCTATATTTCACTCACTTCCACATGCTACTCACTTTTATGAGAATCATAATGAACAAGAAATCAATTTAAGTTTAGTGTAAATTTTAAGCAGAATAAATTCAATTGTACTTTATGAAAATGTGAATATATGTATAAGTGTATAAAAAAAAGAGTTAGTCGCGTCAAAAATAATAGTAATAATAAAGAAATAAATATAGATAGAAAGGGGCTTGGTGGGTTGACGTAGAAACTGGACCCAACCTATCCTGTAAAATGAGAAGTAACGCCGTCCTAAATCTCGCGGGGCCTTAAAAGCATGAGCAATTAAACATGTAATTTCATTTAATAAAAAAATGTAATTTCGTTGTGGAAAGATTTGTATGATATTAATTTATTTTAAAAATATCTTCCCATCAAAGATGTCAAGGATTTGTAGGATAATATATTATTATTTTTAGAAGAAATTGGGTAAGTTTAATAACTCAATAGTTTAAATTTATTATTCATTTTTTATTGTTTATTTCTATATAAATAAATAAAAATGCAACTTTTAATTTTAAGAACCACAAAATATTTTTTGTTGTTGAGAAATGAATTTATTCAACATTTTTTTTTTTCAAAAACTAACCTGAGATTCATTCTTTATTTTATTATCTATATATATTATCTTTAATACTCTCCACTCTCAAATTTGAGTCTAGCTCTACCCTTCACGTACCCAACTGTTATATAAATTTCAATTTGTTGTCCTGTATGTCATGTGTTATCCAATAGTTAGCCCATGAGAATCTAATAAGTTCATATTACATTATGTTGATCCCATGGCTTACGTGAATATAAAAGTGGTTCAACTGTGCCAAGCAGCAGCACCATGCCTTTAATCTATATGTCAGAGTAGTCTTACGCAAGGACATATTATCTTTAGGGTTTTTTACAGAAATAAATTAATATATATAGCTAATTACATAAATGTCTCATGTTAAAGTCGTTTACACATATGTCCTAAAATGGGTTTAATAGAAGTTGATTTTAATCGATTTCCATTTAACTCGAACTGTCTTTGAAAAAGCTGGTCTGATGACTTATACAGAAGTCTATTATAATCGACTTCAGTACAACACAGAAGTCGATTATAGTAGACTCGACTTCTGTGTTGTACTGAAGTCTATTATAATCGACTTTAGTACAAAACAGAAGTCGATTATAACAAACTTCAGTACGAACTTGACACCGTCTGACACACATCTCAAAGTCACTTATAATCGACTTCAAAATCCAATTTTAGTAGATTTTCACCTAGGCCTCTAGTATATATAGAGCTCCCCGGATGGCATTCCCCAGCACAGAATCTAGAGTTTGAGCGTGAATTTTTCACTCATGTTGTGAGTCTGAGCGTGAAATTTTGCTTCAGAGGGAGAGATGGCAGAGAGTTTTGTTCATCTTCTGATATATTATAATGGTGAGATTAGAAACACAGTAGAGGGTGAGACATTTTATAGTGACAATCAAGCTTGGTTGGTTGTCCGTTCACCGATTAGTTTTCTACAGTTACAATGCCGAATATTGGAAGAGTATGAAGGAAATAACGTGCAAGTATCGAAAATCTTCTATAGAGTGCCGGTTGATATCGGACTAAATGGAATCCAATATAGAAGGTGGCAAATTCAAAAAGACGAGCGCATTGATCACATGTTCAGTTATTTTAACTCGTTTGCTGAAGTTCGCACAATAGAGTTATTTGTTGAACTCGAGTGTGGTCCTTTTAGCTCTGGAGGTTCAGCTCCAGATCCATCAATTGTTGATGCATTCCCATCCTTTGAAGTGTCCCGCCATGACGTCCACCAGGAAGAGGTAGCTTCTCCAAGTCTCGAACATTTTGCTAGAGAGCCATTGCCTCTAAATCCACAACCAATAGCAAAAGTAAGGCCGATTGGGGAGTTCGATTTTATTGTACAGCACTAGGAGGATGAAAATGAGGAAGAAGAGGACCCTGATGATGCGAGGAACTATGATGAATAAGATCAGTAGTTATTTCATGTGCAAAACTTTGGTGAACATCAAATGTCGCAGTCTCAATCTCAATCTCGACAACACCCTAGTCACTACTCAGCGGTGGATTTAGATGCAATGTGGTCTGATGGGAGTGGGGGGTCTAGTTCAAGTTCGGCCATTGGAAGGGAGACTGATTTGGCACTCGGCCAAGTGTTTCGCAACAAAGATGAAGTTTTGTTTGTTGTTAAACACTACAGCATTCGAAGAGGTGTGCAGTATAAAGTTTGAGTCTGACCATATAAAATTTCATTGCAGGTGCGTAAGGTTTGGTATTGACTATCAGTGGAGTATACGTGTCATGCTTCAGCGGAAGTTGCAAATGTGGGAGGAGCGAAAGCTCATGGTACCGCACACATGTGTCTTTCCAGAGTCTATGAACCAGCATGCTCAAATGGATTATCATATTTCTGTATGCACATATACCCTCTGGTGCAAGCGGATCCGACGATCGCCATCAAATCTCTACAAGCATTGGTGGAGTCAGAGTTGAGGTTCAAGACAACGTATAAAAAGGTGTGGCTGGCCAAACAGAAAGCTATTGCTATGATTTATGGTGACTGGGAAGAATCGTATAATGAGCTTCCTAGATGGTTGGGTGGCCTACTGTCTTATATGCCAGGTACCACTGTTCAGATGCAAATTGGACCATACAATGTTAGTGGTATTGTAGATCAGGGTTGCATTATGTTCCATCGTCTCTTCTGGACTTATCCACCATGCATAGAGGCTTTCAAATACTGCAAAAGGCTTATTTCAATTGATTGAACGCACCTGTATGGCAAGTATGCTGGAACACTGTTGATGGCAATTGCCCAAGATGGGAACTTAAATATTTTGCCAGTTGCATTTGCCGTAGTTGAAGGAGAGACAAAAGAAGCATGGTCTTTTTTCTTGAGAAATCTTCGATGGCATGTGACACCACAGGAGGGCATTCTTGACATATCTGATAGGCATCATGCTATCAAGTCAGCTTTAGAAACAGAAGGGAGTGGTTGGCATCCCCCTTCAGCTTATCATGCATAATGTGCGCGACACATTGCGTCTAATTTTGTTGTAAAGTTCAAGAACAAAGATGCGAAGTGCTTGCTAATGAATGCAGCATATGCAAAGACTGAGCATAATTTTCTTTATTGGTTTAGGGCTCTGGAGCATGTGAAACCCGAAATGTGTACGTGGGCTAGCAGCATATCGTGCGAAAAGTGGGCCCACTATGCTGATGAGGGTCGTCGCTTTGGGTATATGACAACGAATTTGTCAAAGTGTGGAATACTGTCATGAAAGGCACTCGCAATCTTCCAATCACAGCCATAGTGAAGTCAACATACTATCGCCTTATTGAGTTGTTTGTCCGAAAGGGCACAGAGGCAAAGACCCAGCTTGCAAGTGGGCGAAAATTTTCAGAGACCTTCTTGAATGGAATTGAGGAGAACAGGCAACACCTTGGCATCATGAGTACCACTCGAGTGACCCGAGACGATTTGGATTACTTGGTGTTTAAGCGAGACGACATAGGAAGTCGTGGAACACGGGAATTCATAGTACATTTAACAGAGCGATGGTGTGACTGTGGGGAATTCCAGAAATTGCACTATCTATGCCGCCATGCACTCGCCGCGTGCTCTGACGCTCGACGGGATTGGACCTCTTTTGTTCATGAAGTTTACACGATGGAGTCAGTCTTCAATGTGTACAAAACAGAATTCTCTGCTGTTGCTAATGAAGAAATGTGACCGCCATATACTAGGCTTCCTGTACGACCAAATCCTGCACTTAAGCGAACTCTTGAGGGCCATCCGGTTTCCATAAGGATTCACAATGAAATGGACGAGCTTGATCCAAACCAAGGAAAACGTTGTGGACTATGTAAAGGTACGAGCCACACCAGTCGATCATGTTTGCATGCTCCATCCTCTAGCCAGGGCAATTGATTCAATACTTCATTTCTATTGTTAAGTTAGTCTACTTTTATTGCTCCTTGTGGGGTATGTATTGGTTTTTTTCTCGTCAATCAGTTGTTATTGCTCCTTATGTGGTATGTATTGGTTGTTTTTAAGTCAGTCAGTTGTTATTGCTCCTTATCGTTGTTAAGTTTAATTTGTACCTATAAACTTGTACTAGTCAGTATGTGTTTATGAAAGTCTTATTTACTTATGAAGAACTTTGGTGAATCTTGTTTATGATAAGCTTGCTTACCCCAAGCACATAAAATGGATGCCCTAACCTCAAGTATATTATAAAAGACTAAATTATATAATATAATAGTCCAGAGTACATAACCATCATACTCAGCATTAATAGAAAGTACATAATATAAAAGTCCAAAGTACATAACTATCATACTTAGCATTAATAGAAAGTACATAATATAAGAGTCCAGAGTACATAACCACTATATAAACAAATGCATCAAATACATAAGCATCACAATCACTACCCAGCACGCCTATTGCGCCTGGGGCTAGCAATGTGACTCCCTGTGGCATAGCGATGATATACAATCTGTCGCACAGGCCTGCAATACTACAGCTCCTCATCCTCCTGTTCCTGCTGATCCTGCCTATTCTCCTGCTCGTCATCGTCCTCCTGATCCTCCCTATCCTGCTCGTCCTTCTGCTCCTGATTTTCCTGTTGCTCTTGATCCTCCTCATGTTCCCCCTCATTAGCTACCATTGGCTGATCCTCATGACGAGAGCCCTGATGAGATGGATTGGGGATATGCTCAGCGGATGGTCGATAGTAATGATCTAGTGGCTGAAGCATTGAGACTGATCTCCCTGTACAGGATAACTCCATGAATGCCATCACGTCGGAAGCTGACATGAATTGCGGACTGAAGGATATATGTCGCGCTATGTCACTCTGGACCAAACATGTCACGAACTGATGCGCCGGACTGGGGTGAACAAAAGAATCTGAAATAAACTGATGACTAGGGCCTACCATAAACTGTTGGCTAGGGGTCATGAACTGATGGCTGGGGCCCCCCAATATCTGGTGCTGAGATGTGCCAGTCATGTACTGGTGCTGTGAGGGATCACCCATGTAATGCTAGTGCGAGGGGCCAACGATGAATCGCTGCTGGTTGGGGATCGCCATTAACTGGTGGCTAAGTAGAGCATGAGCGCCAGCCGGGGTTCGGGATGAAGCTTCTGGTGGGTCGACATGAGCTAGCGACTAGGCCTGTCATGAGCCAAATGGGGTACATAGGCGTCGGCTAGTACACATGGAATGATTGAGCATCATCCTGATGGATGGGATCTGGCTGGGGCTGATGTCTCGGGTCTGGCTGTGCCTGTGCCTGGGGCTGCGCCTGTGCCTGGGGTTGCTCCTGGGACTGGGCTTGTGAGTGGTGCTGCGACTGGGACTAGGACCGAGAGTGGGATCGGGTCCAAGCTCGGGGCCTGGCCTGTGGCTGGGGCTGGGGCTGAGGTTGTAAATCGGCATGCTGCTCCTCATAATCATCCAACCCACCTCCATCATCACTAGGCGCATCATCTAGGTACTGTCGTCTGCTAGCATGCGTACCAGCACACATACGCCGCATAAAAGAGCATTGATCTGGGACGTAATTAGGGTGTGCAATATCTGGAGCTGGTGGGGCTTGATCTAGTACACCATCTGGCAAGTCTCTGAGCCTTGGATCCTGGGGGGTCCATTTAATGACAAAAATCTATTAGCCACTGACACGTACCATTGGAAATACTCGACAGATGGCCGATCATCATCAGATAGCGGATACTGAACCCGCCTCTCCCTACACGCATCCCATGCTGCATGCCATGCGACATGATAATCAGGCCACCATATATGGAGATCCCCTCGACCATCCTTAGCGTGCAACTGATCAATGTTTATTGGAGCGGTCGATATGTGCTGCCCTCCACCAAGCTGTCGCACCACACGATCAGCAGCATGCCATTCAATGACAGTAAAGTGTATAAGTGTAGTCATAAATGCCTATACATCAGCCTCCTCATAAACAAATGTAGGTGTAATATCCCTGACCTCATCGCAGCGGTACGACGTCCACCTAAACGAAATAGTCAATAAGAAATATTAGACACAACTAAAACAACTTAATAGATGAGTTAATTTGATACTAAGCATATGCAAGTTACCCCATTAACGCCAATGGAATCAATGATCAGCCTGTATCGCAATAGCTTATTTGTGTCTGATCGAGTCGAATACCTATAACGCCTCCACTTGAAATGAACATAATTTGTTTTCCTGATTACAATTTGGACATATACAAATCAATAACAAGTCTAAAATATTCACAAATACGTGTACCGCAGTGCTAGTGGAAAAGTGAGTGGATGGTGTATTCTAGGGGCCAACTGATGTATCCTATACCATGCCCAAGACTGTAGAAGAGCTAAACAGCCAGCAACCTCGATGACATTGTATTTCACAGCACGACAAAGCTCACGATAAAGAGATCCAAGAACTGCAGAACCCCAACTATAGTTTGCAGTCCCTTTAAAATCAGTAAGAAGAGGAAGCCACTTCATATGTACTCTAAATCCTGATTTATCCGGGAATAAGACCCCACCAAATAGAACCATTATGTACGCTTTGGTGTATCGAATAATCGTCTGCTCATCAGCATTTTGTTCCAATGTCTGAAATGTCTCTGTGAACCAATGCAGATTTATTGAGAATCCCTTGATGTCTTTTTCCTCCGGAACTGCTCCAAGTAAATTTGCACACAAAGCCCATATATCCTGATTATAAAATTTCTCCCATACTCCTATGCAGCCACTCACAGGAAGCCCATCAACACGCAGACCTAGCTGAAACACAACATCCTCCAATGTCATTGTACATTCTTCGTACGGAAAATGGAAAGTGTGTGACTCCGGCCTCCAATGCTCAACTAGTGCCCTAATGAGCGCACTATCATAATCAAAAGCTGGGACCAGCTACGCAATATACCAAAACCCAGCCTGCCTGAGAAAAGGCTCCATCCTCGGATCTGGTGCGACCATCATATTATAATGCCTAGCTTTTAAAATCCGAGTATCCTATATCATAAAATATAAATATTTAATACATTATTAAATCTTACAAACCAAACATCAAAATATAAATATTATGTAACATTTTCTTCATATTTATATAAATAACTCACAATGACACTATGCTTAAACTATCAAAAACTAAAATTACATTTATTCAATTTTGCCAATCATAGACTGTTGTTCGCTAAGCTTTAACGCTAAAACTATAGATCTATTACAATAAATATGATGACGTATCTATACATGTATAAAAATGCCCCTTAAACATTTCAAATTAGCTTTTACAATTTATCTATACACAAAATTAAACAAAGACAAAACTTAAATTTATTACAGTTACAAAGACTAAAACTAAATTTTTAAGTTTATTAAATTTTGCCAATTATAACAAACTCCTCGCTACCTAACACTAAAGCTATATATCTATTACAATACATACAATGATGTATTCCTTTAATTAATTTTATAATTTAAAAGACTCTTTAAACACTTTACAATTAACTACCATTATTAATAATTCCACGAGCTTTTCATGCTCCAAATTACTTTTTACAATTTATTATTTATTTCTTTAATTAAATACCATCAAAATCTATTTTTCCAAGACTAAAATTTAAAATACAACAACATTCAATACAAATTCATTGAAATAAAATAAAATTACAAGCAACTTTTAAAAACTCTACCTTACTTTTCACAAATTAACTAATATATCTATCTAGCTGCTTCAATACAACTAAATATTCATACACATCACTTTAAAAAAATATATATAATAAAATATTAAATTAACATCTACAAAACTTTCTTAACAAACAACTTACATTCTACTAACATATCAGACTAAATGAAAAAAAATAAAATACAGTGAAAAATTTAAAACTACATAAAATTACCTGTACCGTCAGTTTGCCTACAATATGATCAATAAAATTGAGACGATATAGATAATCCATCGAACAACTATAACACTTCCTCCCACCACCTTTATCATGAAATGTCACAGCCCTTTCTTCCTTTTTGCCCTCTGCGCTTTTGCTTCCTCCTTCCCTAACGATGATAACCAACCTTCTGCTTCTGAAATAAGAAGGAAGCAATGGCCTCTTATAGCAACTGAAAGCGCATAACCCCAAAGTCGATTGCAATCGACTCACTGCCAGTATCAGAGGGCGCACACAAGTCAATTTTAAGCGAGTTCTCAGCACTACAAAAGTCAACTTTACTCGACTTCTTCTTTTCCTTGAAATCGATTATACTCGATTCTTGGTCAAAGGTTGCATGTGGCAGAGGAGATCCTGTAGCTGGCAGTGGGGAGTAAGGGAAAGTCAATTATACTCGACTTTGAGCATGCAATGAAGTCATTTTTACTCGACTTCCATATCACACAAAACAAGACATTTCCATTAACTGATTCAACTTCGGGCATTCATGTAGTAAGGTGTTTTTTTATTTTATTTTATTTGTGTGAAAAACCCTATCTTTAGCTTAAAAGTTTAGACCGCATCTTAAATTTCATTAATCGAGGACTTTGATCATTAATCGATTAAGAATGTTAAATTTAATTTAAAAAAATTTGTTAATATTTGTCGATTGTAATAGTTTTTTTTATATGTCAACACAAGACGTTGCCAAGAAATACCCACTTATGACCAAGTGATGACCACAAACGAAATTACATGATAGCAGATTGAATGTAGTTGTTTACTAAGTGTTACACTCCACAGTTAATTGTCTATCCCTTAGAGTTGGTTAGTTGGTTAATTGGATCTGTCAATAGGTCATTATTCTTTTTTGTAAGAAAGTCAAAAGTTTAATGAACCCTTCCTCTCTTAGTTTTCTCTCTTGAAATTGAAGGTTAACTCGAAAACCTTATATTAGGTTAATATTTTGTGGATTTACGTTCATTGATTATTCTTACGATGTTCTAATAAATCATGTAAAAATCGACTTTTTTTTTTTGTTGGTTCAAAATTTTGGATTTGAGTGAATCAAACACCCGGCACCACTTAGATATACCGTTTGTAGAGCCGAAGTCCATCCGCTAGGACTGCCACGCTTGGAGCATATATATAGGACCAAATGTGCTTATAATTTCCAAATATATATAATGTATGTATATAATCATGATCTGAAAGAGAATAGAGAAAAGGAGGGATGAGAGAAGCATATACCCGAGAAATAGGAAAAAAAAGAACTTACACATATTTGAGGTAGTGTTATATCACACTTTTTTTTTTCATTTAGTTTGATATATATCTAATTTCCACGGTAATAATTGTACAAAAGCAGCAATTAATTGGCACAAAGCCCAGCACTTGAGGCTTCAAGCCCATTAGCAAACATCACATAATATCTAGTTCAGCCCACTTTGATCGAGTTCACCTTTCACATTGTTGGTCAATCTCGTCTCACTTTTAAAAAAATAATAGGCCAGTGCTAAGGAGCTCACTTTTTTCATGGTTACCACTCACGTACACTTCATGGACTGTTATCTTTTCCATGAACGTAGTGTGGGTCGCCATTTTGGTCGGGTACATATGGATGGATGGTTGGATTTTTTATCTTGTTGATGTACGGGCCTATGAGATACAAATTCTAAGTGATTGGTGGTAATGATTACTGATGATCCAGATAGGACCAATACACATTTTTTCCATTTCGGTGACAAATTACTTGGTGGGCCTCCGGTACCTGGTTCATTTTACCAACCCATCTTGACAGGAAAACAAAAACAATAAAATGACGAAATTGATCCATTAAACGCGAGAATTAGAAACTAAAAATGGAGATGCGGGGTATCGATCCCCGTACCTCTCGCATGCTAAGCGAGCGCTCTACCATCTGAGCTACATCCCCAATTTTAGTCTCTCTAAGTAAATTTTTAATCACTTTTTCAGCTATGCGCACTAATTCATTTCAGAAAGATGCTGTTAATTATAATGTACGTATAGTTAAGCCAGCTCTCAAACTGGGAGAGTCTTATATGCAGGAATAGAAACCGAATACTGCACTTGCATATTTTTCAATAACAGTCGTGTAGCTGGTTGTCTCACTATTTATTTTGGTCTGTATTGAAAAATAAAATAAAAAAACACACACACATATGCCTTTGAATAAGGAACTGATGATTTAATGATTTATTTATCCCTTTACGAAGGATTTGTGAGTCGCACTCATATCTCATTTCAACCCAAAATCATAACAGCCGGAACGCAAATTCCATACCAGTGATGGTGTTTCTCTATCCGTTAGTGGGCCAGCCCAATACCCCAGGCGAGTGAAAAATAAGGCCCGATCTGTCTGTTTGGCATCATCACTCATCGGAATCGTTATTATGTTGTGCCCTAATTAACTAGCCGCTCGTCTAGTGAATGTCCATTCCATAATCATTAACAGACTAATTAAACAGCCTTCCAAGTTTTATTACCACAACGGTCCTAAATAGGCTAGAAGAATAGTAGCTAGTTTGTTGCCTTGCCCTTTGGCTTTGTGGGCCCCAACTACGATCATCATAAACAAGAGTATCCCATGTGGCACAGCATAGGGGATGATAACGGTGCACCCACCTTATACTGTCTCGTATTGAGCAATTAAAGATTCGTACCAACGTAAACGGAAGTTGCAACCTTGCAGCTTTGGAGCGCTGCTGGGAGACAAACAGAGATATCACGATGTCTCCGCATAATAACTTTTCATTTTTACTATCGATGAGATCACCAACTACTAATAACCTTAATGATAATTACAAGTCCTAAACAGGAGAACAATGCTGAAGATCACCAAGTTTAGGTTTTTATTTTTATTTTTCCATTAATTCAATAATAACTTGAAAACAAAAAATAAAATAAGAATATAACATTTTATAATTATTAATAAAAATGTTTGATGGGAAACAAAAAAAACTAAGTAAACATCCTAACCAAACAAGCAGGCTAATAAACAAGATAGCCAAAAAAGATCGGAGGGAAGCGAGCATATGGGACATACAAACGGAGTTGGCGCACAGTGGTGTGCGGGTCCGCACACCGCTAGAAGGCACTACGACATAATAAAAGGTGACCCTTTTCAGAGAAAGGAAGAAATGAAAGACTTTTTTCACACAATGTGTACGGGGATTTAATTTAGTTTTGATAGACTTTGGTGTATCATCACGTATTATATATCGTGTCGCTTTATATCAGTTGGTTGAAAAATGTATTTATCGCTGTCAGCCACTTTACAAACTGAAAGCAAACTGCAATGTGAGTGGACTTACAAAGAAGAATCTTCTTGTTCTATAGTATAATTTAGTTTTGATTGATTGAAAACGCAATGTCCTTTGGTAGCAGTACTACCAGGAAAATGCCAGTGCCTCTCCAAAAAAATGCAAGAATGAAAAAAGACACTAACTAAAGATATAAATATAAATAAAGATAATAAAACACACTTCCCAAACTGGCACAAATAAATAATAGAGTAGTAGAGAGCAGATAGCAAGGGGGGGTCATGTGTGGAAGTGGAACTAAACAATGGCAGTAAGTGGCATAATGGTTGCAGCTGCAAAGTGTTTCAGATCATAGGCGACAGAGAAGGGAAACCTGAAACCTCCATCCTTATTTCTCTTCATCTTTTCTCGTTTTTTCAAAATATTTCCCTCCATTCGGCCAGCTACAGAGACATGGAAGTCAGTTCAGTTTCGAAGCTGCTAACAATGTTCCTAATGGTCTTGTTTGTGGGCTCTGAGGTGATACATTGCAATGTCACCTACGACAGAAAGGCCCTTCTCATCAATGGCCAGAGGAGGATCCTCATCTCCGGCTCCATTCACTATCCCAGAAGCACCCCTGAAGTATATGTCCCCCATTTTCTTCACTTTTTAAGCCATTCCCTCTAAGTATGTGTTTCAAGCATCTTGTTGTGGTGTTTGTTTCAAATGTGGCATTATTTCTGTGTCCGTAGATGTGGGAGGATCTACTTTGGAAGGCCAAGCACGGAGGCCTCGATGTCATTGACACTTACGTCTTCTGGGACGTCCATGAACCATTCCCTGGCAAGGTACTGCTCTGGATCTTCCTTTCTCCACGAACCAAACTCACTTGTTATTTTTTATTGGTTCATTGCTATTTTTCTCATGTTGGGTCGCAGTACAATTTTGAAGGAAGATATGATCTGGTACGGTTCATGAAAACGGTGCAGAAGGTGGGGCTTTATGCCAATCTCCGCATTGGACCTTATGTGTGCGCTGAGTGGAACTTCGGGTATATGCTGACTCCATATTTCTTTGTAGACTTTTTTAAATGTAATGTATATCATCTTGGTTTATATCAATAAAATTTATTGTTTAGTTTCTTAGTACGAATATTGAATACTCATTGTGATGAACAATCACATTCTTTAATGGTGCAGAGGAATTCCTGTTTGGCTAAGGTATGTTGCTGGCATTAGCTTCAGAACGGACAATGGGCCTTTCAAGGTTGAAATTAATCGTTTCTCTCTGTTTACTACTCATGTCTTAAGAAATCTAATTAACGAGACAAATAACTGAAGTGACATTTCCGTTTATAATTTAGGCGGCGATGCAAGGTTTCACCCAAAAAATTGTCCACATGATGAAGAATGAAAAGTTGTTTCAATCTCAGGGTGGTCCAGTCATTCTTTCTCAGGTATGCAGTTCCTTATAATGTATGACATATATGAAAGTAATACTGTGAACCTGTCAATAACACATTCATAACATTAGATTAGTACTTCAAGAATCAAGATAAAATGTTAACTCTTTTTTTCTCCACCTTTGTTGTTTTTTCTAGATTGAGAACGAGTATGGACCGGAAAGCAGGGCAATGGGAGCTGCTGGTCATGCATACATAAACTGGGCTGCAAGTATGGCTGTTGGATTGAGTACAGGTGTCCCCTGGGTGATGTGTAAGGAAAATGATGCCCCAGATCCAGTGGTGAGTCTGTTCACTCTCTTGCTTGACTCATTTACTTATCACACTGTCACGGGGATTAACTTGAATACTGAATTTTATTTGGTCCTTCATTAGGTTCATCATTATTATATTTTTGAGGGCTGAATATTACCCTTTCAATTCTTCAATACAGATAAATTCATGTAATGGCTTTTACTGTGATGATTTCTCTCCAAATAAACCATACAAGCCTAGCTTGTGGACTGAGTCTTGGAGTGGCTGGTAAGCTATTGTCTGAACTTTGAAGTTGGTGCTGTAACTCTAGATAAGGTTGTCTCAATTCTTTAGCCTTTTGATCTTCTGATTTCTATTTTCTTTTCCTGATGATCATAAGGTTTACAGAATTTGGTGGCCCAATTCACCAGCGACCAGTTCAGGATCTAGCATTTGCCGTTGCTCGTTTCATCCAAAAGGGTGGCTCATATGTGAATTATTACATGGTTGGTCATCTTCTATAATTTTTTTTCCCGGTTAACAAAGAGTAACCTCAACTAGTAGGAAAAAATTAAGTTATTTCTGTTGCCAGAAAAAAAAAAAAATGATGCCTTACTTCAAAATCTGAATTTCACCTCTGATTAATGGCAAATGATAGTACCATGGAGGAACTAACCTTGGACGATCAGCTGGAGGCCCATTCATTACTACAAGCTATGATTATGATGCTCCAATTGATGAATATGGTGAGAAAATCATTGCTTATCGAGAGAACGTTCCTTGAATATTTTGTTTGCTCCATGATTCACTAGGCATCTAATCGAATCATATATACATAATCTTCTGAGCTGTGAATTCCTGTGTTTTTCATTGACAACCATGTCCATGAAATAATGCATTATAATTCTTCAATTAAAGTATAGATGCATATAACCTTCTAGTCAAATTGATTATTGTGCTATTTGAAATAGTCATCTCTAATTTGTTTCTACCTGTTGTGGCCATAAAGATAGTCTAACCTTATATACTGTTCCATCCACATCCATATGAGCCCATTGAAAGTGCACTTCACTGTTTTTAGGTTTAATCAGGCAACCAAAATATAGTCATTTGAAGGAGCTCCATAAAGTTATCAAGCGTTGTGAGAATGCTTTGGTTTCTTCGGATCCCACTGTTACATCATTAGGAACATATCAGCAGGTCAGTTGTCTCTGATATGAAGCACATTCCCTCTTCTACTTACATGCTTGTTTATAGTAAACTAACTTTCAACAACAACAACCATGTATTGGTGATTTTCCAGGCTCATGTATTCTCTTCAGGGAATGGAGTATGTGCCGCTTTTCTAGCAAACTATCATGCGCAATCCGCTGCAAGGGTGATGTTCAATAACAGGAACTATGACTTACCTCCTTGGTCCATAAGCATCCTCCCTGATTGCAGAACTGATGTATATAATACAGCAAAAGTAAGAATATTTCACTGGGCCTGTTATGTAAAATCTTGTTGTCCATCAATATTTATTTCTTACTCGTCTTGCCCTTTGCAAACTGAATTTTATTTCTTTTTTATCCTTTTCTTCATGAAGGTGAGAGTTCAAAATTCCCAGGTACTAATGCTGCCTATCATTCCCAAGTTGTTCTCATGGGAGACCTATGATGAAGATCTATCTTCCCTGGCCGAAAGTTCAAGCATGACAGCTCCTGGACTCTTAGAACAGCTGAACGTTACTAGAGACACCAGTGACTATCTATGGTACATAACCAGGTAAGCTGGTTCATATAAATGTTACCTCCTAAATTTTCATACAGCTATCAAATGAATTAAATAAAACCCTTTTGGGTTGTTTGCATAATAACAAGCAATAACTTCCTCAGCATGTGAAATCTTACCGTTTTCTGGTTTGCATGCTGCAGTGTTGACATAAGTTCAACAGAATCATTTCTACGGGGGGGAAACAAACCCAGCATTAGTGTGCAGTCTGCAGGACATGCTGTGCACGTGTTTGTGAATGGACAATTTTCAGGCATGCAGTTAAACTTGGTAGTTCTCATGTTTGCACATTGATTGAATCCAAGTTCAACAATGGTGAATTTAATTACTTTTACAGGGTCGGCCTTTGGGACAAGGAAGCAGAGAAGTTGCACATTTAATGGCCCTATCAACCTACGCGCCGGAACAAATAAAATAGCACTTCTCAGCGTGACTATGGGATTACCGGTACGTGCCTTGCTTGTAAATCCATCTTGAACATGAACACCCCTTTGGACTGCTTCAACTGTTCAATTTTCTTGGTGATATGTTACTGGTTACTGATTCGTTTCCCATTGTTCCTTTGTTCTGTTTTTTTCATTCGAAGAATGTTGGCCGGCATTATGAAACATGGGAGACAGGTATCACTGGTCCAGTTTTGCTTCAAGGTCTTGACCATGGACAGAAAGATTTGTCATGGAATACATGGTCATACCAGGTCTGTTGTGCACATGAAAATCCACACAAATCTCATTTTTTGTATTCATACGCTTCAATTAATGTGAGGGGAAGAGTACATTTTCTTATTTACTGTACTATGCTCCCCATTAGGTTGGCCTAAAAGGAGAGACTATGAATTTGGTGTCTCCCAGTGGGGTCTCATCTGTTGCTTGGGTCCAAGAGTCACTAGCTACCCAAAGTCAGTCACAATTGAAATGGCACAAGGTAAGAACTAAGAATAGTTAATGGCTTTATGTTGCTGCAGTCTTGAACTAGAAGCTTATCATCAACATTGGACCTTCAGGCTTATTTCAACGCACCCTCAGGAAACGAACCCTTGGCTTTGGACCTTGGAAGTATGGGAAAAGGTCAAGTATGGATCAACGGGCAAAGCATAGGGAGATATTGGATGGCTTATGCAAATGGTGACTGTAATTCTTGCAGCTATTCTGGGCCATTCCGACCTGCTGTAAAGTGCCAACTTGGTTGCGGACAACCCACCCAACGATGGTACTACTTTTCTTTCTTCTTTATTACTTCAAGAAAAATGCTACTTTCAGAGCCGTTGAACTTGTGCACTCTGTCACTGTCACATCATTGTCACGTGCAGAGTTAAAAATAGTGTGCGGAGGGATGTGTAATTTTGTCCATTTTTACCTTGGTTCTGTCAATTGCTTTATCACATATAATAAATATTTTATGCATGTCTAGGAGTAATGATAATGACACACCTTTTGTGGCACAATGAGCAAGATCCAATGCAAGTATGCTCTGTATAGAGTAACAAGCAGACAATGCTCTGTATAGAGTAACAAGCAGACAATGAATGAAAATAGATAACATATTTAATCATGTCAATAATGTTATTTTAACACCCAAATTTTTTAAATATCTAAATATCTAACACCCAAATTTCTCAAACACCTATTCACAAATATATGGATCTCACTATATACTTTTTCTCCAAATTTATTCTCTGTCAATCACTCCTATCACACTAGCTAATAATATTTTCCTAACCATTTTATGTTTGGGATTTCGCAGGTACCACGTTCCAAGGTCCTGGCTAAAGCCAACAAACAACTTGATAGTGGTGTTTGAAGAATTAGGTGGAAATCCCTGGAAAATATCATTAGTAAAGAGAACCGTACATACTCCTGCAGCCAGTGATCCCAATTCCAATAACTGAAGAACCTGAATAAGAAATTGTATGCCCCCCCAGCTTCTGCACTCTCCGCGCTTTCCGTTGGCATTGTTCAACGAGGGTGGGTAGCGTTGAAGAATACGTCATCATTACTCTGGAAAATTACAATAAGATAGGTTCATTGTTACGTGGTTCAGTTTAACCGTTCATGGTCCCTTCCTCGTCTTGATCCTGCATCATAATAGACTAGCGTGATTGATACAAAAGATGTGCCCAAGATGATTTGTAGTTTATTCATTTGGACTTCTGAGTGTCATAATGGGTGCTCTTGTTCATTTATTTCTAATCTGTCTGTACATGCAAGGGTGTTTGTAGTTACCATTCATTCATCAAGTTTTCGTAATTTTCAGTCACTTTCAAGTAACAGCCAAAGCGGATAAAGCTATATGAGAAAGGGGACTCATGCTTGGGCTTGAAGCTTCATGTTGGTAGTACCACCATCTTGTTCTTTGCCTTCACTCAGGAACTGGAACTTGTAAAGTGATTGAATTGCATGAGTTTGAACTCCATACATAAGAATGATGATATCAATCTTGCATATATTTTACTGTTAAGGAAAGAACATCTTATGAAAAGATTTGATCTAACATAAAATAAGAATCACTGTTTATTAATCGATACGAGTTGAGAATGTTCTTTGCAATTGAATTGATTAAATAGGATACTGTGTTCTCTTACTTTGAACAAAGAATAGCAGTTGACAGTATCAAGGCAAGGATAAAATAAAACACAGAGAAAAATCTCTAATGCAAGTTAATTCCTTATCTTATTTCGAGTTTCAGCAACAAAAGGGTTACAAGAACGACAATGTAACGATTTTATATACCCATAATACACTCACGTGTTACAAACTCCCGAATCCAAATCATACAAACTGACTCGAAATCAATCATTTAGTATTCATTTATCCTCAACGTCTTTTGGATGTTACATTATACTTCAAGCAGCAGCAGTAGTCGCATGACTGGCCACTAATTGTTGCAGTTCCTCCTTCTTCGCGCCAACGAGCTTTTCCAGCGATTTGCCTTCTTTAAAGAAGAGGAAGGTTGGCATAGCCTCAACCTGCCACTCCGCAGCGACGTTCTGGAGACATCAAGATGATTGTAGGATTCTTAGTAGATTCAATTTTAAATAAACAGTCCTTTGTGTGCTTTGGGATTAAAAGATAACAATACCATGCGGCGAATTCTAACAAGCTTACCGGCAATTCATCCACATACACCTTGAGGATGGTGATATTTGGCGTCTTTTTAGCAATATCTGCCAGAACTGGGGCAATGATACGGCATGGGCCACACCAAGAAGCAGTAAAGTCCACTACAACCTATGACTGTAATTTCGTTTCAGAACATTGTGAGCCCCTTGTTTAAAAATGAATGGCGTAAAGCAATTCTAGAGGATCATAAATCATGGCAACGATTCTAGGATCTACAATAACAGATTAAACCGCATTAAGTTTTGCTTTACACCATTCAATAGTATTTAACAACAACTAGAATTGAAGTATAGATCAAATGCCATTATATTCTTTGTAAACCATTATTTGATCGCCCTCATGCAGAAGTAAAAAGATCGAGAACACTAACAACAGGTAATCATAAAGAAAGAAACACGAGGGGTATACAAAAAAAAAAAAAAAAAAAGAAGATAAAAACATCCTCAACTCGACCGAAAAAAAAAAAAAAAAGATCCTCAGCAAACATAAACATACAGAAAAGTTTTTATGCCTGTCATGAAATGACACAGGAGAAGTATGTAAAGTGATATAGGAGTAGCGAGCAGTAGAGGGGAATGAAAACATCGGAGATGGGATTGGGAGGGGATGCTTTGCAGTCGCACATAATTAAGAAGAAGAGAGTAAATGTGAGGAATGCTACTATTTATGTTAAAGCAATCAAGAGTGAGCGATTTAAAGTTTCAAACCAGTTCCACTAGTTGAAGGGAAAGATGCAGTAAAGTCAAATGCACGCAGAGCAGAAGAAAAGCAAGTTCAGGATGATGCAAAATATATACATAGACGACGGAACAAAGGAACAAGCAAGTAGGGCGGCAATAACCAGTTTCCTGGTATCCTTTCCCTTCTGGAACTGTTTATCCCACTCATCCGCGCTGTGGGTATCGATCACTTGTCCTTCCTCCACCATTCTTCTCTTCTCTATATATCTCCACAACAATTAGTTTACCACCTAACCTTTGCGATCGATATGACATGAGGCCCTTGTGGCCAATATAAAACATGACTTTGTGTTATCATATGATACGATTTATCATATTTTGTCGTTATCTTCCAAATTTTTATTGGGTCAACCATTATCTACCGAATACAAAATAAATAAAAAAATACCGTCATCCTCATCTTTGGGCTCTCCACATTTTGGTGCTACTTTTTTTTTTTTTGGTTCAACATGTGATACATGGAAAAATAGACATTTTAAGACTTGAATTATTGATTTAATTTATATCAAGCATATGTTCTAGTTATGTTAGACTAAGTTTGAACTATTTATTTTATTTTATTAGTTTCTTTATTTTAAAATGTTTCAAGACTTGTTTTATTTTATTTTTATATTTGTTAAGTCTAATTAGTAGTGTAGTAATTTGGTCCTAGTCTAATAGGGTTAGGAAATAAGTTTAATCTAAATAAGAGGTATAAATACCTCTAAACTCGATAGCCACTTGAGATCAGTTTTTAATTTCTTTTAAGAAACTTTGTATGTGCAAGTGAGGTTGAGTGATTCGCTTATCTTATTGCATCAAGAAGCCGAAAAGAGAATTATAAGATAGAGTGATTCCCTTGTGATATTTTATTTAATTTATAATCATATTTCTCATATCAATTGTATATTGAAGTTTCTGGGTGTTGATATCCACGGATTCTGCATCAACACGTTTGGTGCCCAGCATATTATATCATATCTCAGCAATTGAATACTATCGTGGATAATCCACACCCATCGCCGATTCTTAAACATTACAATTTGCATCAACAAGGCGTGCAAGTATGAACGCAAATGAAGCGAAGGTGAATATGACATCTAGAGAATAAGGAAGAGGAAACCGAATCAGATATCCAAGGTTTAATTAGGGTTCAATCAAAATATAATAAAATATATTAAATCATTAATATTAATATGATTAATATAAAAAAATATTCATAGGTCTATAAAAATAAATATAATTCATATAAAATTTCTCTAGTCTTAGTCTCATAACATAATCATAAAGCATTTGAAAATAATATTTATTAGTTATCAGCGAGGTTTATGGTAAGCAGCATATGAATGACAAAGATAGAAGAATAACAACCCAGCAATTTTTGTTAGTGCCCTTCTTTAGTTCTATTTTCTTTATTTTTGTTCTGTGACTATCACAATATGTTAGTATTTAAGTTTTTTTTTTAAAAAAATAGAAGTTCTGAACCAGTCAAACTGATCCGGTTCGCCAGTTTCCCTGATTTTGAACTTCAAAACCTTAATTGAACCGGCCAAGTGACCAATTCCTGGTTAACTCGATCCAAACGGTCAATCCAATCCCATTTTCTCCTCCATGCTAGCGATAGAGAGTCAAAGAGTTCACATCACTGTCCAGAGGTAACCATTACTCCATTAATTCGATTTTTTTTGTTTTATTAGGTGCATTGCTCCGTTAATCATTAGTCGGCCAGATTTTTTCATTCCAATATTTGGGCCAAGGGAAAGGCCTTTTACAAATTTAGGGTAAATTTGGTTTGTTATTTCCAATTTTCTATTTTTCCTTCATAAAAGCTAAAAATTGAACTGAAAACAGCATATCAAACATGCCCTAAAAGACTTTGGTTTTTGTATATAACAGTGGATGAACAATTCGGGCTAAGCCCACTAAAATATGAAAGCGGATCACACCTGTGACCCTGTGCGTATATACAAATCTTGAAAGGAACAAAAACCAGCAAAAACTAAACACAGATGAAATCCATTTTCGATATACAATAATTATATCCTTCCTCAAAACAACTTGTTTTCCTGAATTTATCCAAACACGATTAATTTTGTTTTACTTCCCAAATGCACTAAATTTTAGAGACCCCAATAAGCATAACTCATTGGCGCTAATTTCATGTCGCTAGTTTTTATAGCAAGAAGGTTGTAAGAACAAAGGAGCACTAAGAACGATAATGCAACGATTCGATTTCCACATACACCAGTGTTACAAGACTACAATGCCAATCGCACACTGAAATCACGCAAACAGACTAAAAAACAGTAAACTGCAGTTTGACCCGAAATAGATCATCTAGTATTCATTCGTTTTATTCTCAACATAAACGATAGTATGATACTTCAAGCGGCAGCAGTTGCATGCTTTTCTACTGTCTGTTGCAGTTTATCCTTCTCAGCACCCACGATCTTGTCCACCACGTTTCCTTCTTTGACGAAGAGGAATGTTGGCATGGCCTCAATTCCCCACTCCTCAGCAACAGTCTGGAGACATCAAGGTCATTGTAGGATTGTTATTTAAATTTTAAAGAAAGAAATAGTCCATGTACCTTTTAGGATTAAAATAAAGCAATGCCATGCGGCAGAGTTTGACATGCTCACCTTCAATTCATCCACGTCCACCTTGAGGAATGTGACATTTGGCATCTTCTTAGCAATCTCTGCCAGAATTGGGGCCATGAATCTGCATGGCCCACACCAGGAAGCAGTGAAATCCACTACAATCTGTGAATGTAATTTCGTTTCAGAACATTGCACTTGTTTAAAAGATGAGGGGTGTAAAGATAAACAATTTTACAGAATCATAAATCACGCATATATGCAACCGATGCCAGATCTACAGTAACATACTAAATCGCGTAAAGGGCAGCTAAGAAATTACCAGAACTAAAAGCCATCTAATAATATTTAACAACAGCCACCACAACAAATCAACAACTAAGTCTGTATCAAATAACGATGTGATTATTCTATTGTAAACCATTACTTGTCCCTTATGCATATGTTAAAAGATTGAGAATAGTAACAATTGGTAATCATACAAGAAAGACGTACGAAAGAGGTATACAATAAAACATGATAAAAAGATTCTCAACAAATGATCAAAAAAAAGATAAAAAGATTCTCAACAAATGGGTAATGACAACTTCTGCAGCAACGATGGCCGTGCTCAAATCAACCACGAGATGAGATCTTCTAGTTTTACAGATGGAGGATCAAGAAACAATACCATGAAATCCAAATCTAAATCCAAAGATAGCCAATTGAAGAGTTGAGAAAACACACTGCGTTTGGTTGTTGATTCCGGGGAGAGAATGCGAAAGAGGAAAATCTGACACAACTTTGACTAGTTTACTAGTTTGGAATAAAAGGAACAAAAAAAATGTTTGGAAGGTGTAAAAGCAAAATAAAAGTGACAGCACAGAAATGAAAGAAATTAGGAGGAAATGAAAGAAAAATATGCGGCGGAGAAAAGATTCATGTTGTAGCTCTGAAAACCATGAGGGAGCTAAAAAGAGTTGAGAGAAGGAGGACCGTGAATAGTACTGACTTATAAAAAGAAAAAAGTTTTACGATGGCACTAATTAAGAATACTTAAAAAAAAGAGAGTAAATATTCGAACTCAGTGATGAATTAAATGTTAAAAACACAAAAGTTCATCTCCTAACACTGAGGCTTTGTTTGGATAAATAATGATGGATAGAGCGGAATGGAATAAAGTGGAATGGAGTAGAATGGAGTGAAGTGGGATGAAACAAATATCCTACACCATTGTTTGGATTGTTACAGATGGAATGGAGTATAATTATCACTCCATTGTTTGAATAATAAAATGGAAAGGAATGGAATCAAAATAATTATAATTTATTTTTCCATTATTATCCTTATAATAAATATGCTACAATTTAATTGTTTTAGCATGAAAATAATACTATAATTACTATTTTCCATTCATTATTTAAAAATCCTTCTATTATCAGTTTATACCACAAGGATATGGAGATAATAATGAACAACTACAAATAAAATATATTAACTTGGAAAATATGAGAGCATAAATTCAGAAGCAGTGGTGGTTACAGGAAAAAAAAAAAAGAGTTCTACACAATATGCGGGCAACCTCGTGACATTCTTATGCCGAACTCATCCAATAGCGTTTTGGAAGATGAGGATGACATTGTAAGCCAACAGAGAAGGGGAGGAGGCATGGTGGAGCGTAGCGTACATGGCCATTTGTGTTCAAGAGCTAAGTGGAGGTTTTGTGAGGAGGGAGTGAAGTTATGAAGAACAATGGCTGGAAGCACATAACAGAAAGAGCAAGAGGGTGAAGGGGATAGAGTAGTAATTGTATTAAAAAAAATTGGCTAAAGGGAATGGTTCCATCCCATACACCCCAAATTGAAGGGGAAGCTAGATGAGGGGAATTGATGGGATTGAATGGAATTGGTTCCATTGCCTTCCATCCCATTCCATTCAAGCAATTTGTATCAAAACAATGACACTTTAAATGATTCCATTCCCTTCCATCCCATTCCATCCCCTTTCACCAATCCAAACAAAGCCTGAAGTTTTTCCTTTTAATTCCCTAGGGCTTATATAAACCCCACAAAAAAAAAATATAGTAGAATAACCAATTATCAATGAATATCTAATAATCAATGAATATTTAATAACATGCATTGTAACTTGTTACCAAGTATCTCAACCAATCACTAACACAATTACATCTCGAACAGCAATCAAAAGTGATTTAACAAGAACCAATACCGATTCCACCAACTAATTGGAAATATGCAGTCAAATCCCCCCAGCAGAAGAAAAGCAGAGAGGGATGCATGAACGACAGAATAAAGTAATGAAGCAGGTTCAGGGTTAGTATTAATCACCAGTTTCTTGGACTCATTTCCTTTCTGGAAATGCTCCTTCCATTCCTCCACAGTGTGGCAAGCGATCACTTGTCCTTCCTCCGCCATTCTTCTCTCTTTCTCCAAACAACTAACCAACACTTTTGAGCTTACCTTTGCTGTCGATATGATATGAGCCTCAAATGAAGCACAGCCTTTCCGTGATGTCTTATCTAAAGATGACTCTCGCAATCCCGAAAGTTGTTGTCCTCACGTTTTATCATTGAATTATCTACAGAACATAAAATAAAATCAAAGAATAAATAACACGGTCTACATGCACTCTTTGGCCTGTCCGCGTTTTTGTTCCTGACGTATGGCCTTATGGCACTCGTGGTTGTATTGCGTCGTGGCCCATCTTCACTCATGCCCATTTTTAGCATTAATTCACATCAGGATTAGAGGCGGGTCAATTGTGAACGCAAATTAGACCCAAAAAAAAAAGAGGAAAAAAATACTGAACTCAAATGATTGAGTGAATGACAACGAGAGAGCAACAGAATCATACTTCCCATCACTTTTCTTCCAGGTCTGAATACTTCACGTCACTGTCGTAGACGTGACCATTATTTATTATTTTATTTAAGGGTTGGTGACATTTTTCAATTCCAATATCGGGCCAATCAAACATTGGGCCCAAGAGGAGGATGGCCTTCAACCCATTCGGGCATTAATCTAGGTCCACAACAAAAGTGGATGAACGATTGGAGCAAACCTGTTCATCAAAGTGGATCTCCCTTCAATCACAAAATATATATCACCCCCCAGAAGACCAAAAGCAAAATAGGCCACCATTAGGACCTTGTCCATAAATAAAAGAATAAAAATCCTACCTCCAAAAACCTAATAGAGGATCTCTACCAAAATGTATAAACAGAGAATGAAATCCAATCTAAATAAAGTTTGGAAGTTATGATCCAAGATTCCCACGTGGGATATGCAGAACCACACCCACCGCCAGTCTTGCTCTTCTCTCGTCCCTCTTTATCACATCCACACAAAGTCGGCATTTCCGCTTAAAACCACCAGATTTTCCAAATCTATGTCAACATCTAACATGATATTTCATATTTCATTTTTTTCATTTGATAAGAGTAGTACGAGTGCGAAGTGAAGTCCGCACCAGTGTCAGTCAGTCACTCTCTCCAAGCTCCAACACCCAAAATAAATAATTATTATCATTAGCACAAAAAATAAGAGGGGCACGGTGGAATAATATGGCAACAGGAAGAAGCAATACTAACCACACACCATATACTACTAACCTGGTCTCTCCGATTAACTCGAATTATCCATCTAGTAGTATCTCTCTCTTTATTCTAAAATAAATTCCAAATTGGAAAAGGCAGAGAAGAAAAAAGGAAAAGAATGGCATTCCCACAGCTCATCTCTTCAGCCTCTTCATCTTCGTCACTGTCACTGCCTCACACACACAACCCTTCCTCCTCCTCCGCCTCCTCCTCCTCCCCTTCCTTAAACCCCAACAACACACTCTCCTCATTCTGTCGCTCTCACAACCCTAATAATAGATTCCCACAGCACCTCCATGTCGTTAACCGTCGCCGCCGTAAGCACCATTCCCTGCTGCGCTGCTCAGCCTCCTCCTTCTCCGAGAAGCACCACACCAACTCCCCAAAGTCCGACGACGTCATCGAGCTCCCGCTCTTCCCTCTCCCGCTTGTCCTCTTCCCAGGCGCTATCCTTCCCCTCCAGATCTTCGAGTTCCGCTACCGCATCATGATGCACACGCTCCTCCACACCGACCTCCGCTTCGGCGTCATCTATACCGACGCCGTCTCCGGAACCGCCGAAGTCGGCTGCGTCGGAGAGGTCATCAAGCACGAGCGCCTCGTGGACGACAGGTTCTTCCTCATCTGCAAAGGTCAGGAGCGGTTCCGCGTGACGAACGTGGTGAGAACGAAACCCTACCTGGTGGCGCAGGTGACGTGGCTGGAGGACAGGCCTTCCTCGGCGTCGGAGGACCTCGACCTGGAGGGTTTGGCGAGCGAGGTGGAGACGTACATGAAGGACGTTATTCGGTTGTCGAATCGGTTGGGAGGGAAGCCCGAGAAGGAGGTTGGGGATTTGAGGAGGAACCTCTTTCCGACGCCGTTTTCGTTCTTTGTTGGGAGCACCTTCGAGGGCGCCCCGAGGGAGCAGCAGGCTCTGCTTGAATTGGAGGACACTGGGGCCAGGTTGAAGAGGGAGAAGGAGACTCTCAGGAACACGCTTAACTACCTCACTGCTGCTTCTGCAGTCAAAGATGTCTTCCCTTCTTCTTCCTCTTCTTCTTCTTGATGGATGCCAAAATGTTCCAATATCTAAACAAAACAGGTTATCAGTTTTAGTTTATTAGAGAGAGTTTGATTGATTATAGTATGGCAGTTGAATACTCTTGTTGTGGAGGCATGGCAAGGGCAAACGCTAAGGTACTGTTGCTTACTCTTCTTGCTCTTCTATTGTGTTGCTTGCTTCTTTACACTGGCACTGGCAGCAACACTAACATGATAGACATTGGGAAAAGTTGTAAATCTCTCTTTTTTGTTTTTGGATGTGTTATTTTATATAGTTAATCATGTCTTCTACTTGCCCCTTTATTTGATTTTTGTGATTCATTTTTATAGCAGACTGGATTATATCGTAGGTACAATTTGCGAATACTAGTGATGACGGGTGCTTCCCTGGTGGTTTTGCACGAACCAAATTGGCATGACATACCCCGCGCCTATCACTTTCTTCCTAACAGTTATTATTAACCAAAATTCTTGACTCATTCTTGTTTTTAAAGTTTAAACTAAAGAAGAAACAATTCATAATTTGAATTTTGAAGCACTAGTTGTACCAATTTGTATTAGGCTTATAACATCATTGCTGCAACTTATGGGAGCTACACAAGTCCTTACTGTCATAGTATTACCCCCTTCAAAACAAGTAGTAGGATGCGTATAGTAGTAATTGAAACCATAAAGTGGCTCTATGGAATGCATCTTATTGAGTAGCAAGCAACAGTACAGGCTAATGGGATTATACATTCTACCCTATAAATTTTAAATCAGCTAGCTGAAAACATTTAATGTGCCTAATATTGCTACCTGACTGACAGTCTGACGCTGATAGCCAGCGGCAAGTTCTGTTCTTGACAAATGGGCACCCAACATTGGGAATTCTTTTATTTAGTACTTTGTTGCTGATGCTTATAGGCTATATAGTCAGCTAATAGGATTCGGCCTACTGCTTGTTAATGACTTCCACATTGTATTCCCATGAATCTTAATTTTTGTACATGCTAATTTGCTTCCGCCAAGTTCGCTTGAATTTTGCAGCTTTTCAAGTATTGGAAAATTCAGACAATGTTTAGTTAACGATTGAATTAGGAATTTATTTGTTTCAATTTGAGGGATAGGCTCATGAGCATTATTTTCTGCTTCTTCTCAGATTTTATAGAGTGACAGGTGAGCGTGATGAATCATGTTTATTGAAATGAAGAAATAACTGGAGCTTCTATCGAAAAGAAATAACTGGAGCTTCTGGTACCACATCATCTAGGATGGGAGAGAACATATTTTTGCTTAGTTTCCCTGGCTGTTCGGAATACGCTTTTATCTATGGGATGAATTGTCATTGGGGTCACGTACAAAATCTTGCTCTGTTGCTGTCTGTAATTGTTCTGGGCTAGTTTCGGGTTGTGTCCTTCGCCTGATTTTTATTATTAGCCTCCAATATCTGGTGTTCCCCACACGTTGTACAAGGGTGGTATATGCGTTTGACAGTTTCCACTGGTGTCGATTGTGCTATGTAGCTGTCTGCAATTATTTTGGTAACAAGCCAGTCTGTATATTTATAACCAAGAGTTGAGTTCTATGTTGATTGTTGAAACATGAAATCCTAGTTAAGCCCCTTGATTTGCCGACTCTTCAGCCATCTGCTTCAGGAACTTCCGCCACCACACCAGCTAAGTTCAATGAATAAAATGAAAGAGAATGAATCGATTACATAATACTTTCGTCTATAAATAACACCACGTTTTCATTCATGAAGTTAACAATGGAAAATTAAAATGATATTAGAACGATTTTTTCAACGAAAGCTATTGTTTAAAGTAAGCGAGGATTCACGGCTTGTGATGCTTGAAAAGAGAGCAACGTCAACAATTGCTGGTACTGAGTTACCAACAACTGCAGATTAGAGTTATCTGCAATATTAACAGCATCAACTTGACTTACAGCCATCGAACAGCATGAGTGCTTCTTGTATTTGGGAGGGTAGTCGTATTTTGTAGCATGTCCTGAGTGTAGCCAAGAGTCACACAATAGGAGCAAGTTGAGCGATCATCTTGGGATTCTTGGAGTTTCCGTAAATAGCATTGTTCTTAGAAGAATGATTTTTAACAGGAAAAGCAAGTTGAGAACCTGCCTTCTTGAAAACACAGGGCAAATTTCTTTGCATTTCTTTCTGACTTTCCTAGTAAAGACTTGAAATTTGGGGCAAGAAGTTAATCAAGAAGATCTGATTTTATTCTATCGATAGCTATAAAGCCTGTTTGGTTAAGTTGGAACCAAAAGCAACACAAGTACCAATGTACTTTTACTCTGAGGAAAATTTTTTTGCTTTGGCTAAAAGTGCCTCGGATCGTGTGTTTTTCCATTCCAGCCACTTAAACAAACACACAGGCTGATAGTTGATACCCATCATTAGTTCATGACAAGAACGGACGAAAAACATTTAACCCCCCCAAAACAGACTAAAATTTTGTGAAATATTGATTCACAGTGATGTTACCTTGGGAGAGATTCACGATATCCCTTTTACAGTGAGGTTACCTTGGGAAAATTTTTTTGCCTTGACTGAAAGTGCCTCAGAACGTGTGTTTTCCCATTCCAAGCACTTAAACAACCAGGCTGATAGTGGAGATCCATCAACAAGTTCATACAAGAAAAGACGAAAAACATTTAATTCCTCCAAAACAGACCTTAATTTTGTGAAATATTGATTTACGGTGAGGTTGCCCTGGGAAAGATTCACAATATCCCTTCTTCAACTGATAGATTTTCGGTGCGTTCTGATGTTGAAAGCGTTCTTGCAAATCCAATTTAAATCGCTGATGCAAAGTTGGCTTCTTTTTTCTTTTTCGGTGTTGAACTAATTATATCATTATTCTACCGCCAACAAGCAATAGCTTGAGGGCTTTCAGCAACACTTGATTTTGGTATCGAACCATTATTAAATCCAAGCTTATTATTGGCATTCAAAGCCATTTCTGTGAATCTTTTCCATGAAAGGTAATATAACCAACGTATAACGGTCAAGTCGGAGTGATCAAACAGATGCAAGAAGAAAAGGATTTAGAGAATCATCAATGGCAGGAGATTGCACCTTGATTACCAAAGAAAGAACAAGAAAAATGATAAAACAGTGTGCAGAGAATCAATTGCCTACTGATATCATGTTAGACTTTAGAGCGATAAAAAAAAATGATGATTTAGCATTGATCATCGTAGGAGTTGAAGCTTATATATATAGACTGATATGCCAAGTGTCATAACTAACATCAACAAACTAACTACCCAAAAATAAATACAAATAGAATAACTAATCAATTTAACTATATCTAATCTCTCTCCATGATTTCTAACTTAAATTTTCGGTTTTTTGTTCTTTCCAAACTTGGCCCGATTTCAAATAGCATTCTTACTAGACATTTTCGTGCTGAATAGTTCTCTTTAACTCAAACCATAACACGGCCCCTAAAATCATGTTCAAATATGATCCATCCTTGATTTTGCATACTAAATACTATTGTGCCACTAATAATCAAAATGAACACAACTATTCATCCCATTAATCCCTATCTTGCAAACCGCAATCTCAATAAATTCTGGACACAACATCTACAACCGATGTAGGCTTTCTTGGCTTGTTGTTTGCAAGGCTTTAATATTTTGTTGGCATTATAATTGTGACAACAAAAAATTTTAAAAAAAAAAACTCATCCTCATCTTCGACTAGCTTCTTTCTCATTCCAACCCTCATACATACATTTAAAACGCATTCTTCTCTGTGCTGTATGTTTTTTTGTCACAAAAAAAGAAAAGGAGAAAATAGTGTAGTACATAGTTCTAGCTAATATCAGGTCAGGACCTATATTTTACAATTTACAGCTAGTGGTTGGAGGCATGTGCACAGAAGAACGATTTTGTCTTTTTGCTACTTTTTTTAATGAAATTATCTATGAAACTCGTACATACGGAGTAAATCAAAACCCTACCATCTATTCCTCTCTGTATCACGTAATGTAGTTGATGATCCATCACTGTCTCAATGAGGGGCGCTCAAGAATCCAATGCACAGACAAGAGGAAGAGATGGTGGAATTTTGATTTACTACGTGTGTAACTTGCTTCATAGATAATTTCATTAAAAAAATAAGCAAAAAGAGAAAATCGCCTTCTACGCGCATGCCTCTGACCACCAGCCATAAATTGTAAAATATAAGCCCTGATCTGATATTAGCTAAAATTGCATACTACACTACTTTCTCCCTTTTTCATTTTTTGACAAAACAACATGCAGCACAAGAAAGGATACATTTTAAATGTATGTATGAGGGCTTGAACAAGAGAGAAGAATAAAGAAGCTGGCAGAGGATGTGGATGAGATTTTTTTTTTCCCAATTTTTTGTGGTCACGAGTATAATACGAACAAAATATTAAAGGCCCAAGAACCAACAAAATACAGTTGTGCCACTAATAATCAAAATGAACACAACTACTCATCCCATTAGTCCCTACCTTGCAAACCGCAATCTCAATAAATTCCGGATACAGCATCTGCAACTGATGTAGGCTGAGTGACAAACCCAAGACAGGACATGCTTCAGTCTTGGATTCAGCTGTTTCTTCTACAATGTCCTCGTCCACGTCTTAATATAACCCCACGAACTTAGGAAGCAAGTTATTGCGAGAATTGGACCTAATAAAAGTGAAGGTTCCCATACATACCAATAAAATAGATGTATTCTCTACACTATTACATTCGGATGATACGGGCAATCCCAACCCTATCAACATCCTCATACCATAATGAATATGATCCATTCCTCAAAATTTATGTTTCCTTTCGAACCCTAAAAGTCTAATAAATATGTAATGGCACAGTAATACAAACAGGACAGCAACTAGGATGACTCAATAATACAAATGGATGACATAAAACATCAGCCCTTACTGAGATTTCCAACCTCTTGGCTTCTGGAAAAAGCCTTTGTTCTCAAGAACCGATGTTGTCCCATTTGCAGTTCTCTGGAAGTACATGACCAGTTAGTAGGCATAAAAAAAAAAATTGCAGCCAGCAACATAATAATTAGTTAACATGATTGATTTGAAAACTCATGCATAACGAAAAAGATTTTATTAGAACACGTGCTAACAAATCCATAACCAGGTTGCGCACCATTAGATCATTTTGCAAGAGAGTATAATAGGTATCAAAGCAGTTCATACAAACCTTAAGACATTGGGCCCTTCTTGTATCACAAATAGGATAATCTTGAGGGCAGCAGTGGTGCTTGTCCTTACAGCACACAGCAGAAGTTGACCCACAGCACTTCCATGAAAAGCATATTCCAAGAAAGCGTGTGACACAACAACAGGTTTCCCCTTCTGCACAATAAGTAAACAGACTACATCTTGTTGGACCTGGGGGAGGTGGGGGAGGAGGATTTGGTTTGGTCTTGGTGGGATATGAGGCTAACATGTTGATTCCACATATCCCTTGAGAATTGCCACTGCTCCGTATCATGTGTATGTAACCATTCATTCCCCAAGATGTTCCCCACGAGTTCTTCACAATCCAATAGTCAACTCCATTTTCTGAACCATATCCTACAATTAACACTGCATGATCCAAGGAAGTTGAACATGGGCCGGTGAAGATACCCTAACAAAGAAATATGATCAGCATCTAATTACAATTCTTATTTAGCGAACCAATGTTGCTAATATGGACCCATGGGATCAACCTTTGAGTATAACTGAAAAGCTCTATCACTTCCACATATGCCTACGCTTACAGGCTGGGATGCAACAGCCTGTAGTAGCTTTTCCTCATTACTCGAGGGCACATCAATATAACCATCAATTGTAACAACGTGCCTTTTCAACTGTAGATTAAACGGGAAAACACAACAAGAGAGAGAGATTAATACAGACGAATATACTGATGTCAGCAAAACCAATAAACTGAAAGAAATGAAAAAGGAACAACAAATAATTTAGAAGCATTTTGACAGGCCAAAAAATTAAACAATTCAACATTTTAGCAGCAGGGAAGCGGCTAATAAGGGGCAAATACCTTGTCCTTACTGCAAGAGCGTTCACGACCTTGGTATGGATAATCATTTTCAGTGTCAATTCCATGGTTATCAATGATAAATTGATAAGCATAGTCCATGAGTCCCCCTTCACAACCACTGTTGTAGGTTCTATCACAATCCACCAGTTCTTGTTCAGAAAGGCTAACAAGGGACCCTGTGACGATCTTATTTATGCCTTCAACAGCTCCTGTAGCAGAGAACGACCAACAAGCACCTACATAATAATATACATCAAGGATCATCACTGAATTGCTTCAGCATATACAATGATAGTTAGAAGTTATAAGTCTAGGTAATAACTATCAAATTTGTACAATCTGCTGACCAGGTTGCAACATTTAAAACTAGTCTATTTATGCATATGGTGTAGATTCTAAGTTTTTAACAACCCATAATAAGTTAATAGCCTGGGATAAAAGCAAAAATCCATGACATTTTCCATATTACCCTCCCTCCGGTCTCCCTGACTATCCTACCCCACTCACCTTTGTTATTGAGAAGAAGAAAAAAAAAAAAAGAATTTGCCCTTTTTCCAAAGCACACAAATCTCCTTCATAATTTCACATTACAAATCCTCAACTCCCATCCCCTTTCCTCCCCTTCAAAATCCAAGCATACCCTAAGGGCACAAGTCTCCGTTTTTTTTCCAGTTTGATGTTACTCTTACGAAGGGCAGTAGTTGATACTGATCACTTTATGAACCTGGGAATTGGCCATAAAGGTTCAAAATATATTTAATCTACTGAAAATCATCAACATAAAAAAAGAAGTGAAATCAATTCATAGAAGAAGATAATAATAAGAAGAAAGAAGTGTACCACAGCTTCCTTGGTCTTTGACGGGAGTAACCGCCCCTTGGTTCCTCCAATCAATCTCAGAAGGCACTTCTCGAAGGAGGTCATCGTGAGGTGGTTGATCGTGGCCAAGCTTGAATGCGAGCAAGGAAGGGGACAAGGCGCCGAGACGAGAGGCCTTGAACTCGTGGTGTGTGAGATCGGCGAAGGCGTTGAGGGAGAGGGTATAAGTGGAATTCCCCATTTGGTTGTGTTGGAGGACAAATGCGTAGTTGTCCTCGAACACCTTGAGCCTGTAGCGCCTCTCTTCCTCCGTGGAGTATGTCTTGCCGTGCTGGTCGCACCAGGTTTGGAAGAGTTGGGAGGTGTCATCGGAAACAGAGGAGGCCAGAGAGACAAGAGTGCAGAGGAGAAACACGAGGGAACACAAACAAGGTCTCATCATGGTTCCCCGAACTTGGATATCCTTAGAAATAGGAGGAAAAAGAGCGAGCCAAGGCTTAAGCTGCTTACGTCCTGCCCTGCCCCTCACCTCTGTTTATGGATCTGTGCAACCAATCACAATGAATCACTCTAGCTACTTCCCAAATGCTCCAGAACACATGCCCACCATCAGATGCACCATACAATCGGCCCATCCAACTATACGTTTTTCTTCTTCTTCTTTTTTCAATACCTATTAATTTCGTCTCTCATCATTTAAGGATACTTTGATTTCAAACAATTTTTTTTCTTTTTCTTTTTTTAATTACATCAGTTTTAAAACTATCTCATGTTATCCTATTTAATAACAATATTAATTTTCTTTTAATGAAGATTGCCGCTAAGACTATAACGGAATAAAAGTTCAATTTAGTCTCCAAAATTATAAACGTGAATAAATTTGATTGTCAAAATTTACAAATTAACTTCTTAATTCTTAAAATTGTAAAATATGAGTTGCTTTAGCACCTAGCGCTCTTTCTTTTATTATATCCTTATATTTTTGTTGATGTTTGATACTAATTGACATACCAGTGATATGTTTATATTATACTTGACCTTTGCCCATTAAATTGCATGGAAATAAGAATAATTGAAGACAATGAGATGAATTTTACATATAAGTAATATTATTAGTATATTAGGCTTATGTTAGTAATTCGATCTGATTATTCAGTTATGCACACCTTTGAGGCCAAATAGGATGTCAATTTATCATTAGTATAACATTTAACATGATAAGTTTGTGAAAATATGATGATATAGTAATAGAAACAAAAGTATGGACTAATTTAACTTATATTTTGTAATTGAGTTATTTGTACTCACTGGGTACGAGACATCATGCTGACTGACTTCATCTAATGACGGATAAGGTGTGAGTTAGTACGATATTTCAGATTCCATAAGTATAGAAAAAAAATTTTCTTTACAATTTAAGAGACTAAAGAGTTAATTTTCAAATTATAGAGACTAAAATGACTCATACTTACAATTTTGGAGACTAAAATGAACATTTACTTAACTATAATGTGTAATGTTATGTCATATATATAAGGGTTCTATTTTGATTGTTAATCTTTTAAATTTAGGTGTTTGTGGTTAAAAGTTAGAGTTTTTGCATGTATGATAATAATGCATTCACATAAGATAAGCATGGGTATTTCAAAATTGAATTGATAGTATTTGCTAGTAGAATTGATGGTGTTAAAGAATGAGACAAAATTAAGATATTATCAAAATGTTAAAGATGAAATCTAAAGAAAATATTATTACATGAGGATGAAATCAAAATATTAATTGCTAAAAGATAAGAAATTGAATCAGAGCTTTTGTTGTTTTAAGAGAATGTGAATAATTTTATAGTTATGTTTATAAAAAAAAAATTGTACATTTATCTTTTATGTTATGAAAATGGTAAAAACTTTTGCAATTAGAGCAATTTTTTTATGTATACAAAATGTTAGACTAGGAAGTCTAAGTTCCTGAGATATTTAGTGGTAAACAATATGGTTTCTCCTAAAAGAGCACCAAGATTTAATTTTAAAATTTGAGCAAATTTACATTCATAACTCATTAATTAATTTAAAGGTGAATATTTTGTTATTTTATCTATTTGTGAGTTATTTTTCTTATATTAACATAAATTTAAGGGTAATATATACCAACCTCATTCAAGGCTAGTGCAATTACACATGATATTATTTTTTGTGTAAAAGAAAAAAGTTATTTGCCGTTTCATATTGATAAGATGTGAGATGACGTACACAACTCTTTGTAAGATTATCATCGAAGATTATTGAAATTCACAAAAATTACATTGACATCCTTTGCAATTATTGGTTCCCATATTTAAGTGACAAAAGATAACATGTGACACTTACATGATTGCTAATGATAAAATTATAATATTTACACAATATTTGAAATATAGATTTAATTAAATATACTTTTTATTGTGAGTTATACTTATAAACCTTATCCTCACATAATAAGAAAAAAAAATGATATTTTTGTCTATGTATATTTCAAATATTACAAAAAAATATAATTTTATTATTAATAATTATATGAGGATTTTTCTAGCATTCTATAAAGTCCATGGGCACGATACCTTTTAGATACCTTATGATTGAAAAATTATCATATGTCCCACTAATTAAAATTATTAATATTTTAAATACTCATAATTAAATTATAACTCCGGAACTTAAATGGATATCGGTACCCTGAGAGTACTAAACCAAAAACTTAATTATGCATGTCATATATTATTTTTTATCACTTAAAATAACAAGTCAAAAATTGGAAAGGAAATATAATTTTATAAATCTTTTTACCTCTAATGATATTTTATAAATAAAAGGGTATCAAACATAATTATACTAAACCTAAACAAAGGTCATTATACTAAACCTAAACAAAGGTCATTATACTCTTCTATACACTTAATGTTGAAATACTTGCCAGTGTAATTTTATATATATATATATAACTTTTTTAAATAATAACGAAAAGGAAAATCAAGTATATTTATTCACGTGTCCCAAGGTAGATATCCAATTCAATTAATCCTTCAATTTGTGAGTATCCATGCCGTGTGTTTAGTGTTACTGTTAATCACGGTTAGTTGGGATCACGTGCGCGTGCAGGAGTGGGAACAGCGAAGAGGAGTGAAGTGAAGTGAAGAGGCACGTGGGCTGCGGCTGAGGATCCAGAAACAAGAGAACGGAGAGACGGTTGCGTGGCGGTATGAATTGGAATTGGAATTGGAATTGGAATCGGAATCGGAATCGGGTGGCTGTCACACTCGACGGATCGGGTCCTTTTGTCGCCACCGCACCCCCAACCCCTAACTCCTAACTGGCGTGGCGGCGCCCATTCTGCTCCCACTTCTACACCACGACTACTTATTTCTGTTCCTGCTTCTTCATCATGGACCTTGATCCTCGCCAATACGAAAGCATTGTATGTTCTCACCCTTCCATTCGATTCTCCCTTCCTTCCCCAATTTATTTTTCGTTTATTATGTTTTGTTTGTGATTTTGGTTGGAAGTATTGCTATTTCGTGCCTTGTCGTATACTAAACCCGTCCTAGGTCGCTAAACTAACCTACAATCAATCTATGCTCATTTTTCTTTCTTTTGCTTGGTTGTTGCCTTTTTTTTTTTTCCTTCTTTTTTTGCACTCTGTAGATTTAATATATTGTTTTTCTAATGATAAAAAATCACATACCTATTACCTAAATTTCCCCCAAGGGGATTCACTAAGATTATTGCTTTTCTTTTTGAAGGTTTACCGGTATCCCTGCTTTCTGCTTGCCCTTTCGCTGAACCCCTGTGACTGTGCGTTGGCCAATATTTAATTAAGAGAATGATTTATCAATCAAAACTTTAGAATTTGTCGTTTAGTTGTGGCCTTTGCTCCTTTTTCCCCTCACGTTGTTTGAAATAAGAAAATAATAATAATAATTGAGCTGAAATTGAACCCCGTCTTGTGAGAATCTTGTGAGAGTGGCTCCAGAACTTTTGCAGATGTGCTTATGATTACTTTTAGGTGTTCTATTGGTTTTTCATTGACAATTATGATTTCCTGTTTGTATGAATTCTCTTGTCTAAATTTATGCGACTAAGTTCTATACATTTTCTTTGTTACATTTTTTGACAGCCTATAAATGATAACGACATCCATAATATTGTTCTGTCATACCTCATACATAATTGCTACAAAGAATCAGTGGAGTCATTCATTGCTTGCACTGGGATGAAGCAGCCAGCAGATTATTTGGAGAACATGGAGAAAAGAAAAAGTAGGTTTTTGGATTATTTGCACATTGGATTGCTCAACCCCTAATGAAAGGATGCTGAATTATTGTAGTTTTTAATACTACTTGAAATATCTACTGTTCTTTAAATTGGCAGCTGACTTTTGTGTTGAGCACATTTGAATTATGACTTTTACTATGTTATGATATCAAGTGGGATTCTCTTGACTATTCTGTTTTTCCTTCACTCACCCCTGGTCTGCAGGCAGAGGGTGCTAGGGAATGCCCCTGATAACTATGAAGTTAACTGCTATTTTGTTGGAGCCCATTTTAGTCAGTGATTGCCTCATCTCCTTGATGGACAATTTCAAAATTATATTTATTTTCAGGAATCTTTCACTTTGCTCTTGAGGGAAATGCGCTTAAAGCTATTGAGCTTACTGAACAGTTGGCACAGGATATTCTACAGAACAATAAGGATTTGCAGTTTGATCTTCTAAGCCTTCATTTTGTGGAGTTAATTTGCTCTAGGAAATGGTGAGCTGAGATTGATTTTGTCTCCAATATAACATGTTATAAACTTCCCACTCTCATAGAATCTTCTTTTATTGACAGCACAGAAGCTTTGGAGTTTGCTCAGACCAAGTTGAGCCCTTTTGGAAAGGAGGAAAAATATATGGCAAAGCTTGAAGTACGTTTGGGTTTTGCATAACTTTTTTTTGTGAGATAAGTGCTTGTGCATGCTTAAGATTGAATAAACATTAATATGCCAATGTTGTAGGACGTTATGGCCCTTCTTGCTTATAAGGACCCAGAGAAATCCCCAATGTTTCATCTGCTTAGCTTAGACTATCGGCAACAGGTTGCAGATAATCTGAATCGAGCTATTCTTGGTTAGTTGACTTGAATTTTTTTGCGTATTTTCTTGTATTTGTGTAT